>JAVLUZ010000145.1:11227421-11559769 GCA_036768485.1 Mermis nigrescens | reverse complement strand
ACCTAATACAAGTAATAAATAATGTTGCTGCAAAAGGACTTATGTGTATACATACACTATTGTGTAAGTTAGGTAGCAAGCAGGTGTCCATAGAAAAGCATTTGCAACCTAAGGAACGAGCATTTGTAATTGTAGTGAAGCCAATTAGCCAATGTTCTCATTCATTTAATGCATCCGTGTTGCTGATAATGTGTTTAATTGAACAAGTTTTACTAATTGATAAGACTCCCAAAATCATAAAGCAAACCATCAAAGGTTCAAACAAATGTTAGAACAGTGAAAATGGTTTGTTAAATGAACTCGATTGTAAAAAAATCAACATAATTATTCTGTAAAGACTTATTTATTCTAAAATTGTGGACATTTGTCAAAAAAACCAAAAATCAGGCACCTATGAATATCAAAAAATTTTTAGCTCACACTATCTTGAGTGCCAACTTTCTTTCATTTCAATTTGATTTGCCTAGTTCATTAGACAAATGAAATGAAAATTTGATTTTTCCATCTTGTTTTTGATTATCTCGCATATTGTGTATCCATCCTTTTTCTAATTCAGTCAATTAATTAAAATTGGCTACCTGAAAAAAAAGTTTCCTCAATTCATCCCGGAACTCCATTTTGTAGACTACCTTTAGGCCCTACGACCATACTACATTATGAGGAAGAAAACCAGATTTTTTCTCCACTCAGAATGAAACAGTATATGCCTTATAGGCCTGGCTGCACAGAGTGCATACATATACATATGAGTATGCACTCCTGCACGGAGTGCATACATATACTTGTACATATGTATGTATGTAGATTTGTGATGTTGACCTCATCCTCAAATATGTGGACTACAGTAGGATAGATTTCTGTCATAGCAGTCAACCTCAACCATATTATTAGGCATGAATGACTTTGAGCACTGGGAATGATATATAGCATAATGTTTTCTCCCTACATGCTGCTTTTAGCGTTGTATACATACAGTAAAGTGCTGTATTACATACAGGTACTTCAGGTGCAAAAAAAACTGTGCTCAATAATTATCTATACCTATGCATATTTCTTACTGCATAGCGCAAGTCAACTTTGTAAACTATGTAGGTACCTAGTCTGTTTCACTAAGTTCGTGCATGAATTCTACAAATTTTAATTGACACTAAGCCGATGGTCATGATTATTTTATATCAAATCAGATCAATGCTATAATCGCAATCTGCCAGGTTATTGCCTGAAACATTTTTAAAATTTATGACCAAAGTTGCATAAAACCAACCTATCCAAACAGTTGTATTCATCTTCATTTAAAAAATTGTTAATATTTTAAAAGGCATTTAAAATTAAAATTTCAATACAAAATTCGAAGGTGTTATATTTACAAAAATATAATATACCATGCTAAAACAAGTTTTGAAAATTAAAATTGTCGCATAATTTTAAAATTGAAGTTTTCGGAAATAAAACATTTTTTGAGGGATCATATAATTGAGCTAAGACTAAACGTCAGAAAAGAGCTACTTCATTTGAACCATTTAAGAATTTAAATTGCAATTGTGCTGCTTTATTTATACCTGTAAAGTTTGGTTAAAAATGACAAAATTAAATTTCAGATTAAAAAACATCAATTTAAACATAAGCATGAGCTTTGATTAACAAAAAACTTTGCCTTATTCCATTTCTTGCAATTAAACATCTTTCTGGATTTCCGAATGTCAATCTGATTTAATGTAGGTAATTTTATTTAAAAACAAGTCAAGTTGTAGATCTTTTTCTAGTGAGAACGTTTTAAAGGTGCATATAGATCAATGTCTTTGGGTCACTAAACAGATGAGTGCAAGGTCATGCTATCGCCAATAAAATTGATCATAAATTAGGCGCATGCATAAATTATAGTCTGTTTCACATGACTTGGAAATGGGCTACCGAAAATCAATACATTTCAGGTTATTATTCAAGAAGGAAGCATGTATTAGGAGCTATAGGTAGGTACTTAGGTACCTATAAAAGTATTTAGGACAGATGCATTACCCATGTACTAGTTTAGAATTGCTAATCAAACAAGCGCTTGCACATATCATCCCCAGGATTTGGTCTTTAAAAGCATGGCCACCACTTCCATATGAAGTAAATGTAGGTATCTCTGTGAAACCCTTTATATAAATTATTGCGTTGAAGCCGCAAGTCAGCCAAAATTCTTGAAATAAAACCGCAGGGCTGAAATCCATTTGTTTATGTACCTATGTACATGCATGCCTATTAATTAAAATTTAAATGATCCTTGCTATTTGCTCACTCAAAGTTCTATGACCTCATTTTTGGTCTCTTAGAAATTCGATTTGGATGTTTGTTGTAGTTCTATGAAAGATCGGTCAGACTCTGATTTGCTCACTATCAAAGTTCTATAAAAGGTTTGTCAAACTTACGCCAAACTTTGATTTGCACAACATCAAAGATCTATTAAAGATTTGTCACACATTGTCTCAAAGTTTGACGAAGTTGGATGTGCATTCTATTGATATTAAAAATTTATCAAAGTTCAATTAGCATCTTATCAAAGTTTGACAGTCTTCTATGGAAATTCAATCAAAGTTATTTATCAGACTTCTATAGAACTTCTTTGAAGTTCTTTATTGAACTTCTATAAAACTTCTTTGAAGTTCTTTACTGAACCATGAATTGATACAAGACACCAAAGTGGAAAACTTCTTTTTCACTGAATATTCAAGATATTTACCAATTAAAATATGGAAAGAAACGTGTTTTTGCGCCTATTTTAGATCCCTGTACAACCCCAAATAAATTAATCAATATCCCTCCATTTAGTTTGTCCTATGCCAGAGGCATAATGAATAACTTTTGTGGCATTTTTTTCTGTTCCACCTTATCCATGTGTCCAAAACTTTGTCTAGCCTTGTTTTGGCTTCAGTTACATCGTTTTTAATGATTTAGCTTGAAGTGGATTTATAGAGTAGTAAGAAATAGGCATTTTTGGGCCTATTTACAATGATATCACAAAAGCTCAAGATGGAAAAATAAGGTTCTAATAAAAAAATTTAGTGGTTTATTCCTTTCCAGCTTTTTAAATGCATCCCCTGGATGTTTTCAACACAACAGCAATCTACTTTTTTGTGTTTTTGCATAATGTCCAACTGGTGCCTATTCTAATGCATTGTGATAGTTTTTTTACTTCTACCTCTTTCAAAAATGATTTTCACAGAAAATAACATACATATTCAAAAAGAGCATAAAAAAATTGCACTAAATGAAAGTAAAAGCTGGCAGAGAATTTTAAGAAGGCATAGCTTAATATGCACTAGGAGCTCATGCCATGATGGTGCACATTGACTGCAAAAACATGATGGTAAATGGAGGGATATTGCATTTTTTAAATGTGGCTTGCTGCAACGTGTAGCCCCTTGAAGAAACTTTATTTCTGTTTCATTCAAGTAATCCCTACTTATAAGTGGAAAAGTTGGTAGAGAAATATTAGAGAAAATCTGTTTTTTCACCATCCACTAGAATGTAAATTTTAAATTTCTACTCTGATAGCGACAATATTTCAACAGGAATGTCAGCCCTGTTGCCTAACCGTCATTGAGATTGTCTGCCCTGCAACTGTTGCCCGTTTTTTCAATGTCATCAGGCTGATAGTCATACGCCATATTGATGCCTTCGCTGTGTTCCCTTGCCGCATTGCATGAGCATGTATTGTCTGTTACATCGCAATTTTACATGTTGCAATGCAACCCAGATATTCCGGATTCTCCCACAAGCCCACCACCAAAGTCAAAAAAGGAACAAGCAGCTGAAACCTAGCCAGGGCCATTGTATGTGAAATGGCCACGTTATTTGGGTAAGAACTTCTCTTAATTTATCATAGCTTGTCTTTTAAATTTTACATTCTTGAAACTTATCCAGAAACAATTACTTTTAGATTAATTACAAAAATTTTATTAATTTCTATTATTCGTTTTGACTATTGCCAATTTAAAAATCTAATAGTAAAATTTCTTATAGCTGTCATAGAGTTTTTATTCAAATATCTTTTACTGTGCATGTTGTTAATTTCCTTGTCAATTGCAAATTTATTATTTTCATGCCATTACTTGGCTTAATATATTTCATATATGCGTACCTTCTATAACTAACTGGGACAAAAAATGCTAAAAATTATACAAAGATCGATAAACTTGGAAAATTAAAACTTTTTTTAATCCCATTTCTACCAGTGTGATATCGTCCATGAGCCTATGAGTTACTATCCAAAAGCCTATAAAGTTCTGCTACATCTCTGCAAATGTTTTATATTTGCAGGTCCTTATTCTCCCACAAATCCGTATTCAATAATCAAAGATGTCCATGTATATTTAATGCATTTTGGCCATTTGTCTAAATTCTGCTCAGCTGTTAGAAATGCTACTCTTAAGCTTAAATTTGGTGCAAAGTGCCAAAATTTACAGATAGTCAAAACAGTAAGCAAAAATATCACTAAAGGCTTTGATTTTTATAAATTTCTGATCAAAGGTAGCTTGAATAGCTCGAAAATTATTCAAACCTATACTGTAAATAGAAAAGTTCAGCAGAATAAAAGAAACTGAATGATCTTAAATTCAAAAGCAATACCAATAATTCTCTCATATATTCATTTTTTGCCTCAGACGTATCCAACATCAATCTTGAGAAGATTCTCGGCAAGCTGTCCAAAAGAGACGATGAAGTGTTTGTCAACAAGGAAGACATTGACAAGCTGACCTGTGTGAAAAATTTTGCGCTTCTAAATTTTCCTTAAATTTTTGCGTCAAAAATATGTAAACTCTCTTTTGACCAGTGCGAAAATGTGAAAATTGATGTCTGATTATTTTAATGAAGCACGTCGACATTATTTAAAATTATCTAAATCATACTTGCAGCCTATGATTAATTATGTAAAGCGAGCTATTAAAGGTCATATACTTGCTTAATGCCAGTTAAGTTATCTGAATTATTTTTTTTAACATTAACGTTCACATTCCCATGTGTTTTTTGAAGTCAAAGGTTCCCATGCTAGGACGCCATCCTGGCCAGGTTAAAATGTATTTAGTCTTACTCAAAATAGCAAATATTAGTATCATTTTGTGCGATTTTTTAAGCTCTTTCCGAATATGTTTGTCATTTATTGCAAAAGTAACTTTGTGAGAAAATATAACTAAAAAACTGCTGCTATACTCAAGCACAGACATGAGGGTAACATGCATAAAATAAATATAAGTAGAATATTTTAGTTGACTAAAATATTATTTTAGGACTGTTGCAGCTGATTAAAAAGTAGAAGCCCACCAATCTTGTCGTAATCATTGGCCAAAACTTTTTTGTAATTTAAGTTTTTACATGATAATCATGGAAATATGCTAATTTATTAGGATGTATAATCTTATTTGCTAGCTTTAACATTTGAGATGATGTAACTAGGGCTGAATTGAGGCTGAACAAAGTTTTGTAGTCACACAAAACATACAACAAAAAAATGACAAAAAAGTGATCGGCTAGGACGCGTCTTAGTTCATGGGGACTCAAGGGTTAACATATACTGTTTTATTTAATGTATCACGGGCGATCGAACTTTCCAGCTATGTGGCACAAGCCGCAATGGCCACGCTGTAAATTTACCCTACCTAGTTAAATGTGCTCTGCCTGGGGAACAATGCCCAAACCCAAAAAACAAAACATAACTATTTTCATTCCACGGATTGAGCCTTAAAGCGTTTTTGCTATAAAATGTATGAAAATTACTCGAACTGTCTGCACAAATACTGGGTTTTTTGATTCTAGAGGCATAGTTTTGGACGAAAGTGAAAGCCATCAATCAGTTTTGTATGAAATTCGTAGAAATTCTTACAAAAATAAGGAAAAAGAAGGCTATCACTTAAAGAAAAATGTTGTTGGTTTCTGGACTACTGATTTAAAATTAGAAATCACCTTTCTCTGGTGCTGCAGGGATAAATGTGCTGCAGTCACTAATTTTCTAATCAAAGAAGGACAAGTAGCTAGTTGGGACGGAGAGAGCACAATTTCAGATTTAGGGGATATAAGCATGTGTCACCCCACCTATGGAAAATGCAAAAATCTAGAGAATACTCTCATTTGGCAGGGTACTTTTTTCAAGAAGTCTGACCTTATGTTGCCTGAGGTACATTATCCTCACTTATTAGCAAAGAATACATGGATCGTAGATGACTTACAAGCAGCATTCAAAATGAAAAAGAAATACACTAAATGCACCAAAATAAGTAATGTATACAATTCAGAGCAAGGTGTTGTGGTAGGGTTTAGGTCCGACAGAGGGGTAGGAGTTTGGTCTGGACATAAGCTAGAAGCGCCAAAATTTATTAGCCCTACTTTTACTCAGCTCTAGATTTGTGATCTAGTTGCCTGTTTTTTGCAGCTTACTGTAAGACCATAAATTCATATGTGGCAAGCTTCTCAGTACCCTCTTCTTTTACTGCAACACATGTTTTATTGAGCAAAAGAAAACGTATTGACCTATATTTTATTAGAAAAGCTTGATTTAATGATTTTATAACATGTGCTATATGTCTTGCAGATCATATTTCTTACACATTTTTTAATGTTCAAATATGTTTTTTCGATTGGTTTTCAGTTTTGTGCAAACTTAATGACATTTTTGAAATTCTCATGCTCTTGGCTACCAGAAATATGTATTTTTATTCATTTTTGCTATCTCCCAATGACTAGATTTTTGATCTGAACCTTGGTAAGTCTAGGGTGCGTGACTCCTTGGTAACAGGAGGGTTAAAATAAAAAAATGGACGTTGATCCTGTAAATTCAAAGTTGAATTATCTTGAAATCCGATTTCTTAAGGAAGAAATTTTAAGTTTTCAGAAAATTTGGTTCACTTTGTCACCAATTTCAGAAAAAAACATAGACATAATTTGGCAGCTCTTATATCTGGATCCCATAATAGGGGTTGGAGCGTTTTTTCAGAGAGGAGATATTTCAGTGACCTTTCATGGGGAAATTTTGACTTTGCGGGGCTGTAAAACAGTGAATGTGTCAAAAATATATATGGATTATAAGATGAACAATATGTAAAGGATGCGTTGTGGTTGTATGTCCGTGATGTGGGGTAATCGGATTTTACTACAACAAGGGATAAAACATGAAACCGGGCGGGCACCCGAACAATGACGTGGACTAAAATTATAAAGTTAAACATGAATTAAAATATTAGTCAATGACGCGTACGAAAACGAAGAATCCGCGTGGGACAAGCTTGATTGGGATAGTTTTTCATACTGGAGAACCAAAATATGTCATGAGAATATTATAGCATCGAGATTGATGAGCGATTCTGAGCATTGGGCTCCGCTGATGGGATTCTAACGAGATACGTAAGCGTGGGTTGGTTTTCTGGGAATTTGACATGGTACGAATACTTAATATTTTATTTTGACGTTATGACATGAAGGTTGAGAGAATAAGAGATGTTGGGAATTCAGAATCGCATGATTCATTAGCGAGAGTTTGAGATGCGCTTACGAAGTCACGAGCCAGCAAATTGCATGTAATAAAAACAGCTTCTTTACATTCTTCCCTCCTTAAAAAAGAGCCGGGGTTTAATTTGAAGATGGGGTTAAAAATATAACTGGGTTCAATGAATGCATGAAAAAAGATGAGCATATGTGCGTAAGACTGGGGTTATTAAAATAAATGATACTATAAGCGTGAATAATCAATGAGGTGTAACGTGATATGAGAGTTTCAACTCAAAGACTTGTCCCAGGGTATAATACAGCAGCGATGAAAATAACAATCATTACAGTAATATGATTAGATATAAATGAAATTCGGTTGCCCTCAATGATTACCTATTATTAAATTAACATTCTGCAATTAGCTGGTTGGTGGGTTCACGGAGCTGGGCAGGGATTGTCTACTTTTCACTCGTCCTCCACCATTTCTTCTTTCCTCGTTGGTTCGTTTTCTCTACCACTGCTTCAGCTTCGGTCAAAATTCTTCAAAATTCGGGATCCTAAGCTTCCAAAAAACACGTTGTCCTGCGTCGGTTGATCCACCACTTGGCCGGCCATCCACTCCACTCTCTCATAACTTCCATTACTAATTTTAATTGGGGTTGTATTGTCCAGTTGCACAGGATATCGTAAAGTTTTCATACTAAATTAACTTTGTGGGATGATTTTTCTGGAAATAGAGCTTTTAGAGTTTTGAATGGGATAGAAAACATTTAAACTTAAAATGGTTGATTTTAAGCAAGAAAAGTAATTGTGATGTTATTTTGGAAAACAGGGTCATATTCTTCGTATAAGGGGTATCCGGTCACTAGGGATGTTTGTAATTATTGAAAATTGGAGTAGTTTTCCACGTTAATAAGAGAGGCTCACAACATAACTTCGTAAGTCAAGATAAATTTCTTGAAAATTGCTAACATGAGAAATCTGAGACACTTGGGATCTTATAAATATGCGGGCTTTTGAATGAGGACTCGGTGATTTTCAATTTTGACTTTTTTCGACACTTAAGATTTTTTTCATGAGCAGCTAAATATATAGCTTATTACTAACAATTTGCATGCTGGGTTTGATTTTTCCCGAATCAATTTAAATCACGAGAAAAGGCGAAACCGTGGATTCCACTTTCACGCATTTTGCTTCAAAATAAGCAATTTGATTGGTTCTCTCTCTCAACTGAGCCACGAACTTAAAGGGATTTAGTAACCTTGAGGTTTCCTTCTTTTCAGAACAAATTAGGGGTTAATTATTTCTTAGAATAGTGAGGTTCATCGCAGGGAGTAATGTGTCTAAACCAGCTTAGAAATCAATTATTTTTTTATTTAAAAAAAGGATTTTCATTCAGTGATGGCACCTCTGTCATAAGGTCCTTCGCTGTGGGCCTTATTTAACTTATAAAAGAGAATACATGCAAAAGAAGAAAATTTTGCTCTGATAAATTCTGAGGTCATTCAAGCAAATGGGTGTTTGATGTAAATAGAGATTAAATTAGAATCAACTTAAGAATCGGGGATTGACTACAAAATCTATTAGAAGTAATGAATGAGGTCTTTACTTTAAAACCTTATTACTTTGACTAGTCATTTGGCTGATTCAAAAGAGCTGGGGTAACGCATGTTTTCTTTTACCTGGTTTTATTCTATAATAGCAAATTGTTTGAGGCAAAACTGAGGATTTTCTTACTGATACATTTATTTGACGTCTAGAACAAAATAAAAAATTTTTTGGAGTAAATACAAGATCAAACTAGGTACACAATATCGTTCACCACGAAATGTATCAAATTGGGATCACTTAAATATGGGGTCAATAGGACTCTCTTTGCACGCGTACCTATCTTTTGAAATGGATATGGGTTACGAAGACTTAATTCTTGATGTAGAATTTTTGATTTTAACAAATGCTTGATTATGTTCTTGGGATAATACCATTCTGTGATGTATAAATTCAGTGAGCTGCATTAATTTCGCAAATTTATCCTTCATCCTTTCTCCTAAGTTTAGCGACAAATGTAAACGTTCAGGGATCAATCTCTACTAGGCCTAGGTTTTTGTAATGAGAGATTTTGACCATGACGTGTCTGTAATGTGCCATACATTTGGAAATAAGGATTTTGGAGCAATTTGGGAAATCTCGAAAATTTAGCAAAAGAAATGGGATTTAAGAGAACTAAATAAATTTCAGAGATAAAAAGAATCATGGGCTTGACGAACACACTTACATATGTATGAAAATGCGACTTAGTGGGATATTGTGCGCTACTTTTCGTCCTTGCTTAGCTTATTAAATACGTAAAAGCAAGCCCACAATAAAACTACTTTTTGTGATAAATGGGATAAGATCGAGGTGATCTTAAAATTTCAAACATTAGGGTTTATAAGATTATTCTGATTGGGAAATATAAGATATACGATTATAACATAAATACAATTATAAATCAGAGCTATCCGGAGAATAGGGTATAAATTCTATTATTCACTGCGTGAGATACAACAAAATCAGGGGAGAAAACGTTAAAGCCGTGATTTTCTAGCAATCTGATTTTTTGGTTTGCCTAGGTCTTTGTATTCCAGAACATTCTTTGCTCTTTGCGCGCTGGGGTGTGGTGACATTTCAAAAATCAAATAAACCTGTTAGCGGAACGACAATGAGGCTGTGGCTATCCTCCCACCCATTTGAAAATACGGTGAGGAAATCATAGAAAGTAAAATGTCGAGTCACCACCTTCACGAGCCCATCTTCCACCCTCTTAAGGCAGGTAAACCGAAATGAGTCCATAATCATCGCTAACCAGGCCGGGTATTATGACGCCTCATACCCTCATGGAAGGAAATCACTAAAGCCTGAGAGTATGCGTGATAGGCCCGGATCGACAAAACAGAAATATGAGCGTCATGGGACAATTCATCGGATCCTACGTCAACGCCTTGCTCAGCTGACCCCTCATCTTCCGCATGGGTGCCCTAACCCCTAAAGTATCTGTCATCCCACACGGGGTCTATGCGGAACAAATTTTGGGATTTCTCGTAGTAAAATAATTTTAATTTTTCTGAGCAACGGATAACACGAACAACACGAAAGAGATATTCTACAGAGCTCTGATTGTAATTAAAGAAAATCGATTTCATTATGCCCATTTTATTGTGCTTAAAAACATGGAATTTCTGGGATTTATTATAAAAATTTACTCCATTGAATTCTTTGGATCATGGAATAAAGCATATTTGGAAACAAATTTCGAGAATAATAACGATAAATTAGCAAAATATCTTGAGGTAAGAAATTTAATGGGATATCACTGTTGAAAATAATTAAATAATCTTGCAATATGTTCGTCGCTGAAGAGGTGAAAAATTTCATCATTTACCAACTAAATCGAGAACCAAATAATGGGATAATCGAGGCAGAATGAGAATAATTGGAATTAATTAGTTAAAACAATTAACGTATTTCAAAAGAGGTCATAATGGGATTTCGCTAGGGTTGGGGTTCGAAAAATTTCCCGGCTTTGACGCGCCAAAATGTAAAGGATGCGTTGTGGTTGTATGTCCGTGATGTGGGGTAATCGGATTTTACTACGACAAGGGATAAAACATGAAACCGGGCGGGCACCCGAACAACGACGTGGACTAAAATTATAAAGTTAAACGTGAATTAAAATATTAGTCGATGACGCGTACGAAAACGAAGAATCCGCGTGGGACAAGCTTGATTGGGATAGTTTTTCATACTGGAGAACCAAAATATGTCATGAGAATATTATAGCATTGAGATTGATGAGCGATTCTGAGCATTGGGCTCCGCTGACGGGATTCTAACGAGATACGTAAGCGTGGGTTGGTTTTCTGGGAATTTGACATGGTACGAATACTTAATATTTTATTTTGACGTTATGACATGAAGGTTGAGAGAATAAGAAATGTTGGGAATTCAGAATCGCATGATTCATTAGCGAGAGTTTGAGATGCGCTTACGAAGTCACGAGCCAGCAAATTGCATGTAATAAAAACAGCTTCTTTACAAATACATGTTATAAGTACTTACCTGTGGAGTATAATGTGCAGATTTGGTTTGCGCTCCCAGGGACAGGGGACTTAGTTCATTTTTTGTAAAGTGTCAATTGTTTACATAAAAAGGTTGAGATTTATCGATTCAAAGATAAATGGATCACCAAAAACGGGTCATTTCATGTTTTGGAAGTTCCACTAGAGTTAAATTGGAGAAAAAATTTTACAATTTTTCAATTTAAGGCCCCAACAGTTTTTCATGACCGCTTTGCAACAGGGAACCGATTTTTGCTCTGTTTTAAAATTATATATATAAAACGGCAATATTAGAGAAAGTTTTACAAGGGCTCTTGGATTATACATCTGGAATGTTGCTTAATCCAAGCATTATGTATGAATTGCTTGCAGGAATCGGCACAGGCATTATAATTGTTTTTCAGGGAGCTGAAAGTGGGTTAGAAAAGCTAATTATTGGAACACAAAATGGTTTTGCTACTGATTTCAATGCATTACTGAAAGGTCTTTCTTATTACTCTAATTTTTGCAATAATAATTTGCTCAATTTATCTTTACATAAGCCATGAGCATTTGTCCATAATTTTGTCCGCTCTACCGACAATTTCAGAACCACAACCTATCAAAAGCTTAGGAAGCATGTTTTTGGAATTCTAAAAACAGGACTAAAAGTATTGGAAAGTAAGAAGGTCACATGGAAAAGAGATATTGAAGAGCATAAAGAATAATCCATCAATGTGTGCTTAATAAATACACATGATAAACAATCACCATACACTAATGTGATTATAAATAATTATATCATAATATCTGCTTTGATCAATCCAGGAGCGGTATTTTTCCTTGTAGACTTGAAAATGGCACAAAATTGCATAACCTTAGAATGCAATATTTTTGTTTGTGTAACCCGATGGTCAGTTACATTTAGAGAAATTTTATAGAATGAGAGCCCTATTTGTGAAAGAATCGAGTACTTATAGTTTCAAAATATAGAACATTCCCATCACCTATTACACATTCAAAAGATACAAAGAAACTAGTCTACAAAAACATAAATTGACCCAATTTCACAATATCAGCTGGAAATTGCAGGCAACTGGTTTCATTCCTCCCTTTTTAGATTTTTAGTTCTGAGAATTCAGGATGAAATTGATGATTTTTACATTGAGCAACTTGACTTGCCTTTTAAACACCATTGGGGGAGAACGGAATTAATGTTGGAATAATGGGCATCCGTTGTACTTTGATTCTGGCCACTTGATCAAGTAGTTACATTTGTGAGCCAAAGTTAATGATTTTGTCGTTAAGAGATTAATCTTTTGAAGCCAAAAATATGTCGATTCAAAGAGTTTAATATTTGAAAGGAGTTAATATTTTGAGTCGAAAAGTCGATAAAAAGTGAAAGGTCCATTGTCGTTGTGGTATAAAAATGTATTTTTAGTTGGAAAAGTCGACGAAGAATTTTATGTCGACACCATTATTGAGTTTTAGTTCAGAATGTGAAATTTTGCTGTTGCTTGAATGCAGGCTTTTGGTCCATTGAAAAGTAGAATTCTTTATAATTTTAAAGTCATTTCCATAAATCGTTGATGAAAGAAATCTAGAAAATTCTATAAATCATTTGGGCATATCATCCAACCCATCTAAGCCATAATGCTATAGGCTGAGGGTGTGATTAAAAGGCCCAAATTTAGAATAGATCTCTTAATTAATTAATTTTCAATTCTTTTGGATATATACGCCGAGTTCAATCCAAAATTTTGAAAAATATGACCAAAGAAATGAGGCAATTAATGGCTTTCTGAATTCATAGCCCAGCGCCGAGAAATATAAACATATATGTGAAAAATGTGATAAATATCCATAAGGCAATATTAAATATGTTCCATTAAATATGAACTATTATGATTTAGTTTTCATTTCATAATAGTAGTTAAATAATAACTTGATAATATAGATATATGTATACCAAATATTGGTCAGCAATTAGGATTACAGTAATCCAGTATAAGTTATAGAATATTAGGACCAAATTTTGTTTAATCTAAATGAGTTTACTAATATTCAATACTCCCCTCGCTTAAATCATCAGCATCATCTCATATATTCCGTTTTTCACCATGAAAAGGATGGAGATGATTCAGATGAACTACACAAATTTTCCGACAACCTCCTAGTTCTTTGATGGTCGCGTTGACTCCGTGAATTTGACAAATTTCATAGGGTCCTAACCAGCTTTTTGGAACTTATTATTATACTGAGCATTTTTATATAAGACTAATTGTTTAACCTTATAAGATTGCTCACCATCTACACAATTTCTACAATCATACTTTATCTGCTGATGTTCCTGCGCCTGTTGTGCAGCTTCAAAAGCAAGCCATCGGGCTATTCGTAGATTTGTGTGAACTTCTCAAATTATAGGCGCTGGTGGTGGATTTTCTCTGGCAGCCTCACGTGCTTCAATGACTTGTTCAATAGGAAGTTTGGCGTGACGTCCGTAGACCAAGAAAAATGGTGTGAATCCGGTGCTCTCCTGATGGGCAATATTGTAGGCAAAAGTTACGGCAGGAAGTCATTGGTCCCAATCATTACCTTCCTCTCAAACCATCGTAGCAAGCATGGTTCTGAGAGTCCGATTGAATCATTCCACTAAGCCATTTGTTTGAGGGCAATAGGCTGTTGAGGTGATATGCCAAATCTCAAAGAGGCGGCCAACCTCTTGAAAAGACTCAGCCACAAATCTACTTCCTCAATCTGATTGAACGATTTTTGGTGCACCAAATCGCAAAATAATTTTCTCTATAAATTGCTCGGCTATGGTGCTAGCACGCAGATCTGGTATGGTGACTGTTTCTGCCCATTTTGTCAGACGATCTATAAAAACTAAAATATTAGTCTTCCCTTGACTGCTGGTAACCACACCTGGGCGTGGGGTGGGGGTTTGCACCCCCAGAAACCAAAATACCCCCCCAGAAATCAAAATACCTCCCCAGAATTCAATTTTTGAAAATTTTTTTCGGTTTTTTCGCAATTTTTTGATGCCAATGGATAGTGCTTGATGAGAAACGTCGAAAAATGGTGTTTTTCTCGCCATACCACCATTTTTAAGGCCATTTTTCGACCTTCAAAAAAATCTTGCACCCCCTCCCCCAGAATTTTCTTGCTGCCCACGTATGCTGGTAACGGTCCCATAGTGTCCATGACCCAAGATTCCATTGCTGTGGTCATGGGAATTAGTTCCATTGGCTGAACCAGAAGTCGCTGAGTCATGGGTCAATGGTGCTGGCATTTGAGACATTCTCGACAATGTTGCCAAATGTCAGATTGCATCCCCGGCCAGAAGAATCTTTCCTTCGCCTTCTGAAATGTTTGGTCAAATGCTAAATGTCCTGAAATTGTATCATTATGTATAGCTGTAAGGATGGTGGCAACAAACCTTCGTGGAATCACTGAAACTGGGTCTAAATTAGTATTTGATTGATATTTTAAGATTCCATGATCCAGAATAAAATTATCAACTGCATCCCATTGTTTGGGTAAGAGTCGTTTGTAAAAGTCTAAAAATTGGACCAAGGAAAACGTCTCTTCTTTGCATAATCTCGAAATTTGAGGCAATTCTATGGCACCAATTTCTGAATCTTTGGATTTTATCAAATTTTCATCAAAATTTTATGTAGTCAATTGCAACAAAGCATTGGCATTACCGTTTTCCTTCCCTTTTAATACTCTATGTCATATTCATATTCTTGAAGAAACAAAACCCATTGAACTAGTCAAGAGGGTGAAGTATCGTGAATTTTTAAAAATTGGATAGGGGCATGGTCTGTAAAAAGCATAAAATGATGACCATACAAGCAGAGCCCTGCGTGGGGCGGGTCGGCCCGCCCCGCCCGCAGGCCCGCGCGGGCTTTTGCAGGGCGGGTCACACGGCTGGCGGGGCAGGGTGGGCTTTATTTTCTAAAAATTTTGGCGGGGCATGGCGAGCCTTTCTTTTTTAAATTTTTGTTGTGTAAAAGGATACGTGCGCAAAATTGATTTCCATGCACAAGGTTTCGCAAAATAGACTATAGTTCTAAGTAATGCTCTGCTGCTCATCCTTTGAATAAATAGCTAATGAAATAGAACACATGGGGGCTGTTAAAATAATACAAATTGAAATAATCAAGCTTTACCATGCATAAGCTTACATATATATACAGTGTTTCAAAAGAAAATAAAACCCATATTTGACCTTGTAACTTCTCAACGGCTTGCTCAATTTCAATGCAAATTATTTTAAACAATAGACAAAAACCTTCGTAAGAAACTTGCCAAGTTTCGTATCCGTAGCTTGCTCTGCTCTTGTGCAACGCGCAATTGTGTGAAAGTCGTTTTTTTCCATTAAATACAATGTGTGTTTAGAAATAAATCATGTGTTTACAACGTTGTAGCTTTTAATTGAGTAAACATTTTAAAATACGGTCTGCTCTATTCAAAAGCCTGTTTGTCTAGCTGTTAGCCTGCTAAATTTTCGTACTATTTTGCTACTTGGTTCGAGAGTTATTGAGCTTTCGCCAAATGTCATTCCTTAGGTCATTCACAAGCGCAAGCAACTTGCTGCTTATTTTGTCATTGCTGGCTCAATCGCCGAGGGAGTGACCTTAGGCAAAAGCTCAATAGCTCTTGGACCAACAAACAAAATAAAAACTAAAATTTTGAGGCAACTAGCTAGATGGATGAGCTTTTGATTAAAGCAAACTGTATTCTAAAATGTTAACTCGATCTGAAGCTACAACGTCACAAACACATATTCATTTCTTACGACACATTGTATTTAATGAAAAAATGATTTTTACCCAAATGCGCGTTGTACAAGAACAAAAAGAGCTGCGAAAACGAAACTTCGCAAGATAATTATGAAGGTTTTTGTTTATCAATTAAAGCAAGTTGCATTTGAATTGAGCGATTCGTTTCAAAGTTACAAGGTCTGATATGGATTTTGTTTTTTTGAAACACCCTGTATATATAGGTAGGCAGGTACCTACATACACACGTGGGCGTGGGGGTTTGGGGGGCATGCACCCCCAGAAGTTGAAATACCCCCCCCAGAAATCAGAATACCTCTCCCCAGAAGAATTTTTTTTGCTTTTTCAGCAATTTTTTTGATGTCATTGGATAGTGCTTAATGAGAAATGTCGAAAAATGGTGTTTTTCCCATACAACCACTTTTAAGACCATTTTTTGATTTTTCAAAAATTTTTCACCCCCAGAAATTTTTCAACCCCCTCAGAATTTCGGTGCTGCCCACCTATGCCTACATATATGTAGGTTAAGACTACGTCCTTACATAAGGTAGACTATCGCCTATAGGATTTGAGTAATGGCGAGTATTGGGATCTGGGTTGTCACCTGGGATCCAGCAGACCCCCAAAATTGATTTTGTTGTGCTAGTTTTGGCGATTTAGCCACATCAGACCCCTCAGAATTTGAGCAATCAGCAGTGCAAGATTATGCCATTTGCAGCTTACCTACATACCTAACTACACCTATCACAGTGACATCATTGTTGTTCCAATAAAGTTTATTGCTGTAAGACATTAGCTCTTATTCAATTTACAAAATTGAATTGCACTCATTTACATTGAAGATTTTGTATCACTCATTGTCCGGTTCTTTATCTTCTTGCATTCTGGCTCCTTTTCGACCAGAAATGGATACATAGAGTACATGAAAAAATTTTGCGGGGCGGGGCGGGCCTAATTTTTGTAATGTTACTGGCGGAGCGGGTGCAAAAAATTTTGGCCCGCACAGGGCTCTGCATACAAGTACGGTCTAAATTGTTTAATTGTCCAAATAAGTGCAAGGGATTCTTTCTCAATAGTACTATAATTTCGTTCAGATTTAGATAAGGTTCTAGACACAAAAGCTATTGGACGTTCTTGGCCTTCAATTTCTTGTGCTAGTACCCTCAAATTCCAGTTCCACTTGCATCAGTTTGAACAAGAAAAGGTCGTTTAAAATCAGGAAAAGCTAATGTATTAGTATTAATTAAATCATTTTGATTTCTTGAAAGCTTTTCTGACAAGCTTCGGTCCAATTAAATGAAGTTTCTTTATGTAGAAGCTTATTTAATGCATGCGTTTTGTCAGCAAAATGATTTATAAATTGTCGATAATAATTGGCAAAACCGAGAAAACTGCAAACCTCACTTACCATCTGGGGCGCAGGCATACTTACCAAGGCCTCTATCTTAGTGGGATTTACTTTCAACCCATCTTTGTCAATGATATGGCCTAAGTAGCTTACTTCGGTCAGCCCAAACTCGCATTTCTTGAATTTTAATGTCAGCCCAGCCCAGTGCAGTCAGTCAAAAACCTATGAAGCTGATCTAGATGAGTATCTGGATCAAAGCTGCATATCAAAATATCATCTAAATATACAAAACAATTATGCCAATTTAGATTTTGCAGAACCTCTTCCATAGTTCTCTGAAAAGTGGCAGGATCATTAGTCAGACCAAAAGGCATTAGGTTAAATTCATAAAGTCCCAAAAAGGAATTAAATGCAGTCTTTTTCTTATCTAATTCCACTAATTCAATTTGATGGTAGCCTTGTTCTAAATCCAAAGTACTAAAAATAGATGATCCTTTTAGTTGAATGAAAATATCGTCAATTAATGGTAATGGATAAGCATCTTTCACAGTGCATTCATTAAGTTTTCGATAATCAACACAGAATCTTTTAGTTCCGTCTTTTTTATCTACTAGAACAATAGGAGCGGCCCATGGACTTTGAAAGGCCTAATGATCTCTTCTTTCAACATTTTTGTGATGTGTTCTTCGACCACTTGTCTTTTAGCATAAGGTAGACGATAGGGCGGTTGAGATATTGGTCTAGTTTGACCAGTATCTATTCCATGCTTAATGAGAAAACATCGCTCTAAGGGTCGATTTACACCAAAAATGTGTGCATTTTCTTCTAAAAATTTCGCAAATTTGTTGAAAATCTTCAAATCTTTAATACGAGCCAGTTTTCCAGAAATCATAGCCCGAAAAGTTTTTATTTCCATATCCTCCCCTTTTTCGTTATGAAGATGGGGTCTGGAAATATTAGAAATTGTAGCAATTCGAGCATGTTTATATAATTGAGTAGGTTGTTTTGAATAATTAATAATAGGAATAGCCAAAATCTTCGAATTGTTAGAAAATAAACAAATTTGTGGAATATAAATGATATTGTCACGATCCAAAGTTTTTAATATAGGTTTGATATCAATCCATTGATTTTGAAATTGAGCTAATCCGTTTCAACTGAAATTGCACAAATAGAAACAGGTGGCATTATCATATTTTCTTTAATGGAAAGAAAAGCAATCGAATGCATTAAAGATTTTGTAGCTTTTAAAAGAGGCACAGGAGTGTTTTTGCCAAATCTAATAAATCCTGATTCATGGTCTACAAGGATACATGTTAGCTTACCACATAATAGCTTAACCGCATCGTACCCAAGGACCACAGGATAGGGACTTTTGATCATGACTACAAAACAAACTGGAAGTTAATGGGTCCATACGTGGGCAGCAAGAAAATTCTGGGGGGGGTGCAAGATTTTTTGAAGGTCAAAAAATGGCTTTAAAAATGGTGGTATGACAATAAAAACACCATTTTTCGACGTTTCTCATCAAGCACTATCCATTGGCATCAAAAAATTGCAGAAAAAAACGAAAAAAATTTTCAAAAATTGAATTCTGGGGGGAGTATTTTGATTTCTGGGGGGGGGTATTTTGGTTTCTGGGGGTGCATACCCCCCACGCGCAGGTGTGGTTGGGTCCCAATTTGAACTTCTACTGTGGTCTCACCCGTGGTTTTCAGGGCGTGGCCCGTGATTGACACAGCATTAATTGTCAAATTGGGCTTCACAGCCTCATGTAGACCCAATTCCCATAACATGGCGTTATCAATGATAGATATGGTAGAGCCACTATCTATCAGAGCTTCTACCCGCCGTCCGTTAGGGAATTTTACATGGATATGGGGTCTAGGCCATTTTTTATTCAAACTCGTTTCATTTATTGCATAAATTGGAGCTCGAGGGGGGCTAGTTGTTCTGCGGAGGGTCAGGGTTTTCTGCCCATCCCTTAGGGCGGGTCGAGAATACTGTGCCATGTAGGGGGTCCGAGAATTGAAATTAGTTCTTCTTCTTGATCTTCTAATTCCAGATAAGTTGCCTATACAAATGAAAAATCTTGGACAAAGTGACCCAAATCAATTGCAACACATGGCACAGCATCCGCATCCCAACTGACACCATAAGCAGCACCACCCAAATCTGATCCCCAAATAGGATACATATATTATAATAATAATGAGTATTAGCCAAAACAGGGTACTGGTCAAAGAATGCCATAATCCGCCTGTTAGAGGTGAAAGAACGTGCCCTATACTCTGAAAAATGCCACTTACAGCCGCTTGCAAGTGATTAATAGTTAAACCATTTACATCTTTCACTCCATCACCAATGTCTTTTAAAACTTGTCGAAATTGAGCAGGATTTACATGCAAAGTAGATGTGAAATTAATTAGTTGTTCCATTTGTTGTTTCACTCTCCAATTTTCTAAAGTTGCTAATTCCAAAGAAGTTTGAAAAGGCGGAAATAGTCCATTTTCTTTGTGCTAATAAACTGGATCGAAAATAATCGGTAATCATTTGGAATTAGGAATGGATATATTAAATTTTTGTTGTATAAGAGGCTTCACATCAATAGTCCCCTTTGTACTTATCCAACGCTTTAATAGGTAGTCAAAATGGACACCTGACAGAGCCTGGTGACAAGGAATTTTAGGAGAATAAGTGACAACGTCTTCAGTTCCAGGTAAAACAAAATAAATTGTTTCATTAACCACGATAGGTAAAAGTGAATAGCATTCATCTCTAATTTGATAGCTCCAAAAGATAACGTCTGGTTTTATTTGAATGCAAGACCAGATAAGGAGGACTTCTCCCACTATAAAAGCGGCCACATCATCTCTTTGTGTCCAAAGGCGGGCAGCTAAAGTGGTGTCCAAGCGCAAAAGTTTATGAACAATTTGTAATTCTAAATCTGCTAAATTACAAAGTTGTGTCCAAATTTGTGCAAAACAAATAGTTTCCCATTGATTTATTTGTTGTTCTAAATATTGAATTTTAGCATTGAATTCTGCATAAGTCGAAATTCCCAAAGTTAATTTTAAGCTTTTAAGAACTTCAGAGCTATTTTTGGCTATTTGTCCTTTATTAATTTTAGAAGTTGTTGGATAAGCTTTTGCGTAACTATCACTATCAAAGGTTTGAATTTAAGTTCCCTGGTCTGTATGCACAATAAAATTTGGAATACAAAAGTGCGCAGGGTTGGGAAGAAGCTTTATCGCAGTGAACGCTTCTTGCAAAACCTCTATAGTATAGTAAAAACTTGATCTTTGAACTTTATAATTATAACCGTCAGTAATAAATGGGCATGGAGCTTTAATCTGAGTGGGTTCCCATAATAGGGTGCCATCCTCTAGATTACACCATCCCGCTTCAGGTTTACAAGCAGTCAGATCTCCCAAATTAGAGCTCATATGTAAGCCATCATACATAGTTATCTGACCCTTTTGAATTATGGCGTTTTCAACACTATTATAAATATCTTTACAACAATATTGATATTTGACATTTAAAGTTTGATTACTCCGCCAAATATTAGGTTTTACTTGATGTAAACTTAAACCACGAAACCAATTTGTGCTTATCATCCTTAAGCATCTATGCTGGCTAATTTTATAAGGTTCCTGGGATTCTCGCACACATTCCTCTGGAACCCAAAAATCCTGTATTTGTGCATATAAGGTGCGTAAAAGCAGTGCATTTAAAAGAAGGAATTAAAAGAGCATCTAAATTCGGTGTCCATAAATTTGCAGTAAACGTTTTCACATCATTTTCTGATGAAGGTGGCTTACAATTCAATATTGACGGTAAAGAAAAGTGAATTCCAGTAGTATGTGGTTTGCACAGTTGATCAGCTTGAATATTTATGTTAGGCGAAGCAAAATAGCAAAGCATGAAAGTGAATAATATGAAAGTAATAATGATATTAAGCATTATTTCTGGAAATTCTGACTGAAAAATAATTATGCTCGGAATTTATTCGTAAATTTCGTCCATGATTTCCACTATTTTCTGGAAATTGATTTATGATCGATGGAGTTTTATGCAAATTATCGCCTTTTTCCAATTTTAATATATTTTCATTTGGAAAGCACGGATTTTTTGATGCTTTCGATAGTACAAATGATATCATGCATTACAAGGTTACCCATTTGTGCAGCAGCGCCGATCTTGGACTGCTCTGGATCCAGGGCTGGGTCAGAACCACACATGGGCGTGAAGGGGTTGGGGGTATGCACCCTCCCAGAAGTTGAAATACCCCCCTCAGAAATCAAAATACCCTCCCCCAGAATTCAAATTTTGAATTTTTTTTGCTTTTTAGCAATTTTTGATGCCATTGGATAGTGCTCAATGAGAAACGTCAAAAAATGGTGTTTTTTTGCTGTACAACCACTTTTAAGACCATTTTTTTACCTTTGAAAATTTTTTTACCCTTTCCCCCAGAATTCTGGTGCTGCCCACCTATGGACAGAACCTTACTGAATGGCGTATGTCTGGGCTTGACCCTGACTATTCATAGGGTAGTTTCTGCATCGTTGACCAGACATCAAGCAGTTTCCACCTTGGCAATCTGATGGTGGAGGGCAATGTTACAATGAAGCTGACGGCCACACTTTCTTAGCAGCCACTCCCCTCTCCTGGATTCCAGGGTCCGTTTGGGCATGGGTCAATTTGGTCTGTTTGGAGTTCGGGTACAATTACGGCTTATGTGACCAAATTGTCCGCAGTTATAGCATTGTATTTGTTGCAGTCGCTGTGGCCACGGCAGCATTGTTGGTGGTCTGGATGGAAAATGTTTGCGGAAATTTTTGTTTGACTGCCGGTGGTAAACAGGCAATCGATTTTACAACTGGCTTCCTGCTGCTTATTCATGGCGTACAAGCTATTGGATGGCTGCCATTTGGCCTCCAGGCGCAACTGTGTTTCAGCTTGCCGCGCCAGCATTTTGGCTTCCTGAAACATTGTCAGTTTTCTATCTGAAACGAATCTTCAGAAATCGGAGTTTAGCCCGTCCACAAAGAATCTTCGTGTAATGGCGTCCAATGTGGCTGCACCTACATCATAGGTAGCGCGTTAGCGTGTACCCATAATATACTTGGGTACCCCCAACATATGTCCCCCCTCACAGCTATAACGGCACACATCTGAGAAGTGCGGTTTTTTTAAAGGTAGATATTAAATAAACTTAGTGCCCCCATTTTTATCTTGTTTACACTCAATACCGAGGGCGTCATGAGTGTGTAAAGTTTACACCAAAAATTCAAATCATTTGCAGAGAGCCAATTTTAAAAAAAATGTTTTCCCTAATTAGTAGGTTACGAATCTGGTCTTAAAATTTCTTTACACTCATTGGTTGTTGCACAGGAGTGTAAAATAGACGGTTTTTTACAGTTTTCGTGTGCAAGAGCATATCTAACTCAGTTTTACATTCTATGCAGTCTGATTGGTTTCAAAAGGTAGACGGTAAAAAATCTAGGGGAACTTTTTTAATTTTTCTTAAAAAGTAATATTTTCGAATTTAGAGGCGGTTTATTGTAAAGAGTCTGAGACAAAAAAATATTTTTTCCATGCTATATTCTCAACTTAGTACAAAGAACGTGGTAACTACCTTTAAAATCTGCCTCGTCTTAAGCGCTACACGTCAAAATTTATTTTGTTACTTCACAATCAATATTGCGTTATTAGTGCAAGTGTAAACTTTACAATGAAAAAAGTTTTTCCTCCCATAGCGTCGTGGATGATGAATTTTCTTAAAAAATGTTTTCCCTAATTAGTAGGTTACGAATGTGGTCTTAAAATTTCTTTACACTCATTGGTTGTTGCACAGGAGTGTAAAATAGACGGTTTTTTACAGTTTTCGTGTGCAAGAGCATATCTAACTCAGTTTTACATTCTATGCAGTCTGATTGGTTTCAAAAGGTAGACGGTAAAAAATCTAGGGGAACTTTTTAATTTTTCTTAAAAAGTAATATTTTCGAATTTAGAGGCGGTTTATTGTAAAGAGTCTGAGACAAAAAAATATTTTTTCCATGCTATATTCTCAACTTAGTACAAAGAACATGGTAACTACCTTTAAAATCTGCCTCGTCTTAAGCGCTACACGTCAAAATTTATTTTGTTACTTCACAATCAATATTGCGTTATTAGTGCAAGTGTAAACTTTACAATGAAAAAGTTTTTCCTCCCATAGCGTTGTGGATGATGAATTTTCTTTAAAAAATGTTTTCCCTAATTAGTAGGTTATGAATCTGGTCTTAAAATTTCTTTACACTCATTGGTTGTTACACAGGAGTGTAAAATAGACGGTTTTTTACAGTTTTCGTGTGCAAGAGCATATCTAACTCAGTTTTACATTCTATGCAGTCTGATTGGTTTCAAAAGGTAGACGGTAAAAAATCTAGGGGAACTATTTTAATTTTTCTTAAAAAGTAATATTTTCGAATTTAGAGGCGGTTTATTGTAAAGAGTCTGAGACAAAAATATTTTTTCCATGCTATATTCTCAACTTAGTACAAAGAACGTGGTAACTACCTTTAAAATCTGCCTCGTCTTAAGCGCTACACGTCAAAATTTATTTTGTTACTTCACAATCAATATTGCGTTATTAGTGCAAGTGTAAACTTTACAATGAAAAAAGTTTTTCCTCCCATAGCGTCGTGGATGATGAATTTTCTTAAAAAAATGTTTTCCTAATTAGTAGGTTACGAATGTGGTCTTAAAATTTCTTTACACTCATTGGTTGCTGAACAGGAGTGTAAATTAGACGGTTTTTTACTGTTTTCATATGCAAGAGCATATCTAACTCAGTTTTACATTCTATGCAGTCTGATTGGTTTCAAAAGGTAGATGGTTATAAAATATAGGGGAAACTTTTTTTATTTTTCTTAAGAAGTAATATTTTCGAATTTAGAGGCGGTTTATTGTAAAGAGTCTGAGACAAAAAAATATTTTTTCCATGCTATATTCTCAACTTAGTACAAAGAACGTGGTAACTACCTTTAAAATCTGCCTCGTCTTAAGCGCTACACGTCAAAATTTATTTTGTTTCTTTACAATCAATATTGCATTATTAGTGCAGGTGTAAACTTGACACTGAAAAAATTTTTTCCGCCTACAGCGTCGTGGATGATGATTTTTTAAAAATGTTCTCTGTGAGGTCAGAATAACGAATCTGACCTTCAAACTTTTCTACAATCAATACACAGTACCAGGGGTTATAACTTTACACTCTAGTGGATGAGTAAAAAAAACAGATTCTGTCAAAGATTTCTCTGCCAACTTTTTCGGTTATGAGTTAAGATAATTTAAATGAATAAAAATAAAGCAACTCTTAAGGGCTACACGTCAAAGCAAACTGCGTTCAAAAAAACGTAATATTGAGTTGTTTATGGGGGTGTAAAGTTCGAAATCTGAGGTGTAAAATGGGCGAAAAAAACAGGTTTTTTTGTATTTGATTGGCAAATCATATCAAATATTTTGCGGAACATAAGTTTTGCACATACAAACGTACTACAATCAAAGGGCTACAAACTGGCCCAAACCAAATTTGTTTACACTCAATGGGGCGTCAGGTTCAGATTTTTAAAGTTTACAATGTAATGGACAGTTAAAAATATGGGTTTGTCCATATTTTTGTTCGTCACCCCTTAAAACTTACTTGATTTTTATCGTATTTGACCTCTCCCAACTTCTGAACAGCAAAAGTGGCGAACAAAAATATGAACAAACACGTATTTTTCACTGTCCACCAAATTGTAAACTTTAAAAATCTGAACCTAACGCCCCATTAAGTGTAAATAAATTCGGTTTGGGCCAGTTTGTAGCCCTTTGATTGTAGTACGTTTGTATATGCCAAACTTATGTTTGTAAACTTTAAACTGAAAAAATTTTTTGGGAAAAAAATCAGTTTGGGTTTTTTTGGAAACAGATGAAAAAAACCAATTGATTGCCCCAGATGTACATTCTTGTGCTCAATTTCCATACGCACGTACACAACCGTTAAGCGCAACACTTAAGTGAGTCACCTGGGACCACCTCCCCCTAAAAAATTATCATATTTTTCATTCCGTTCCCACACATATTTTCAATCAAAATCTGGGTTAGGAAAATGGGCACTCGGGCTTAATGCGACTTGAGTACGCATTGGTATGTGTGTTATCATATCTACGTGTGTTGAAAGATCATGTGTGTGTGTCTCATATTTGTGCCTGTCTCGTTTGTACAGACCTTTACCGTAAGATTTTGCCCATAGGCCTATTGTTGTATTCATAGATCCTTTTCATATCTCTTGGTTCGTGTTGTTATGCCTCTTTTTCTGCGTCAGTTCAAAGTGCGTGTAAGTGCAGTTTTGAGGGCACTTTAAGATTTTACATTTTACAATTAGTTTTTGAGCCTGAGAGCCTCTCCGCCAGCTTCCATGCTGAGCGTATCTTTTTTTTCATTGCTGTACATGAGCAGAGTCCGTACGTGCCTTTTTATCTGCTTGGCTGCAGAACTCGTCTGTTTGTTTTCCTGCATAGTGTGCATGCTTCTTTTTGCCATACGCTTTGTTTTTAATCATTTGTGTTTGTGCCAATTGGCATCAGTTGTATGCCTTTGGCAGGGCTTGTGCCCTTGTTTAATTACATTGTTTGATTTTACCCAATTATCGCAACACGATGGTTGGTAGCATGTATCCTCCATGCTGTTGCTTTTTAATTGCTTCATAATTTTTCTGTCCACAAAGTATTGTAAAAATTAATTATTTAATTAACGATGCTGGGCTTGGTTGAATTTCCGTGCTGTTGAATTCTGTCCTTGTGCTACACTATACTTAGGAACCCTTAATATCATCAAGCACTGGAATGGGGTCCAAAACAAGCTAAATAATAATCTTTTTGGGCCCTCACTTAGTTTTCCAGGGAACTTACTCTAATTAGGTACTTAATCTCGAAGGGGTTAAGTAAGTTTCACTAGGTGCGTGCGTTGAGGGCCGGGCTACCTTGAATAGGCCGGGCCGCTTACCCCCAAATTGCCGGCTGGTGATCAAACTCCTAAAAAGGGCAAGAACCCCGTGTGAGCGCATAAGCTTGAGATTCGGGTTGAGTAAGCAAAGTGAACGTAGCTTGAGTCTACATTTACACATCTGAAATTTATTTGTCCTTGGGCCATTGTGGAGTCTTAATTTTTTTCATAAATGTTGATTGTAATATCAAAATTACGAATCCGACTGAAATTTTCTTTAACCTCTGTGGTTGTGTAAAGTTTACACTGCATATTAACTCTTGTTCTAGAGCCTTGTGGAAGCTTAATTTTTTTCAAAATGTTCTACGTGAAATCAGAATTGAGAATCTGACTATTAGTATTCTCTACACCTAGTAGTTGTGTGAAGTTTGCACTAATCATTTGTTGTTAGTATGTAGTTTATACTGCAAATTTATTTTACTTCCAAATCTGAGTGTTAGTGTTCCTTACACTTGATATTTGCATAAAGTTAATGCTGAAAAACTATGACCTGTTAAAATAATGTAGGGTTGTCTTGTTTGAAAAGGATAATGCTGATGTTGAGAACAGTATTGTTTTCCGTGTTCTTGGACTGCTGTCATTATTGTGGCATGTTACTGTATGTGTTTACTGACTGATGTACTCAAATCATACTAATTAAAAGTGGGGTACTAGCAAAGAAAAATGCTCTGATGGAAGAAAAAAGATGAAAATACTTGGAATTGTGGATTATTAAGGATGTAAAAGGAGGGGACTAGGAAAATCTACCAAAAGTTGCAAAATCTGCTAAAAATCAGATTTTCTCTAAGCAATGCTAAAAATCGATGTATATTCTGCGGCCAACAGATTAAAATAAATATTTAACCACAAAAATGATTGAAAAAGCAGCACGTTAGCCATGCAGTAGCTATGGGAAATGATACTGAGTAAACTAACAGTCTTCTAGGCTAATTGAATGAAATAGAAACAGTAGGAAACGCGTAAGTTGACTTGAAACAGACTAAATGTAGATACACTAGCATGCCCGAAACAATTGTGTGCACTAATCAATCGGCCCCTGCTTTGCTTGCTATAATGCTCATAACAGAATAAAACAACTTTAAATACAATACCTCTTAGTTTTCTATCAATCAGGTGCCAGCAATTTAAAAAAGTAACCTTGATAGATTTGGTACACTCTTATCTGAAACTTCGAACATTATTAAAAAAGACACTTTTTTAGAGGCCGCAGAATATACTTCGATTTTTAGCATTGCTAAGAGAAAGTTTGATTTTTAGCAGATTTTGCGACTTTAGGTAGATTTTTCCTAGTATAATACATACACAATGCAAGTATGAATTGCTAAGTACCTAATGACATTTAGCTACAACACTGACAAAGATAGGAATTACTACTATTTTTTGTTAACAAAAGTTGGGTACTAGGAAGAAAAAATGCTCTGATGGAACAAAAAAAGGTAGAATATATTTGGAACAAAGAATTATCAAGGACGTAAAAGGAGGGGACTAGAAAAAGCTCCTATGTACAAGTGTCACAAAATTTGCTAAAACTCAGAAATTTCCTGAGCAAAGAAAAATGAAAGTAAGTAAATCAAAGAAAAACCTAAATGTGTCTAAAACTGCAAGATTTGCTAAAAATCAGACTTTTTCTAAGCAATGCAAAAATCGAAGTATATTCTGCGGCCTGTAGAAGAAAGCAGCATCCTGTGAAACAAAGTAAAACATTGGGCTAGATAACTGAACCACTCACTCTGCAAAAGCAGATATCGCCATAGCTGAGCAGCGCCATGTTGCAATATTTTTCTGGGTCAAAAAATAGTAATTCTGGTATGTTGGAAAAATGGCAATTTTCGACGTTTCTGATTGAACACTGGTGCATACCCCTTGCCTCCCATGCCTAATGGTTATCAGTTTACATGGGCAGGAATGAAATCCGGGTGGTCTGGTGGGATTAAACGCCAGAAGAGTACTGAATGGACGCATGCATTATATAGAAATCACAGTCTTTTGTTGCGGTATTGCAAATAATCATAGGATATAACTTTTTGTAATATTTATCTAGCCATAATATCGAATAAATTAACCTTGCAAGTCATTAGCAAAAACGCAGATTTTAGGTTTATTTTATCAGCTTTATATTAAGCATTGGACACCATACCTAGACGTAGGGGGTTTGGGGCACAAGTGCACATAGGTGGGGTGAGGGGGTATTACCCCCTGAGGGGTCGGCTAGACCAGTACTGTCCGGCAATCTTGAGCAAACAGGTCTTGTTCTGCATCATTTTTGACATCAAAATCAGTAAAAATGTCAAAATTTTTCCAGCGCTTCGCACCAGATTAGTACTTTTAAGTACTTTTTACTCAAAAAGCACTCAAAATTGATAAATTTTTGCATTTTTTAGTGTGTAAAGTGATATAATGCAGTCAAAATGGACTAAAAATGCTTTTAAAATGTGTTGTTAACACAAAAAAACGTTTTATAGGCTATTTTGACCATTTTGATCATTAAACCAGCAAAAAAATTGTGAACGTTAAATTAACTGTTTTAGATTTTTGGCATTCCACCCCCCTGCCAACCCTGACTATGTGCACCCATGGTTTGGGGAGTATGCACCCCAAGGCAAAATACCCAACAAGAAAACGCAAATACCCAACAATACCTCTAGAATTCAATTTTTCAAATCTTTCTGCTCTTTTTGGGTTTTTTTGGTAGGTACCAATAGATAGAGTTCAACAAGAAACGTTCAAAAATGGTGTTTTCTTTGCCATAGCACTACTTTTATGGCCAATATTCTAATTTGGAAACCTCCCCTCAGAATTTTGGAATCGCCCACTGTATGGTGGACAATATGAGAAGGTTCACCTATTTTTTTCAGAGGCCGCAGAATAAATATACTTCGATTTTTGCGTTGCTTAGAAAAAGTCTGATTTTTAGCAGATCTTGCAGTTTTAGGCACAGGTAGGTTTTTTCTTTGATTTACTTACTTTCATTTTTTCTTTGTTTAGGAAATTTCTGAGTTTTAGCAAATTTTGTGACATTTGTAGATAGGAGCTTTTTCTAGTCCCCTCCTTTTACGTCCTTGATAATTCTTTGTTCCAAGTAGATTCTACCTTTATTTGTTCCATCAGAGCATTTTTCTTGCTATTGGGATGTGCTTGGATCGCAAGCTGTTGAAGATCCAAAGCATATTTAGTAACCGACTCCCGGGGCCCCTGACGCCTTGAATGTAATTGCAAGGCTTTGAGCTCCATGTTTTCCTGGGGCACAAAGCGTTGCCTTAGGCGTTCAACTGAATCATCATAAGTCATTTCCGTGCATTCTGCATCCGGAATTGACTCATATGCAATTTATGCAAAGTCTCGCAGATAGGTCGGCAACAACAACCTTTTCTTGGCGTCATTCCACCCATTAGCTAATGCTATTCTGCCAAATTGGTCTGTCCATCTATCAAAATTTTCATCTGATTTATCATTGTAGTATCCACCAATAGAAACTTGGTTTCCCATCCGTACAGGGGCAGGTGCCATTTCAACAGGTGGTTGTAAGCACACCTGGGCATGGGGTTTGGGGGTATGCACTCCCCCAGAAACCAAAATACCCCCCGAAAATTTTTTTCTGCTTTTTTTAATTTTTTTTTAATTCCACCATTTTTAAGGCCATTTTTTGACCTTCAAAAAAATCTTGCAGCCCCCAGAAATTTCTTGCTGCCCACGTATGGTTGTAAGTTATCAATCTGTTGTTGTTTCCAATGAGTTTGTGTAGTTAATCTTTCTACTTCAGTTCTCAACCTTTCTAAAGCATTTCCACGAGAAATGTTACTCATTCTCACAAAAGTAAGTCATGGAAAATGAATATTCGTAAATTTTGAATTCCAAAAGTCACTTTCAGAAGTCCAAATTTGATTAAAATCAAATTAATAAAGTAATCCTAAAGGAAACACGCATATATTAATTAACTGTTACTGCATTAGATCAAACACTTGGGTCAAAGATTTGAAAAATATAGGTAAAAACAATAAGTTATGATGAATAATAGAGATGTAGGTTGCAGAGCAAGTACCCATTAAAAAAACAAATACAAGAAAAGTAAAAAGTTTTATTAAGGGCTAATATGAGGAAAAGTGTATAGTGAGCAAATAAATAAGGATAAACAGAGGTTTAGATTAAATAAATTGGATTAATTGCCCAATTAAGTGGGAATTGTCCCAAAATATTAGTCCATTAAAATCACGAGCTGGGTCATAGGCCCGCGCCTGGCCCTCATTCAAAGTATAAGCGCTATTCCCATTGTTGGTGCGCTCATTGCCGTTGTTGGCGCCTGTGCTTGGAGTTGGTTCTGTATTGGCTGGCCATGTCCAACGCTGCCGGAATTGCCTAAATGGCAACTTGTCAGCATTTCTTGAGTTTCGGGGCCGCCCTTGGACCATACGGCCCAGAAAAACAATGTGTTGAGGTCACAAACCTTGAGAAGGCAAGTAGCCGCCAACTCGTTCGGAATGGCCTCTTACAACAGTGGGTACCAAACGCACCGTCTGAAATAGGCAATTGGCCCATCCTCGTTGCCCATGGCTAGGTCAAATATGCTGGTGTAATCCCATGCGCCTGTTGTCATTTTGTGGAAAACGTCCCCAACGAGACGTATTGCCTTGTCTTTGTCTATGCAAAAACAAAGAGGGGCCAGAATGGCCTGAAATTGTATGACGTAGGTCATCAGGGAGTCTAAGGCGCACTGTTGACCCCTCTGGTGATGACTCAACCTTTTGCAAAAAGATTTTTTTTAAAGATTTCAATTTAGGAGAATTAGGCATACAAAAGTGACTCACGTACTGAAGGGAATGTTATGACGGTATTCTTGTGTTTAAAATAATGGTAAATTCATGACATATTTCTGGAATTAAGAATCAATGATTAATATTAAAATGATTTTATTTTGTGACACCGATCTTTTTAGAAGACCATGTTCTACTTTTTCTAAATCACAAAAAATCTGATAAAGCCATTTTTTCACACATTAACCCAATAACTTTATTCTTCATTTCAAGCCACCCGAGTGGTTCTTTGGTTATCCACTCCGAAGTTCAGTCAATGATGACTGACAATGCAAACTACTGCACTTCCGAGCGCTGCAACACAGTTGGTATCATTAAAATTATTGCAGTATTATTAGACAATCAGAATCACTGCAGGTAATTAGGTTACAAAAATTCTTTCGAAGATTGAGGCCTCCAGCCACAAGAACTTATTTTGGTGCACCTTTAAGCTTTAGTGGCTCACCAACAAAACAAAATAAACGTCCTTGCAGCAAACAAAATGCACATGTTTTACGAAAAATCACACATTTTGCTAAAATTGGAGCAAAATTTGAATGAATATCAAGAGCACCAGGTTCCTCAAATCATTTGGACATTCTTATCACATACTATTATCAAAAATGGGGCAAAAATATCTCAGAATTTTCCAAATTCTGACAGAAGTTTACTGGAACACAGCATGCCAAAATCTTCAATGCAAAGTTTAAGAATTAGTTCAGATATTTTCCGATTTTTTTAAACACAGTCTCTCATTATTTTTGGCCTAGATTTGCCGTCGCCTAATTAGAACGTGCATGTAAAAATTTTGAAGCTCTATTTTCTTAACAAATGCCTCAAGGCTTCGTGCTCATGTATTTCATAATAATACAGCATATACCATAAAGCATAAACTATGCAAAACTTTGACCCAAGGTGAGCAGTAACAGTTATTATGCATATATCAGAGGCAAAATATGAGGAAAATTTACAAAATCCAAAAAAATTGGAGCAGAAATTCACATAGAAATTGAATTATTTCCGTATCAAATAAATGCTCAAAAGTCAGGAAAATAATTCGGGAAGCGCATCAGAGAAAAACGCAAATATACACAAATGCATTTAAAATAGATACACCATCTATGGTAGTTCTGGCGGCAGCACAGCATATTGCGCTCCTGCTGACAAAATCTTATAAATAATTTGGCTTAGCATAAAGCGCTATCACTGGCTGACAAAGGTAATTAAAAAGAATAATAAAAGAATGGCACAACGCCAACACACATTCAATTTAATGAAAAAGGTGAGAAATTTCAAACACAATATTTACATATTTTACAACAAGGAAATAATTATATACATTTTAAAGCTCACCAATTTTATTTTAGAATAGTAAAAGAAAACTCAGCTAAAATCGGTAAAAAGGCAAATAAAGTCAATTTAAATCTAAAACAACTCTAAATTGTCGTGTTTTTGATAATCCATTCTATTTAAAATACTAATGTTGGCATAATGGGCGTAATCTAATAACTATTGGATATATCAACACAATCATCCATTCTGACCGTCAACTACTCAATCTATAAAACGAGTCGGGAGGGCCTGGGAGTCCGGAATTTCCCTGATTGCCCCCTAAAAATGTAACCCAATGGTCGATTACATTTAGAGAAATTTAATAGAATGAGAGCCCTATTTGTGAAAGAATTGAGTACTTATAGTTTCAAAATGTAGAATATTCCCATCACCTATTACACATTCAAAAGATACAAAGAAATAGTCTACAAAAACATAAATGGACCCAATTTCACAAAAATCAGCTGGAAATTGCAGGCAATTGGTTTCATTTGCCCTATTGCAGCAAATAAAAGCAAAATTCCACTTTTTGGTGCAACTTTTGTGATGGTAACCTCTTTGGTGCAACTTTTGTAACGGTAACCTTTTATAATATAGCAGAAACGATTTTAGTATATATTAAAGATGACTGCCAAGCAAACCTCATTTTGGGCATAAGGTTTTTCTCAAGATGCAAAAACACAATCTGGAATCTAGATTAATCTACAATTCAATTTTGTGAAGCCCCATTTCCTTGCAATGGAATGAAATATAGTGCTCCTGAAATACAAAGCACCATTATATAAGAACATCAGGAATTGATACCTTTATGTTCAGTACAAGTTGTTCTGGTTGAAACTTCCAATAATTATTGCACAAAAGACTAAGTCGTGTTTGTGCATAAAACCATAGAAAGCAAAAATGAGATATACCTAGTCCACTCAACATGTTTTGTACACAATGGCAGAATACCTGTGCATGTACTTAATCCTAATTGGCATGATATACATTTGTACCCAGATACAAAAATGGGTTATGTCAATATGTACTTTAGAAATTCCGAAAATGGGTGTCCAACAGATGTCCACAAAAGTACAGGCGTTACTGGAGATTGGATTGGGAGAACACCAAAATTTCTCTGCATTTAAAAAAACAAACAAAACAATATTGTAAAATTACTCGTAAAATTTCCAGGTATGTATGCCTTACACAAATCAGACTGTGGATGGACTGACGTAATCAAGCACAAAATTATAACCGGCAATAGTTTGCCAATACATAAGCCCCCATTTCGCACCTCACCAAAAGAGAAAAAAATAACCATAGAAGAGGTAAATAAGGGTATTATCCGTGCAAGTACATCTCCATGGTCTACTAAGATTGTACTGTAAAAAAAACATGGAACACATCACAAGTGTATTGATTTTTGAGGCATAAATGAGGTAATAAAGAAATGCCAAAACATTCCCAGAGTAATGCTTAGGACTATTTTGAGCTTATGAAAAATAATAGAGCCAAATGTAAGCACTGCTTGACTGAGATATCAAGGAGCGGCGGTTCAATTAGAAGTGCTCTGCAACATCATATAGAAAATAAGCATCTAATGCAGTTCCACAAATATGTGGAAAAATGTACGGTGCAAGATTTACAGAAAAAGATATATCCGCACCACACTATCTGTGCATTGTGCTGCAGAGATAAGAAATGAAATAATTCAAGAACAATGAAAAAAAGGAAAAAACGAACAAGGAAAAGGCCAAGGAAGAAGTGAAGAATCAAATGAGCTTGATGGAATGTTTTAAGCCAGTATGGTATGATAAACAAACCTGGGCAATAGCCTATCCCAGACCATCTAAAAAGACTACCTAAAAAGCAAGATAAGTCAAAAAGTCAATTTGGATGAATTGATTTTTAAAAAAATGGGTGGAAATCAATGAAAATCAAATAGAATCATTTTTTCCCTCAAGTTTAGCTCAACTTTACTTCTTAGGGAACCAACCAACCATTGATAGTCCATATTTGGATGAGCTATAACTTTGGCTACTGCTCAGCTAGGTATAATAGGCTAATTGTTGGGATCTAGTATACAATTTACTCCCTAGCGTTTTTTAGCCAATCCATATAAGCTACAGTAACCAAACTTTACCAGGAGATAGCTAAAAGCCTATTGTACTAATCTGGCAAAATTGATTAACTTACGCTGTAAATTTACTGCTTTAAAAAAGAAAAAAACGACTTACTTTACTTCACTTTAAACTTATTTTGAACTTACTGCTTTAAAAATAAAAAACAACAACTTTACATTACTTTAAACTTACTTTTTTATATGTATGATGTAGATTGAGTAACAAAAACCTGCTTTGTTTGAAATCCACCAGATTGTTTACAATTTTTAGATGCTTTTAATACGTTGTAAACTGTGAGTGTAAAGCAGTAAGTTTACACTGTAAGTTAATCAATTTTGCCAGATTAGTACAATAGGCTTATAGTTATCTCCTTGCAAAGTTTGGTTACTGTAGCTTAAATGGATTGGCTAAAAAACGCTGGTTGGTAAATTGTATACTAGATCCAATTGTTGTATTAAAACTTTGGCTTAAGTGAATTTTGGGGGTCAAAACAGCCCATGTACGTAGGTAGATTAGAATAACCAACATTAATGATGACAGCATACCTGAAATGCACAAAAGCCAATGTTTACCTTGTTTACTTTAAAATTGATTGTTTAGAAAAACATATGGCATAATGATGATATCTGATCAAAAAATATGCATAAGCTGATAGGGGAAATGATAGCAATAGATGATTTGCCATTTAGCCATGTTGAAGATATTGGATTTTTGTGTATGATGTACAATGTAAGCAAGCAATATTTAAAAAATTTAGTAAACATTTAATCAAATTATGTAATCTATTTGGGTAATGGATGGTGTGACCCTTAAGAATAAGTTAGATTTCTAGAAGTGGCTAGGGACCGAATTGCTTTTCAGAAATAATTTTCGAATTTAATGGCTGGCTAATGAGCTTTTGATCGACTTTTGACCTCTTCAAGCTTTCAAAAATTATTTGAAACTCATGATTTTGAAGATGCCCCTTTATGGCATGACAAACAAAATAATAATATGACATACCCTATTTTATACAGGCAATCCCAATGTACAAGATGAAGTCTCAGCACGCTCTATACATCCAAGGTGGATGAAATATACAATTCATTGAGGCAAACTATTCTGAAGTCAATAAAAAGCTTCGCCAAAACTGGACTATCCTTTCCCACCAACGTTTGGTCAAATCTGACAGAATCCCTGCTTAGGTATAAATCTATTTAAATTTATTAAATGGCTAATTATTTGAACATTCTCATTTCATAAAGGAATAAAGAACAGATCAAATCAAAACCAAAAGCTTCAACCTCAAAGTGTCCTAAAACTGTCTCTATCAAAATATTACTGACTAGACTTCAGCAAAAAGTGGGCAGCACCAAAATTCTGGGGAAGGGGGAAAATTTTCAATAGGGCTAAATTTGGTCTTAAAAGTGGTCATATGACAAAAAAAACACCATTTTTTGACGTTTCTCATCAAGCACTATCCACTGGCATCAAAAAATTGCTAAAAAAGCAAAAAAATTCAAAATTTAAATTCTGGGGGGCTATTTAGATTTCTGGGATAGGGGCATTTAAACTTCTTTGGGGGGGTGCATACTTCCAAAACCCCCCAAGCCCATGTGTGGTCACGAGTGTTTATTTTAAATATTATATTATAAAAATGCAAAAAAATTGCGCTTTTGGACTACTACTCATAATTCTTTCAACTTTTTTGTCTGAACCTCTGACCTGATTGTGCATTATGTACAGTGTGTAAACAAATGCTTTAAGCATTATGTTCATAGCCTGACTTAGCACGGTATAACCAACAAGTTTAATTGGGTCAAATACATTTTAAACGCCCAGCCCTTGGTGCTGAACATCATACGGGCGTGTACTTGAGCAAAACTTTCTACAAAATGCTAAACAGCTAGGAAATAAGCAAAGATGATGTACATATCTTATCTAATTATTACAATGAAAAATTAAAGAGCTAAACTGGCATTAATTTTATCACAAATGTTTTCAAACTTATTTTTAACATTGAAAGAACTAGTTACATACATTTCTCCTGGAAGCTTTCTAATGGCAATTGAGATTTAATGATCCTTTAAAGCAAACCTTGATGCAAAAAATTAGAAGGCTGAGCGGGAGTAATAAACCTCTTTGAAACGCTAGTGTAGGTAGGCTACGAAAACACTTTGCTGAATCAAATCCAATCTTTCCTAATATATATACGTGTTTTTAGGAATTATGCAGTTGCCACGTTTTTGGATCCTCAATATAAAGATAAATTTTTTGCCAAATCTTGAACAATCAAAGTCGTATTTGAATCAATTGATAACTACGTAAAAAATTGAGACATTGTCAAAGTTCAAGGGGAATCTACATCTGCTTAAAAGAAAAAAGCTGAATCGCACACTGTGGGCACAGTTTGGAGGAATTTGCTATGGAAACTAGTAGTGAGGAAGATGAAACAGCAGAAAAAGTGGATAAATTGGTGATAAAAACTGTGAGTACGCACATTGAACTTTCAAATGAGATGAATACACAAATGCAATTGAGTAAATTAAAGTAGGCCCTTAACTCAATTCCGCAGTACTAGGTAACCAAATTTGCATTTAAACCATGTAAAAAATAATACCTACTCATTACGAACAGCTTTCTTAAATGCTAGTCTTTCTTGGAAGAAACAAACTTGGACATTTTGTGAAAAAAATTCTTTAACCTGAGAATTTTCTGTGGCAAACTCATTGTGAGGGCATTTATTTCAGACTTGATTATGTTTAAAATTAGTTTCTATTTATTCCTTTGTGGTAAATTAGTGAATTGCTTAAAATTTAGGAATGGGAAGCGTACATAAAATTGAAGAGGATCGGATTAGGCGATGATGTCTTAGGTTGGTGGCGTTCCAATGCTACAAGCTTACCTCTTCTGTCTCAGGCCACACGCAAATTTTTATCAGCGCCTCCTACAAGCGTGCCGTCAGAACATCTGTTTAGCAGCACCGGTTTGATATATGAGCCCACGCAAAATTGCTTGCATGGAGAAACTGCCGAAAAACTATTATTAGTGAAGTTTAATTTAATAGAAACTAATTTTAATTATGACCAAAAAAGCAGTGTTTAGCATTTTATATGATATCATTTGGCAATCGTTTTGTGAAATAAAAAGATTAAAAATTCATGTGAATTGATCAAAATATACCACCTAATTACATAGCCGTTTATGTGTATTTGATAACTAAATGAAATTCAGCATTTTTAAGATCGAGCAAACTGATAACGGCACCAAAAGCCTGAAATTTTTGAATCTATGACATACAATTGTGGCATTTTAGAGCTTAAAAATACCCAAATAAACCCAAATAAAATCCATAAACATTTGGGTTTGGGTAGTTATAATAACTTTATTCGGGTTCGGATTTGGTTTCGGGTAGTCAAGTTCAGTTTATTCGGGTTCAAGTTCAGGTTTGGGTCCTTAATTTTGTTTGGGTACCCAAGTATTCGGGTTCAGGTTTGGGTAGCCATTGCATCCCTATCATTTACATTGGGCCATAACGTATCATTGCTGAAAAATATCCTAATATAGAAATAGATATTGGAGGAAATTGTATCTAAGTTGTCCATGTAAACTGCATCAAGGAGTATTACAGCTAACCAGGACTCACTGGCACAGAAGACAAAATCAACATAAAACTTGAAAGACAGAAGCTAAGCATTATGCCAGAAAAACAAAGTGCCAATACTGAAAAGAAACCGTTGGACATTAGACACAATTATTTTCTTTAAAGCTTACCATTACCATCAGTTGAAGACGCCTGACATTTTTAAGGGTGAAGTGTCAAGTATGAAACAAAATTATATACATATATTCAAATATACTTGAATTTTCCCATTAAATTATTAAGTATTAAACTTAAAAATATATGTTGGGGAGTGTATTTATAATTTCATGTAAAGTTATTATCTTCTACAAAGCATTATATTGTATGTTAAACATGATTCAAGTTTATTGTAAGATAAGCTGCAGGATAGATAGACTGGAAGTAGAGCATTGAGATAAACATTAAGCAAAACAATTATTAAAATTGGTGAAGTAACAGTCTTGATTAATCTCTAAAATTAGCAATGCAGAGCAATTAATCTGAGGTGCTAAAAAACTAAAAATATAATCTAATCTAATTAGGAGGAGAGGGCAAGCCTAGAATGTGTGCAAGCCTGCAGAAAGTACAAACAATATCTTAGATGCGTAAAATCAACAGCAGCATGTAAAAATGATGTTAGAAATCTGGATTGCATGGAACAACACAGGTGACATGCGAATGTACATGTAAAGTGGCTGACTTGCTTAAAAAGGGTAGGCTTACCTCAAGCAAAAGATACAGAAAGTAATGGAAAGTATGCTTTCCATCAAAAAATGAATATACAAAAAAATGCATGCAGAGAACACTAAACATGGGCTGACAGAATGGGAATCAAGACTCTGATAAACCGGAAATAGGGCCCATCACACATGTGCATGGGGGTTTGAGGGTATGCACCACACCTGGGCGTGGGGGAGTGGAGGGGGTATGCACCCCCCAGAAACCAAAATACCCCCCCAGAAATCAAAATACCCCCCCAGAATTCAATTTTTGAAAATTTTTTTCGTTTTTTTCGCAATTTTTTGATGCCAATGGATAATGCTTGATGAGAAACGTCGAAAAATGGTGTTTTTATCGCCATACCACCATTTTTAAGGCCATTTTTCGACCTTCAAAAAAATCTTGCACCCCCAGAATTTTCTTGCTGCCTACGTCATGGTATGCACCCCCAGAAGTTGAAATACCCCCAGAAATCAAAATATTCCCCCAGAATTCAAATTTTGAATTTTTTGCATTTTTAGCAATTTTTTTGATGCCATTAGATAGTGCTCAATGAGAAACATCGAAAAATGGTGTTTTTTTGCCATACAACCACTATTAGGAACATTTTTTGACCTTTGAAAATTTTTTCTGCTCTGCCCCCAGAATTTTGGTGCTGCCCACTGGTGTTGTAAAAGATAAGGATTTTCTGCAAGATAAAAGATAAAGATAAAGTTGAAATTTTAAAATCTAGGAGATAAAGATAAAGATAGAAAATTAAGAAAGATAAAGATAAAGATAAATTGCAAGATAAAGGAATCAACATGACAAAAATAAAAATAAAGTACACATATGTAAATATGGTTGCCTGGACCCAGGAGAATGATGTTTGTGAAGTGTAATAAATGAGAGTGGTTGATGTAAAGCAGCCAAATGAATGCCCTAATTTTTACACCCGCAATCAAAGAGGTGATGCATCAACAATACATAGATATAGGTTTGGGGGTTTACCCTCAGTATCTGACTGACCCATGTACTACTTCTACTGGCAGCCAGCAAGTCAATTCTTTCTTTTCAAAAGCATCAAAACCCTTCTGTATGCGCCTGTACAAAGTATATTTGCAACAGTTATTGAGTTTTTTAAAACTACTCAATGTTTCCTAGGCTTGAACTTAGATTAATGTGGGTGCTAGTAGTAGTACTCTTGCTTAGATCGGTATCACTCTTGCTTACTTATGTTGGTATAGAGGCATTAGTTTGGGCTGCACGCCATAGGTTTTGAAGAATTGTTTTTATTTTTCCTTTCTTTTATCACAATAAAATTTGAACGGATCTAAATTTATTTCACATCAAACCTGCATTTTGGATTACATGCTAACTTATGTACATACTTTATCTTTTTGCAAGATAAATTCCTATCAAAAAGATAAAGATAAAGATAGCCTGTGATTTTTCTAAAGGATAAAGATAAAGATAAAAATTGTCAAGATAAAGATAAAGATATCTTTATCTTTATCTTTATCTTGCTAAAAAGATAAAGATAAAGATATCTTTTACAACACTACTGCCCACCTATGGTGCCCATCTTTCTAAAGTATTACCCAATCAAAAATGCTAGAAGAAAATCCAAAAGCCGCTTTTCTATCAAAACCAAAAGACCAAAAGGACAGGGCTCAGTCTAACGTTTTGCTTGTTTTAATTAGTTTGGTTCCAAAATTTAGCTCCTCATTTTCCTTGGTTAACGCTTATTCTCCAATTTCTTGATCATTGTACCATCCGATTGCCAATTATACCAGTCTACTTGGTCCTGAGCGCCATCAACCATCAGTATTTACTCTGTTACAGTAAGTAACTGTTGGTAGTAATGCACCCCTCTCTGGGGGTACAATGCACACATGGGCGTAGGGTTTTGGGGGTATGTACCCCAGAAATTGAAATACTCCTCCCAGAAAAATTTTTTTTGCTTTTTAGCAATTTTTTGATGCCATGGGATAGTGCTCAATGAGAAACGTCAAAAAATGGTGTTTTTTTGCCATACGACCACTTTATGGACCATTTTTTGACCCTTAAAAATTTTTTCAACCCTCCAGAAATTATTTCACCCCCCAGAATTTTGGTGCTGCCCACCTATGGTACAATGGTTAAGAATGCTTGCTAAGTGCACATGCACTAAATATAAAATTATGACATATTACGATCACGCAAGCAAGCTGACGTCATTATACACCCAGAGGCAAGCCACGGTACCTACATTTATTGGCTCTCTGCCCCTTCCCACCCCAAATTAGCATAATCTGGCGGGCCAAGAGTCCATAAATTTGCTCCCCCTGGATCAGGATTATTGGATAAATCGATTTTTGTGTCGCATTGTGCTAAAATTATGTACATACACTACTAAGCTTTCTAGCCCATGGATTATTGGATAAATCAATTTTAATGCATTATGCTAAAATTATGTACATACACGTTTAATGACCACTAAGCTTTGCATCTCCTTCTTGCCCCAAATTAGCAAATCCAGGGGTCCATAAATCCACCCATGGATTGGGATGATGAGATAAATTGATTTTTAGGTCACAGTGCGCTAAAATTATGTGCATACATGTTTAACCACCACTAAGCTTTCTGGCCCGTGGATTAGGATTATAGGGATAAACTGTGCTAAAATTATGTACGTACACCTTTAATGACCACTAAGCGTTCTAGCCCCCGGATTGAGATTTGCATTATGCTAAAATTATGTACATACACATTTAATGACCGCTAATTTTTCTTATTCCAGATTATGATTATCAAAGAAATCAATTTTATGGTCACAGTGCGCTAAAATTATGTACGCATGATGCTTAGGATTAATTATCTGTGCTGAAGCAGAAAAGGGAGCAAAGAGAAGTGATCATACTCTGTACATATTTGCGATTGATTAATAAATGCTTTGTTGTTATGTCTATTTCTAATAAAATATCACCCAACAAAAACTACATGATAATACACTACTATACTGGCTTTGACTACTGTTCACATGCGCAAATTGTATTTTAGCTAAACTTTAATTCAGAAATGTGCATTTGTTTTTTGGGAAAATTTCAAAAATCTCAAACTGGAGTTCTTCAGTTCTGATGGCGTTGTATAGATTAGAAAATATGTATTCATCTGATGGATCACTTTTCGTCAGTGCAGTCATCAGCTCGCACACAAAAATTCAAAATCCACACTTTTTCTTCTGTCCTTTCAAATTGTACAATTTGTTTTCAAATGAAGAGGTTATTTGATAATTCAGTTTTGATGTTTTGTTCATCTTTGAACAATAAATGTCTGCAAGTGCAAACTTTTACCCCGTCAAAGTTGATATCTAAAAAACGACTTATTTTTAAATTATTAGAAAGTTAAGTACAAAGAAATTTGACAGATCATATAAGTCAAATATAAAACACATTAAATTTTTTCAAATGAAAATAGATATAAACTTACTAAAAAATGCAAAAGTTTCAAGTATTTGATTCTCATTTTTCAGAATTCTTTAATAAAAAAAGATCAAAATTATAAGCAAATGAAGAATTTCAAACAATATGTAATTTATATTACAAAAGTACGGAATTTAAATATTCTAGGCAAAGCAAAACAACAATTATTTTATCTCTTTAACAGATGGAAATTAGAAATATGAAAAAGAAAAATTTCTGATTGTGTAAAGTACAACAAACAATTAGGTTTTTTTGAATTTCCTAATAAAAAATGATTTAGAATTGTAAGATGACACAGATTCTGAATTTTAGTTAGTCAACAAATATGCATTGAAGCTTAATTTTATAAAAACATATAATAATGAGACTGAACATTTTGAACACCATTAGGTATGGCATAAACTCATGCTCCGTTCAATTTTCCAAATGAAAGAAGATTGAAAGAGATTAATTATGGGAAAGCTAGGTATAGCAAGCGGAGTAAGCAAAAAGTTTTAATATATAAGTAATGTTAATTAGTATAATACTATAATGCATAAAACATAGAAACTTTGAAATAAAATAAATAGAAATAAAATCAAATAAAACATTCAAACGATTTTAACCTTTGACAATAATGTGAATAGCGTAAAACAAAGCTTGAAAAACTCAAAATCCCATTGTCTTAGAGAAAAGCAAATTTTATTGGTGTAACTGTTTAGAGAAACAAAACTCAACTTAATGTTTGATGATAAGCTTTCTCTGTGTTGAAAGATATCTGTTATTTAGTACATAACTTGGTCGTGCTTTTAATAATTTTTAATCTTTTTACATTCACATATGTGTATGTAACATACTATCATTTGGATAAGAGGATAACAAAACACGTAATGTCAAAGAAAAGTAGATTATGCATGTTGAATAAATGTAATTCATAAGCTATAAATTTGGTACAAGCAAGAAAATATTGATAAGGATAGATTTGAGTTTTAATGCCTACATGTACAAATTAATTACAGATAATTATTAATCATGAAAAATAACAAATTTATGAATTACTTCACTTTTGACTGATACGATTGTTTAATAAAAAACGTCAAGTGGTACTACTGGAAAAATGGGGGTCAAGTATCAATATAAAGTTTTTATGTTAACCTAAAAAAGCAAAATTTGAAGTCAGGCTTCAAACTACTTAGAATGAGATAGATAAGAGGATCAAAAAAAGTGACATAATTGGTGAAAAAAATTTAGAGGGTTTCTTGATTACTCTTTTAAGCTTACCAAAATTAAAAAAGAACATAAAATCTGACAAAAAAGTTGTATAGGTCACGCTCATTTGTTTTTTATGTACTCTGACATATAGAGAGGAAAAAATCTAAAAACTCACATAGACCTGTGATTTAAAAAAATTTTTAGAATCTAGGTCACGAGTTTTTGCTTTTAATGTATTACTCGCATGAAGAAAAAAAGATAAGAAGATGGAAAAAAGGATGTATTCAGGAAAATTCAGCATTATTAGGTATACTTTCATGTTTGTTGGAATATAAAAAAGTTTTTGGGTCACATCACAAGTTTTTGTGACCAAGAAAGATAAACAAAAACTAGCATAAATATCCCAAAAAATTTTTAAGTTATCACATTATGATTTCAAGCCATATCATGCCTGTGTTTACAACCTCATACTGATGTTGATAAAATTTTAGGTCAGTTACAATTTCTTATAAATTTATGTTATTGCCTGCTGATTCATATTATAAACGAGTGACGCCTGCTTTATTTTTACTATAAATACAACTAAAACTTTAAATAATTGTCATTATTTTACTTTTTTTTGTCGATTCTGTTGTGTTTTAAACATAAGTGATTACATTATTTTAATAAATATTTTTGATAATTTTAAGCCTTACGCTTGTTACTAACAATATTATTTTTAAGTTTACTTTCTGCATGTTGATTTGTAATATAAATGAGTGATGCTTGACTCATTTTTTTACTATAAATACAACAAAAACTCGATAATTGTCATCATTTTATTTTTTAATGATTTGGTTGTGTTTAGAAAATGAGTAATTACAAATTAACCCTCAATTACAGCGATATTTTTAAATCGGATTCGTTGCTTAGTGAAATATCCTGTCGACCTTGGTCTAACATAATATTAATTGACAATATTTTGACGATTCCAATTCCTTCAAAATTGACAGCTTGATTACCATCAATGAATGGCGAGTGATCCGATGATGAGCAGATTGGGGGAGATTTTGCGGCAGTGTTTCTACAAATTGAGTGACCCTATTAAGCAGTGTGTAAAGCACTTTAATACGGAAGGCGCAGAATACCAAATTTGCTTTATAAATTTGGACAAATTGGAGGATATTAACAAATGCGTAGCAGCCATTTTCAATCACACCATTAATACTATATTATCTAGAACAGATCCAATGGCATTGGTGGGTTTACATTTAGCTCATCCTGATTTGGATAAACCGGTTTTACTCCATTTCTGGGATAGACAAAATATTACTGGCAAAATTAGTTTAGCTCAAATTGAGCAAATTTTGCAATCAAATCAAGAGGTGAAAATTGATTCCGAGAATTTGACTATTAAAATTGTCACAGTAATGCCTCCAGCCAGTTCTGGAAAATACAAGAAGTACATTTCACACAAACAATTTTTGAGTCAAGCGCACAGTGGATGCTTTATTAAAATCTATAATAAGGACGATTTGTGCTTAGCAAGAGTCTTAGTAGTTGCAAGGGCTAATTTGCACAGAGATGAGATGACCCAACGTACCATTGGTAATCAATTAAACACGGTGATTTAAGACATTATACAATTCAAAAGACCAAGGCAATCAAATTAATGAATTTGGCGGGTTTAAAGGATCATAAAGGACCTTGTGGAATTCGCAAAGTTATTAAACTACAGGAGGCTATGCAGGGGTATCAGATCTAAGTGTTCAGAAAGGGCTGTTTGAACAATTTGCTCTTTGAGGGTGAGTTGCATTCTGAAATTTTCATTTAATTAAAATATTTTTATATATTAAAATTTGAGGGCTACAAACAGTGACAAAATTCTGCATTTGTACCTGCACAACGGTCATTGCACAGTTATAGGCAGAATAAAAGGTTTCTTTTCAGAACATTGTTTTTGCGAACATTGTAATGTGCCTTATGGTCATATAGAAGATCACCGGTGCAAACAGAAATACTCTTCTTGCTATCATTCTTCACCTTGTGTAAAATGCAAAATTTTGACTTGCTCTTTGTGTAACCAGTATTTTAACAATCATAAATGCTTCAAAAATCATTGGAGAATTTACAAGTCTAACAATAAAAAAGGGCTAATAAAAAGTTCTGTTTGTATATGCGTTCGTCAATGTAAATGATGCGGTAGACATTTTAGATGAAGGAATAAGGATAAGAAGCACAAACGCAGATATTTTGAATGTCAATACTTGCAAGAAAGAAGTCTTTCTAAAAGGTTTTCAATATAAAATTTTAAAATTAAATGTTTTTCTTACGTTTTATATCTTTAAGATCATTTATGCTATATGCTATAAATATCAAATGAGGAGGATGAGGAAAGCAAAGGTGAAAATGAGGAGAAACTGAGCTAGGGTGAAAAAGAGGAATTTGTTGCTTGTTTTGTTTTTTTCGATCTTGAGACTACGCAGGAACACATTTTAAAAGACACAGCTCATGGGCCCAAGTTGGAGCATGTCCCAAACTTATGTATAGCTCACATTGTGTGTGACAATTGCCGTCACAGTGAATTATCTACTTGGTATCATTGTGGCAAAAACAGAAAAATATTTATTGGTGAGAACTGCATGATGAATTTTGTACATTTCTGTTTTCTATGAAGCACGTAACAGCTATAGCCCCTAATGCAAAGAGCTTCGATTATCAATTCATTTTGCAGTTTTTCTATAAGCAAGGATTGGTGCCCAAGATAATAAGCAAGGATGAAAGGACTATTTTTTAAGTATTTTGATTTTTATTAATTTTCTTATCTTAAACAGGCCTCGAGCTTATGTCAATAGCATACAGAACGGTAAGAATAATTGATTCTTTCAATTTCTTACCAATGAAATTAGCCAATTTACCAAAAACATTTGGCATTGAGGAATTGATGTAAGGGTTATTTTCCTTACAGTTTTAATACACGTGATAATTGGGAGTACATTGGTCCTTGGCCCAATCAATGCTTTTTTCTGACTTCAATGAAACCTGATGAATATCAGAAATTTTACGATTGGTATAAAGATCAAAAAGGAAAAGTACGCTTTTCTGCTTTTTCAATTTCCTAATTTTTCTAAATTTCATGTGTTTTTTAGATCTTCAAATTCCAATAAGAAATCCTTAAATACTGTGAGAGGTGTGTCACAGTTTTAAGGCAGTGCTGCCTTAAATTTTGTAAAATGTTCATGTCCAAAACTATGGTAGATCCTATCAAAATATCCCTGATCATAGCCAGTGCATGCAACTGGGTGTTTAGAAAACATTTTCTAAAACCCAATACAATACAAATAATTCCAGCAAATGATTATAGACACAAAGAAATTCAGTCTATTATTGCTATAAAATGGCTTAAATGGATTTCTCTCAAAGAAAACATTTACATTAAACATAAGCAAAATGGATACAAGGTTAAAATAGGCAAACATATGGTTGATGGTATTCATGGGGATACTGTATAAAAACTTTACGGCTGCTTTCGGCACAGTTGTTCAAAATGCATGCAAAAACGATTTCAATTATCTGCAAATAAGAGCATGAGTGCAAAAAAGGCAAGAGATAAGACCATGGAACGCGCCAAATTTATTAGACAGACAGGGTACAATCTTGTGGAAAAATGGGAGTGTGACCTTTTGACAACATGGAGGCTGGTGAATTGTCAATAAACCCTCAAGATGGTGAGTTTTGTTTTTTCTTTGTTTTGCTTCCTTTAAATAACTTTTTGTGTTTCAGCATTCTACAGGGGGAGAACAAATGCCATGAAATTCTATCATAAAATAGCTTACGATTTAAATAGTACATCTTAAACAGAAAATTAACTACATGGATGTATGTTCCTTGTATCTGTTTGTTAATAAATACGGAAAACATCCAATTGTGCATCCGAAAACTTCTAACAGAGAATTTCCAAAATGATACTTGCAAAAATCAGCCAAATGAGGGCTTAATAAAGTGTTCTATTTTACTGCCAAAAAAGCTATTCAATCCGATTTTACCATTTTGGACCAGGGGAAAGTTAATGTTTCCACTTTGTCAAACCTGTGCAAATTTACAACAAAAGAAGACATGCAAGCATAGCAAGCAAGAGCGGGCAATAAAGGGAACATGGGTATCGATGGAGGTCTAGAAATCCCTAGCCAAGGGCTACAGAGTAGTATTTTCATTATTTTTGTATTTTTGCGCTTATAAATTATTAATTTTAGATTCTTAGATTATTAAAATATTCAAAGTGTGGCATTATGAGGAAGTAGAGCAGTACAATCCTGAGGAGAACCCGGACCATGGCTTATTTACGGAATACATAAACACCTTTATGAAAATGAAACTTGTATGTCAAATACGTGCTCCATAGAATAGAATGGCCTAGAATTTTATTTACTTTTCAGGTGTAAATTTATTTAGAATTGCTAAAATAAATTTACTACTTGTTGTGCTTATTTATGACATAATAATACTGATACAAAGTTATCATAATTTTTGTACAAATCTATAATAATAACCAAAGTACATGAGTTTATGTATATTGTCATGATTTTTGTACAATCTATTTGATTTATAAAAAATGCTCAAAAGCTTGTCTTGCTAAGGAAGCCAAAGGATACCCATCTTTGGCTAAGACCAATCAGGATAAGTTGGTCTACATCAGTGACATACAGGACCCTGGAAACATTTTGTTGGAACTGGCAAATATCCTCAAAGATCCGGGGAAGAGGGCGCTCTCAAAATTGATGCTAAACAGCTTTTGGGAGAAAGTGAGAATTGATTTTTTAAGCGATTTAGTATGCTATGAATTATGCTTGTATTTTTAAATGATTTACTGTTTTGAGTTCAATTTTATTAACAAAAATATTTAAGATGCATTATAACTAAAGTTTGGCCAAAGAAAAAACTTGAGCAAAACCATTATGGAACCAGCCAAATGTTTTGCCCATATTTTTAACCCATCCATCATGGTATTAGCGATTCATATGATAAGCAACAATATGGTTTCCATTACCTATAAGCGGCAGGAAAATTTTGTGGACATAATGCCGGATACCAATCCTGTCATTGCCGCCTATACAACGACCATACATGGGCAGCAAGAAACTTCTGGGGGATGCAAGATTTTTTGAAGATCAAGAAATGGCCTAAAATGGCCTTAAAAATGGTGATATTGCAAAAAACACCATTTTTCGACGTTTCTCATCAAGCACTATCTATCGGCATCAAAAAATTGCAAAAAACAAAAAAGTTCAAAATTAAATGCTGGAAGGTGTATTTTGATTTCTGGGGAGGGGTATTTTAATTTCTCGGGTGGGGAAGGGTGCATACCCCCTAACCCGCCCACGCCCAGGTGTGACAAAGACTCACGCCCAACTTAAATTATATTTGTACATCAAAAAATTGGGCAGGCACGTACTCTATTTTGATATGGATAGCATATTATACGTATCAAATTCAAACAATCCGGGCAAATATTGAATACCCATTGGATCTTGCCTAGGCAAAATGACTAACAAATTGCAAGAAAACGGCAAAGGTTTGTACATTACCAAATTCTGCAGTGGTGGCCCTAAAAACTACGGATTTTGCATTTTGAGTACAAACAACAACAAGGAATATATCATTCATAAAGTCCGAGGTATTACATTATCCCAAATCATGGTTAAACATGTAAATTTAAAATCATTGTACTCTTTAGTTTACACATTACTTTAGGTCTATTTGGTGTTCTGTAGAACACTGCTGCAAGATTTTACTAGAGTTAATCAATTATTTCAGTCAGAAAATGCAGACTGTCTTAAATTACTGAAGGATCTCCAGCTATTTTATGAATAGTAGAACTTTGTATATTTATTTTTTACTTTATTACACTTACAATCAGTCACTTTTAAAAGCACCTACTTACTAACTATTTTAGCTATATGTGCTTTGCTTTATTTGCTTTGAATAAAATGTTGTTTATTTCATGATTTACATAATTTGCACTGCTAACAAATGGCATATTCTAAAATGATTTTATTCAAACGCAGGCAAACAATATAAAATTGCATTGATTTGCATTTACTAAGTAGCTGAACATGTACACGTCATGCTATTTTATAATTATCGGGAGAAGGGCTTTAGAAATGTGACCAGTTTTTGCATTTCTTAATTGTTATTCTTGATTAATGCAGTTAATTAAGAACTCTTGTTTTGCTTTTTCTCATGTAATTATTCTTTGGCATTCATAGTTTCTAATTCCAGGCTGTTGCGCAAGTTTGTGGTGGGCAACCGAATTGACCAGCATCCATACTCAGATATTGAAAATTTTGATTTTGAAAAATACGTTTGGTAATTTACATTGTATATTATTCATAGTTTTAAACATTTTTTGCACAAGGCATCAATAAACTTGCAACCTTTGTTGCCATAAATAAAGCAGTTAGCATAATTAATAAATTTTTGCAATATGTGAATTTTATGTATTCTTGCTTTTTTAGGCAAATTTAAGGGGGCGCCCACTCTGCCTTCCCCTTGGCTTTTCATTTCGACGAGTTTACTTTGACCATAATTATTTCTCAAATTTTTTTCAAGCGCTGGTTAAGATTTTTGTACAAAATTGTTGAAAATTTTGAAATTGCTTGAATAAGTGTTGCATAGAAATGATTTTAAATAGAAGTAGACAACTTGAAACGTTAAAAAATGTTATGTTGCACATGAGAGTTGGATTTTTGGACATATTTCAGCATGCTTTCGGAAAGCTTTAAGTGTCCATCCCCATAAAAAATCATAGATTTGGCCCTGTTTGCTTTGTGTTTACTTCATTAGTCCGGTCTTGCTCAACTGTAAAGAGGAAATGAAGTTTTATAAATGTAGGTCAATTTTAAGCCTATTTCTGCTAGTTCGTAGCTTCATCTGACAAAAAATAATATCTGCTCTATTTTATGAAGGCTACATGGTCTATAATTTTGAGTATTTAGGTGTTTTTTAGTTCTGAATTTTAATTCGAAACGCATTAATAATTGTTTTAAGTTTTTACTGTGCTGACTGTTGCATTAACAATTGTTTTAGTGCTGTAAACGCGATTCATTTTGGCATCAATTTTGACCGTGCAATTGAGCAAATTCATGATTTACATGCTCAGCAGATGATCCGAGATTGCTGCAAGAGATGTCTTTTAGAATCTGCTAGACAGGTAAGCTGAAAGCAATAGGTATGTATGTATTTAGTCATCTAAGTTTCTAATTTCAATGCTTCAGAATTTTGTCCAGTGCTCTAATGAGAACTTCATTTGTATATAATGAGCAAATATGAATAATGAATGAAGAGACACTACGTTTTTATGCTCTATTCACATGCAGTTTGTCATATTGTGTGTGGCTTTTATGTCTTGATGTGCATTATTATTATTATGACGTGATTATTATTTGATTATGTACTATTATTATTATTATTATTATTATTATTATTATTATTATTATTATTATCATTATTATAATTATATTATTAATATTATTATTATTATTATTATTATTATTAGTATTGTTATCATTATTATTATTAATACTAGTTTTATTCATTATTATTAGAGTCAATTTTCTTTAAATGTTCAAATGAGAAATTATTTTTGTTGGTTGTTTTAGGTCAGAGCTAGGCTTCCTGATACACTGAACTCGCTGTGTCTGTTAGAATCGCTAAGCCAAGATGTCATATTGAAGAAAAAGGCATCTAACATTGGTGCTTTGTTAATGCAGATCCCATTGCTAGCACCTGATCCTTCAGCAACCAAAGAAGAATTTTGTGCATTAACGTTCTGTAATGAAAATCCAGGTCGCCATATTGATTCTGTGCAATTTTGGTTAGCTGTAAAAGATAGTAAAGACGCAGCTGGAGACTGCCGTTTTGAAAATGTTGCAAATTTTGCTCTAGCTTTATTCTGTTTGCCATTTTTGAATGCTTCAGTTGAACGCGTCTTTTTGATAATGAATATTGTAAAAAATAAGTTGCGTAATTGACTCTTGTGCAATACTGTTGAAGCTATCCTTATGGTTTGTTATGGTTTAGACTTTTTAGATGTGCCATTTCCCAAATTTTCGCCAACAAAAAAAATGTTAATGATTAACAGATGCAATTTACGAGTCCAAAGATGTTGATAATGAATGTGATCGTGATTCCAACCTTATTGATGCTTTAGATATTGTACATGATGCTTAGTGGTTTTTCAAATTGAATTTTTCGTTGAATAAAAGTTTATTTGATGATTTTTATGCCATTGTCTTCTCTTAGGTCAAGCAGGATTAGCTATATCTTTAATGTTTTACTCTTTGAAATACAGTGCATTTTTTAGTGCATTTATGAAAAATCTAGTGCATATTCAGTGCATTTTCAACATTTATCTGGTGCATTTCAATTTTTGGACCTGGCAACACTGTTTGTAAAAGAAATTTGCAAAAAAGAAATTGTAATAACATTTAATCATATTTATCCTATATATGAAAGTTACTTAATTGTTGCAAAAATTACCCCAAAGAAATTTAGAATAGTATATGACAAGCGTATTATACAAAAAGAAGTTTTGTACCATACCGTATGGGTGGTGGTTATTGTTTTTATTTACTGTGTATGTGTCGCCAATAAAATTAACGTGCATTGAAGACATGTTTCCTAATTCACATTTAAGTCAAAGAAATTTGAACTTTTCAAGTTTGAGGCGTATGCACACAGGTTGCTACTTTCTTATGATGCACTTAAAATTGGTAAAAAGAATCTTGGTTATATGGCTTCAGTAATTGTTGTCATTTTTTAAACCTATTAGTACTTTTTGCATAATAGACCTGCATAGGCGGAAACCCAATTCTAGGGGGTACTGGATAAATAGAAAATTGTTTGGTAAGAATAATCTTGGGCCGAAAATTAATAAAAGTTAAGAGTTTCATCTAAAATTAATCAAAAACACGAATCAATCAAGTTTTTATGCTATTCAATGTACTTATTGCGACCATTTTAGCTCAAAACTGCATCTATGATTGGCACCATTACGCCAGTTGGTAATTAACAATTACTGTAGGCCCTTACTACTTTACATGTAGGTACATAGGTAATCAATGTACTATAACTAATACCTCAAAAATTTATTGGAATTTTGAATGCATTTATAAGCACTTGATTGATAAGTAAATTTTATTTTATTAGTTTTTTCATTTGACAAGTGGCTAGAATTGAAAATCATTCTCTTATCACGTAAGAGGGATAATGCTAATTTACTAACTTACAGCAAGACATGGTATAATAGAAAATAACAAAGAGACGAGCAAATGACCAAGTTACAATACAGGACAACTTACACCACCAGGATGACTGACTAGTGTGTTGAAACATATAATATTTATATACGACTTTAACATAGGCTCATGAGGGTTTTGATAATGGTTTTTTTAAAAGGCTTTTGGAGATTTTTAGAGTAATAAATAAGTGTAGTAGAATTGATACCTGAAAAGTGTTAAAAGTATTAGAAGTAGCTAAGATGCGCGTAGGTAATATAGCAATTGGGCGGAATTTGTCATCTAAGTAAGAAAAGTAATTAAAGCGAATAAAACAATTAGTGTAAATCAAAAAAGTAGAATGGAAGCAAGTGTCTAAATTTCACGTAGGCATTCTTTCTTTGGGTAAGTTATACACATCAACTAACTTTGCATATCTTATGTGTATTTGCACGTCACACTCTTGTTATTATTTTTGACTGCTAGTACAGCTTTTGGCGCATATAGTATGAAGCAAACAGAAGATTTGCTCTAACTCAGCAAATTATTGCAAACTGAAGCACCAGGCAAATCTCATAATTTGTTTACCATACATACATCATTAGATCCCTATGACAATTCAATAAAACTAGCAAACTGTATGCAAAAAGATATAAGTTTAGTATTACGCTCTCCTACTTTTATAAACAAAATTGCGCAATACAGCGCGAGTGTTGATTTTGATTGTTCTACTGAAAACAATACTTGCTTTAAATTCATTGAGCACACACCATATGTATTTATATGCTGCGACAAAATGGCAAACTTCATCAGCAAACTAAATTTTGCAAAAATCTATTTAGTAAAGGCGCTCTAAAAATTAAAAACGCTATTGATTGCGACAATATGTTAACATTTGACATTTAATAAGGATGGTAGGTTGAATCATCCATTCAATTGTATAGTTTTGGCACCAACAAAATTGAGTAAAACTGAATTTGTAAAGAGACTCATTCATTTTTCCGCTAAAATGATAAGGCCAGCGCCATCTAAATTGTTTTGGTGTTTAACTGAGTGGTAGCCATCCTATTAATATTTATTGAGAAAAGTTGAATTTATTGAAGGGATTCCGAGCTTTGACACATTGAAGGAAAATAGAAATGAGCCTAAATTGTTGATTTTAGATGATTTGATGTACAATTTGAAGTCAGATTCTAGATTGAGCAAACTATTTTCCAAAGGTTTTCATCATTGTAACTCATCTATAATACATATTGTTCAAAATGCGTTTTTTTTGATGGACTACGTATGAGTAGAATAAATGCACAATACTTGGTATGGATAAAAAACCAATCCGACAAATTAAAAATTCAAAATTTGGCAAAACAATTATTCCCCAGTCCTAAACACTTTTCTGAAGCATTTTTAGATGCTACAAGAAGTCCATTTGGGTACTTACTGATTGATTTATGCCAAACAACGCCTAAAAACATGCAACTTAGGACAAACATTTTTCCTAGTGATACTGAAAATTATGTATATATTTGATAGATTTGCGGCTCTAGCAATAGATATTTTTGATAACTTGCTCTCTGGATGGAAAATGGCCAGAAAACTTTCTTAAGATCTATGCTTCAAACACTCATTTTAAATCGTAATACAATTTTAATGTCACCAATCTTAGCAATTTTATTTTTTTGGTTTTTGTCAGTGGAATATGTTATGATAATTACGCAAGAAATTGTACTAATACTAAACAAAATAATACAATTATTTTAATTCACTCGCCAAACATCATAAATGATACAATATCATTTACTACTAATGATATTGAGAATTCACAGCTATTAAAGTTTATCAAATTGAACTTAGAATGTCCCGCCAAAAAGGGTGAGCTGTTTCAAATGAAAAATTGTGATCAATTAATATTCTATACACCCAAAATTTACATTTGCTGCGCCTACAATAATTTATTCCTTTCCCTACACATCGGCCTCATGACTCATCTGTACAAGAATACAATGCAACCATAGGTGGGCAGCACTGAAATCCTAGGGTGAAGGGGTGAACAATTTTCAAAGGTCAAAAAATGTTCTTAAAAGTGGTTGTATGGCCAAAAAACACCATTTTTTAACGTTTCTCATTGAGCACTATCTAATAGCATCAAAAATTGCTAAAAAAGCAAAAAAAAATTTCAAAATTTGAATTCTGGGGTGGTATTTTGATTTCTGAGGGTGGGTACTTTCAACTTCTAGGGGAGGTGCATACCCCCCACCCCTACACCCATGTGTGAATGCAACTACTTCAAGCATTGAACTCGACAATAAATAAAAAGAGAGTTTGCAATAATACATCTCATTAATTAATTTTACTTCCTAACATTTGGTTGGTGGTCAGTTGTCCAAAAATGGTTTTGGCAACTTTTGAATTGTTTATTAGATCGGTTTACTGTAGAGTAAAAGGTAAGATTCCTAAAAATATGAAGAAAATCATTTACTAGAGGGTACATCTTTGATAGGCATGATTTTGTCAAATGAAGAGAAAAAGATGCTCGCCAATCTGTTTTGGACCAGATTTACGCGTGAAGCAAAAGGATGGTACAAAGAAATGGCTAAAAATTATAATGAGTGCAATGATTTGCACAGGCGCAAATGCGTTTCAAACTTTCAGTACTTTGGTACTCAGCTCATGCATAAAGTGCAGCAATGTCAAATGCATGCTTATTTCATAGAAGAGTTATACGATGGTCTATTGCAAGATGAATAATGCGATTTTTCCATGCTAAATGATTGTACTATTGTACAGCGCAAAAATTTCTTTTTACTGATTTTTAAGGATGAAGCTATTTTTTTGCTATAAATAATGATTGCTATTGATTAAATGTTATTTTTGCATTGCGAGCTTGGTTTGGTATGTCACATTGTTTGCAAAATCATTTTGACAAATTAAAAGCATATGTGGGCAGCAAGAAAATTCTGGTGGGGGAGGGGGTGCAAGATTTTTTGAAGGACAAAAAATGGCCTTAAAAATGGTGGTATGGCAATAAAAACACCATTTTTTGACGTTTCTCATCAAGCACTCTCCATTGGCATCAAAAAATTGTGAAAAAAAGAAAAGAAATTTTCAAAAATTGAATTCTGGGGGGAGGGTATTTTGATTTCTGGGGGAGGGGTATTTGGTTTTTGGGAGGGTGCAAACCCCCTTTCCAAACCCCCACGCCCAGGTTTGATTAAAAGTGTTATCCAAGTGTAGCTCTTGTCAGCATAGTGCTTATCTAAATAAAACAAATAAAGATTTAATTTACTGCATCTCAGATATTTGCTTCAACTTATTGCGAGGAAATATTCCATTATCTTTGCAACAAAAGAGACAATTGAAACGTCATAAACAAGAAATTTGATACTTGGGCTCTAAAAAAGGAACTAATTTATTGATGACATGTAAAATTATTCAAAAAGGCAGATTTCTACCATTAATATTAGGTCCATTACTAAGCATCACCAGCAGTTTACTCGCAGATATTATTACCAGACAATGAAGTTTGCTAATAAGATGGTATTGGTTCCTCAAGATGTTTTTTTGAATCAGTCTAGTACCAAAAAATCCCCAATTCAAAAACAAATTGACAAGTTTTAAATTGAGCTTCAAAAGGTTTCAGATAGTAAAGAGAGTCCCAAACAACTAATTTCAATTGTACTCACAGCTATTTATTTGGTATTTAAACTCAGAGGCTGAAAGACGACAACCGCAGCCTTTAATTCTCAAGGAAGATGAAAAATAAGAGCCCAAGTGGTACAAATCAGTATTAAAAGATCTGCTGAGAAGTAAACAAAAAAAGGCAAAATTATTATTGTCGCATGTAAGACATAGTAATTTAATTAATATTAATGATAATGGTAAAATTGCGATCCAGGGGCAAACAATTCCTGATTCTCACATCATTGATTTAATTAACAATTTTAGTAGAGAACAAACAATTGTTGCAAAACCCCCATTGGCGCCTCGGAATTGTTTCAGGACATATTCCCTTAAATTACATTGGCCATCCAAATAGACAAAAAATGATTAATGATATTATGGAGTATGACAAATCACTAACAATACCACAGCAAGAAGAGTCAAGTGGTCTTAGGTGCAAAATTGATTTGGAAGGACCAGTAGCAAAGAGGATGGGAATTGAGGAACCAATTGAATGTAAGCCAAAATCCAAAAGAAAACAACATAGAATGAAAAGTAAACAACAACAACAACAAAAACTAACCATACCTGGATGGAAATGGCACTTCAAGCGCAAGTTTAAAGGTTCAGTACTGTCCTCAGTAAAGAGATTGCAGGAAGAAGCAATGCGTAAGCGCAAACTCAATTTATTGGAAAGACGTTTAGAAAAAAAGATTTAAACAAGTGCAAGTATGACATAAGCAAAAACTAGAATATTTGACAGCCGCAAGAAGTTTTGTACCAAAATGATTGGAGTACTCATCTTTGTACGCAGATGATGGGTAAGAATAATTATATAAAAGAAACAATGTAGCGAGAACAATTCATATTATTATCCAAAAGGAATAAAAAGCGGTTGTTTGAATCCATTTACAAAACTTGGACAATCCATCATCTTTCACCAGTGTTAAATTATTATACAATGCTGCAAGGAGGAAAGACCCCTTGGTCACGTTTGATCACATCAGGGGATAGCTTGCGTCGCAAGACACTTACACCTTACATGGACCAGCTTATCAAAAATTTAAGAAAAACAAAATTTATGCATTTGATATAGATCATTAATGGGAATTGGACCTGGCTGATATGACTTTGCTCAAAGATTACAATGATAATTTTAAATTCATTCTTACATGCATAGATGTAGTAAGTACACATGGGCGCGACCAATGAAAACCAAGTCTGGTACTAACGTAGTGAATGCATTAAAATGCATATTTATTGAGGGATGTAAACCATGGCGTACTTGCACTGACATGGGAAGAGAATTTCTCAATCAAGAATTTCAAAATGTACTCAAATTGGAGCGTATTGACTATTTTACATTCCAGAATAAAGATTTAAAATGTGCTATTGTGGAGAGATTTAATCATATGCTTAAGAATAGAATGTGCCGTTATTTTACTGAAAATGCGACCTATAAGTGGATCGACATTTTGGTTAAGTTGGTTCAAACTTACAACAATACTATTGATTGATCAATTAGAATGAGACCCATAGATGTAAATATTAACAACGTTCAACAGGTATTACATACGTTGTATGAAAAATTACATCACTGAAAGAAACCTGAACTGTCAATTGGCGATTATGTTTGCATTATCAAGTATCATCAAATATTTGACAAGAGCTACAAACCTCAATACACTGATGAAATTTATAAAATTTCTCACTTTATTAGCCATCAAATCAAGCCCATATATAAATTGATAGATTTAAGCAGAGAGGACATTGTTGGTACATTTTCTGAGCGAGAGCTGCAAAAAGTTGAATATATTGAGAATCATGCTTTGAGGATTGAAAATGTGTTAAAGGAGCGGTGATTGCAGGACGGTCGAGTTCAATTGTTGGTAAAGTGGTTTTCAATTGTTGGTGAAGTGGTTTAATGAATAGAGTATGATGAAAATGTTGAAAAGTTTATAATCCCTCTTTAAATTTTTATTGTTTGGAAATTTTAGGTTTTTTTGTGATAACTGCTCATTTATAGCCAAAACATTACAAAAAATTAAACAACACAAAACAAAAAAAGAAAAACCATCAAACATCCTAAAACAAAAAGGCTTGTAGAAATAAATGCATTTTATTACTTAGGTATGATGCTTGCACAATAATAAAAGCTGCACAATGACAAAAAAATCATGAAAACTTACAAAAAATTTAGAAAATTTCACTTTTAAACATTCATAGCAATGGTTTGCTTAGCTAATAATTCGATTTTGATAGTCTAGAAATTATGCATGGTACTTAAAATACACTGCGTACATACATGCTTAACTTGATCAATTTGATTGACCTGTTGAGCTTACCAAAAAGCTTATGATAACAATTTTTAGGATAATTCAGAACATTATTAGAAAAATCTTGAAGAATTTGAGTGTAATATAATTTTAAATTCGTTTTCATGAAATTTTCAAAATTATCCTAAATATAATAAATATGTCACATGGGGACCACACCTGGGCGTGGGGGGTATGCACCTCCCCCCAGAAACCAAAATACCCCACCCCTTAGAATTCAATTTTTGAAAACTTTTTTTCCGTTTTTCCACAATTTTTTGATGCTAATGGATAGTGCTTGATGAGAAAGGTCTAAAAATGGTGTTTTTATCGCCATACCACCATTTTTAGGGCATTTTTGGACCTTCAAAAAATCTTGCACCCCCCAGAATTTTCTTGCTGCCCACATATGATGGGGACTGCTTTTTATTAACAAATCACATTTTTAGTTTTTATTAGGAAAAAACATTATGGAATTTTTATTATAAAAAAGCACATGAAAGACGTTCAGGCTTACCATGAAGGACTGACTTTAGGCTTCCAGGTTACCCTGGTAAAAGGCCAGCTCCTCCCATGAGTAAGTTGAATTGTCATCATAAGTTTGGTTGGTCAACTTCGACAAATCAATCAAGTCAAAAAATGTCATCCATTTCAGCACTTGCCCAAAATTCCCAAGATATGAGAGTCAGACCCTCAGTAATGCATACCGTAGTCATATATGCCGGAATTTCTTTATTCAAAATTAAATTCCAAAAGAAATTCTCAATGCAGACAATCACATTGGTGATGCTGTACATTTGGCGGCTGGTAAATTCTTTGGCATATAAATTTTGGCGTTTTCAGAAATCATAGGCCATAAATGGTAAGCAAGTGCTCATTTTGATGCTCTGTTATCAGATTAGGGCTGATCTTATAGAATTTCTATGTTTGAATGCAATTGTTCCACAAAAATTGAAATCCCAGCCAATAACTGTTGCTGTTGGACCATTTTCTTGTACAATAAGGGGTATATTAAAAACAAAATAGTTTTTTATATTTGGGGCAGAAAATTGCTTAGACATTAACATTACATATTAAGACATAATTATTTTGATTTTTACAATTAAGCTTTAACCTACTTAATTTTGAATGCATGAGAAGCAAAAAACATGATCTCACTTTTTACTACACTCTGTTTTGCCTGACCTTGTGCATAAATTCTAAGAATTTTCATTGACAGTAAGCCATGGGTTACGATAACTATATATCAGAAATATGCTATAATTGCAATCTGTCAGCTCATTGTTGAGGATAGTTTTAAAATGTATGACGGAAATTGTGTGTAACAGACTATAATAATTTGCATCCTGATTATTGAATAAATTAACAAACATATGGAAAAACACAATTTTGTGTATTTAATCATCAGATCTTGCATAAAAGTGAAAATTTAAAAATTAACAAATTTGATACATGAGTTATAATCAGGATTGGAATACATATAAATAATTAAGTACTCTATTATTTTATTTGTCAACAAAAATTTTTGATGTCTTAAAAGGCAAGCTGTTTCAAATTATAAAATAAATAAAAACTTGATTACAGAAAAACAATATTGTTTTGAAATATATTTTTCTGTTTAAATGACAAATCATACTAGATTTGAATAAAATCAATCAATTTGAGATATCAATGCAAAAACGATAACAAATTTTGTCAAAATTAATTCATGGGAATGTTGCCAAAACAAGAATGTCCAATGATACAAAAACTTAGGTGAAGTGAACCTGATTTAGCAAGACTATTTTATTGCAATAACTTAATGTCTCCATATTCATGACCAGAAAATTACAGAACTAATTATATTTAGTTTATGGTCAGTTGCAACAACTTTTAACAATGCATATGTGATAATGAATTTATCTGCATATAATTTAACTTTATTGTGTTTATGTATTAATCATTATCTTCTATGACCTTTTCCACTGAAATTTAGGTAATTTTTATTATTTGCAGTCAACCTCTGCAATTCTAACATTGCGTATATGCATTTACATAGTTTTATTTATTAATGTTTATGCATTGTCAATTTGTTGGATATGACCTTCAAATGACCAGCGGGCAAAATAACACACTGGCTCAACTTCAATGACCAGGTGGGCGTATTTAACTAGTGGGGCCATTATACCATAGCAGTCTCGGTTTAATGGGTAGGCCCATTATCCCGTGGCGGGCTATATTTTTAACAAGAGTCCATATGCAATACATTCACATTACTTGAACTCTAAATTTATTCAAGAATCTAGAGGTTATTGCACTATTCCCTGTTAATTGAATTGAATTTTTTGTCTAATTTTGTGGCTTTTGTATTCAATAATATTACTTTGGGAGGCTTTGTCTAATAAGCAGGTTCCACCACAGTCAAATACACAGGCTCGCTACATGATACACCCACCCCCACTTACCAAGATCTATGCCAACTAATAGTTCATCAACCACTATGTACAACACACGTAATATTACACACACAAAATGTACCAATGCTGTAGTAAAGTGAGTCAGGCCACAATGATGTAAGATAGGGTATCTTTCAACATTGCAGCCTAGAGTACCATCCCTTACTACTACAATTGGCGCCCAACTGAATGCCAAATTTTCTAAGTCATGAAAGATATGGAGCCTGATGGTGTGTATATGATCATCTGTGACAATCCTCACATTCCAGGGGTCTTATCAATTCATGTGACTTGATGCAAAGAGGTAGTAAGTAATAATGTCAAACAGTTAATCACTAATGCTTACAAAAGTCCAGAAAAGGTCCTTTTTTGGGATAGCATTAGTGTTTGCCGTAGTGATAGAATACTGTGTTTGTTTGATTTGAATGAGCTTGGGGAAATCCCACAAGCATTGCGAGCTTTGCTTCTTAACAAATCATTAACCACTCTTTGTTTTGACCTTGATAACAAAACGTCAGCTGCACTAGTCAATACTGACTGCTGGCTCAAAAATTACAAACTCACAATTAATCTTGCATCATTAATCAAGGTGGCCCAAGATCACCAGATGACTCCATTTTTTGTTAAAAACTACTGATCAATTTTGAGTCGCTTGCTTATTTTTTCTTCTCAAGTGCAGTCTCAAGGTACCTACACTCATTGTTAACTCCACACTTACAAGTGTGCTCTTTTCAGCACTTACATTCAATTTTAATGCCCTTCTTGAAGTCAGCTTTGACAAATTGTATTGTGCACTTCAGAAGTAAAACACTGGCATACAACTCCCTCTGCCTATCTTGTCAAATTCAAGAGTGGTGCACAAACTCTTCACAAGAACCATCAAATCAGTCAGAGCACCCTATCAATCTGACACCCAAGAAACTAGCCAAGTTAGCTCTCAAAGCTCAGCTAAATCACAAAAAGATAAGCAGTCTCATTATCAGCAACATCTTTTGTTAATTGAAAGCTCCTTTGACAACTACTACAAGGGAGAAAATCCAATGCTGCTAGTGCAGCATCTTCCAAAAAACAACAAGTATTAATGGAGCAACCGGCTTACCCAAATCAACCATCACCATTGCAGGAACCAGCATACTTGACTCCTTCATTGCCTGTGCAGGATGTGAGAACCAAGAATATTGCCCTACAGTTCCAATTGCTACAAAAGTCAGTGCAAGTCAAATTTCAAAAGCAGTCTGGTAGATCTCAAAGTAATTGTTGGACTGACTACAAAGAATTTTACAATGAATGCTTGTACGAGTTGCACAAGAGTTTTGTCATGGGTCAAGAAGAGATGCATGACAAGGAACAATGGCTCTTCAATTTCATACACATACGGGTAGAATCAAAGCTGAGAAATTTCAACGATTTTTGTCTGACAGCTGATTTAGGCTTGTTTTGCAAGGCAGTCATCAAGGACACTTTTGTCCATGCCCATATTGATAGAAAATAGCAACACGCTGCTGCTAATGCGATAAAAATGATACAAATGCTTAATTCACTAATGTATGCTAAATTTACTAATATGAGTATTTATGCTTTGTTTTTTGGGAGATTGGTTCCCACATTATCCACACAAGTAGCTGAAAAAATGTATCACTCAATTACCCTCTTTAAAGTTTATCTGGGGAGGACGCCAAATTTATCAGGTCGGATAGGCTGTAGTGAAGCATTATTTTAGTCTTGCAACACATTAACTATCAATACACACACACACACACACTTATAACATTATTACTTTTTATATGCAAACAACTTATAGCAAATTGTAACAGAAGTTTTTATAATTTTTTTGCTAAAAGTATGATTCTGATTCAGCTTTTGTAAGTTTATCGCAAATCTCTGATTTCTCAAATGATGCCAATAGTCAAATGCTAACTCACTTAAAGCTCACATGATAGAAATATTCAGAAAATAGAACACATTGAATACATTACTTTTAACAACCACACAAGATAGTGTAGATCTTTATCTATATGTGATCTGATGGACACTCATGATTTTGCGCTTCTTGCCCTCTCGTTTTAATCTTATAAAAATTACTGACTGTTTGCACTAAATTTAGTTTGGTTCAGTTGCTCACACACTCGTAGGGCTCCCCCACTTATAAATATTTTTACACAAGTTATTTGTATCTTAATGCTCATTCATTTATAATTCTTGCTAGCTGTCTGCTTTGATAATTAAACCAGCCACACTACAATCTTGACTGGCCTTACTTGGGAAAACCGTTTACAGCACTTCAGTTGTAACTATTACCCCTCTGGGGTACAATGGTTAATGATGCTAGCTAAGTTCACATGCACTAAATACAAGATTAAGTCATAAGCAAGCTGACGTCATTATACCCCGGAGTTGTGCATGATACAGTGGTACCTACATTTATTGGCTTTCTTCCCTTTTCCCAGCCCAAAATTAGCATATCCGGTGGGGCATCCATAAATCTGCCCATGGATCAGGATTAGGGGATAAACCAATTTTGTTACATTGTGCTAAAATTATGTACATATACATTGAATGACCGCTAAGCTTTCTGGACCCCCGGATCAGGATTAGGGAATTAATCAATTTTAAACATTGCGCTAAAATTATGTACATACACGTTTAATGACTGCTAAGCTATGCACCCCTTCTTGCCCCAAATTAGCATATCCAAAGGGCCTGGCATTTATAAACCCCCTACAATAGGATTATCGACTCTTTTACAATATTATGAAACGTTACGATGAAATTACTATACGGTTTCTTATTAATGATGAATATATGTAAATAACAGTGTTACAAGGGCAATGCTAATTTTACATTCTAAGTTATTGAATGAACTATTAAGAGCAAAGATAAATTAAAGAAACTGAAATTGAAACTTAATGAATGAAGGTTTCTGCGCACGTTGTTTTTACTATACAATGAATAATTTTGAGGTTTTTGAACTCCCCAGAAAGAACTGGAGAGATTCAGAACATGAGACATAGCTCATTAGAAAGAACAACAAATTTTCTAGCTAATTACTGAAGAAAATTTTAAAATATGACAGAAACTCACAGAATAATATCTGAAAACATCAAAAGCTACAGTATGACAGCCTTCCTGATGGCCATATTGAAAAACTGGAATTCTTTAGTAAATCAGACAAATAGGATATCATTTAAACGAGCTTGTTTTGGGCTTTCTAAAATCTGCTTAAACATCAAAAAATATGAAAAATAGCGCAAGTAAAATGCATACCTTGTGGAGGCAGCCATATTGAAAAAAATTGAATTGAAATTGCAGGAAGAACTATTGAGAAACACGAAAAACAAAAATGGGTGAAATTTAGAGCACAAAAATATCCAACTATTTTGCTATTTTCCAAAATATGAAATTTAATCTGTATACTGTAGGGACCAAGCAAAGTTTGAGCACTTTTTTGAGCCTAGCATACTGTGGATATAAGCTAGCTATACTGTTTTTGGCAAAATAGTTTCATTTTAAAATTGTCTATCTATAACATTTTATTTCATGAAAATCCGTTTAGTGGTTCTTGAGTCCATCTCAAAAAGCCTCACTCCACTGAAATGAGTTATTTGATGGTGAGCAGGTTCATCAGCTTTGACCGACTGTCAAACTGTAGGCATGTCACACCATAAAACATGGACTAATTTTTGAGCAAGCTGAATGAATTGTGATCATTTATTGTATTTATTCCTATAACAAATACCAGCGGATCAAAAGTTATACTCAAAAATGTACTCAAATTCTCAAATTGTGTGAAAACGACGTGTGCGGCCATGATTCACAAATCATGTACGTTTAACGAGCTATATAATTTACAGATAAAATCGGAAGATGCAATTTCTTTTTTAAGTCTTTATCCAGATTGTTTGCGAATAACCAAAATGCATGTTTCTTTTTTTTGCCTTACAAATTCTTGTATTCATTTTCTGCTCTCGCACCTTGTTTATATATAAATTTGACCTTGTTGTTCATAAAAGGCCAAAACAAATTGGCGTTCATGGCATTTTTTGTTGTCAACCTCCATGTCCAAAATTTTTATCATTAAATACAACATAAATCGTTAATAGTGGTGGTAAAATTGATTGCTAGTAGGACAGGGCCAGTTTCTTTGGTCAATCAAAAGCGATTCTGAATAGTTACACGAGCAGTAATAAATCTATATTGTTCCAATAATAGGGTAGACATGTAATATCAATTCCATTTCATTTTTAGATGCATTTTAATGCAAATTGAAGATTTTCTATTTTGGGGTTTTTCTGTGTATATGTGTAACCATAAATGCAACAAATGGTTAGGTATGTTATTGTTGAAACTTTATTGATACACTTTTTTTGCCCAATTCCAAGCACTTTTGAAGATAATTTGTGACTTTAATCCTTTTTAAAATCTTATTATATTTTTATAAGAAAATTTCTAATATGGAGATTAAAACCCTCCTATTGTGCTTATATTAGTTGAAATCATGTCAAAAAATTATCATTTGGATGAAAGAAAAAAATTTTAGACATGGAAAAAATTTATCATAGGGGCCAGGTAATATTAATATGATTATTAGCATAAATTAAAAAGTAGTACTCACATTATGACATATAATTGTTGTACTGCAAGTTACATACATTTTATAAATAAAGTGACAAGATTAAAATTTTGCAATCTAAACAACTTTCTCTTGCAACAAAAAATGGTTGTATACATGTAATTTATGCAGTTTTATATTAAATATCATTACTATCATCAATAAATTTAACTTTTAAGCAATTTGCAAAAGCAGCACACTAAATTAATTTTTGCCATAGTAAATCATGAGCAGTTTTTTTTTGAAAAAATGATACAAATTAAAATTATTCAAAATTAAGAAACTGAGATCAGCAGTTCAAAATTGTACAAATGTATGATTTTCAAAAATATTTAGGTAAAGTTATATGTGCATATATCATTCATGACGGAACATCATATTATTAAAAAAATTATAAGGAAATGAAGGAAACATTAACAAAAAATATTTATCAGCAAGCTATTCAGAAAAAGCGAGCAATAATTAAGTAATTGGAAGACTTACGTTTGCAACAATCTTGCAGAGTTAGAAAAATTCTTTTAAGTCCTGTATAAACATTTGTTCTCGATTACTTCTAAAAATTTAAACCGTAAGATATAGTCAGATAAGTAAACCTATAAACTAGAGGCAAACTGACTCACTTTCGAAAAAATTTTAGGGCAACTAGGTCATATTTTTTTAGGATTCTTTTTATGCAACTTGACTTGCATGAATTGAGGCACATATGAGTTTGCATATTAAATAAATATTTACTTATATACACCTCGCTTAACACTACACAAGTATGCTTTGCATATGTAAATGCAATTTTCTTTTTGTAAGTTATACAATTTTTGCACCAAAAGAAGTTGATAAGGGAGATAAGAAGATCAAAAGAAACTTAGATATTTGCAAAAACAATTTTAAGTCTTACTTAATTACTGTTTTAAGCTTGCCAAGATCAAAAAGAGAACATGCAATTTTGGTCCAAAAAAACTTTTATAGGTCACACAAAAAACCCTAAAACATACTGAGCTAAGGCCACAGTTCTTAATGCATGTTGCATAAAATAAGACAGATAAGAAGATAAAAAACTGACTTGAGTGCTGAAAAAATTTTAGAGGGTTGCTTGATTACTCTTTTGAGCTTACCAAAATTGAAAAAGAATATGCGATCTGACAAAAAAAGTTTTATAGGTCACACTTATAAGTTTTGACCAAGAAAGATAAGAAAGTCAAAAAATTAATGTAAATATGTTATCAATTTTTTGGCTTTAATGTATATGACTTGCATAAGTAAAAAAGATGAGCAAAGCAAAAAATGATGTATTTAGAAAAATTCAGTGTTGTTAGATGTGCTTAACCTTGTTGGAATATAAACAGATGCCAAATCAAAAAACAGTTTTTGGGGTCAGGACCATACATGGGCAGCAAGAAAATTCTGGGGAGGGGAATGCAAGATTTTTTTGAAGGTCAAAAAATGGCCTTAAAAATGGTGGTATGGCAATAAAAACACCATTTTTCGATCATAAAAACACCCACTATCCATTGGCATCAAAAAAATTGCGAAAAAAAACACAAAAAAATTTTCAAAAATTGAATTCTGGGGGTATTCTGATTTCTGGGGGGTATTTCGGTTTCTGGAGGAGAGATGCATACCCCCAAAGCCCCCACGCCCAGGTGTGGTCAGGTCTTTTTTGGGGCAACAAAAGATAAGAAAAAATTAGCGTACATACATATTAGGGTTACTTGATTACTCTCTTAAGCTTACCAAAATTAAAAAAGAACACACAATTTGACAAAAAAGTTTTATAGGTCAAGCTTATTAGTTTTTTTATTACCCTAAGTAAAGAGATTGAAGAAAGAAACAATGCATAAGCGCAAACTCAATTTACCAGAAAGACATTTAGAATAAAGATTCAAATGAGAGCAAGTAGGTCAAAAGCAAAAACTAGAATATTTGACAGCCACAAGAAGTTCAGTACCAAAATGATTAAGGTATTCATCTTTGTACTCAGATGACAGGTAAAAATAATTATATAAAAGAAGTGATGCAACAAGAATGATCTATATTATTATCCAAAATATATAAAAGGCAGTTGTATGAATCCATTCACAAAAACTTGGATGATCCATCATTTTTTCGCCAGTGTTAAATTATTATGCCATGCTGCAAGGAGGAAAGACCCCTGATTTAAGGTTAGATCAAGTGAGGGAATGGCTTGCACCATAGGTGGGCAGCACCCAAATTCTGGGGTGGGGGTGAAATCCGCCCATCAAGAAAATTTTGTATACAACAAAAATTAGACTATAAGCTGATGCAGGATGTTTTTAGCCTTAAATTTTTGTAAGATGTGCATACATGTATGTATGTATGTACAATCATCTAATTTGCTTGTTTTTGTATTAAACTTGGCTTTGCTGATATTTCTGTACTTTCAATCGTAAGTACACTACCTACCTACACAGGTACATTAGATTATGTACATATACATATGTACGTAAGTACATGCAAAAAATATTTGGAAATCATTAGATGAATGAAATTTTCCTTCACACAAACAACAAAATAGGACCCAGTTTTTCCGACTGAATAAAATGACAGCACAGCATGCTGTAAAGAGACTGTTCATTAGTCAATAATTGTATTTTGAGCCCAAAGTCCCAAGAAATTGTACAAATTGCACTTTTTAGCCTATGTGAATTGAATGATTAGAAAATTGCAAAAACTGTCAAAATCAAAACAGAGCGGAACCTTGATTGATACATAGGTATGTTGTACACATATTGTATTATTACTAACAATATGTTTATACTCAATAGTGATTGATTCTGTTGTGGTGCGTACAAATCTAAATATTTGTTAATTTACTTGCTCATTAAAAATGCATGTAGGTAATGTACCTAAACATACACATGCTGTTTCTCCAAAAACCATACAAAGTTTACATGTATACTCGTAAGATTAAAATTGTATTGGCGGCTATCTAGATAAAATTGTACATTAGTGTGCAAAGGTTTACATAAAAGAAAAAATGTCAAAAATGCACATCAATGACAGCTCTATTTAAGCATGTAACAACAATTGCAGAAGTTTAAAGTTCACGCTTATTGAGGAATGGTTGACAAAATAGACGGAAAGATGCAATAACAAATGTTGTAAGAGCAAATGTAAGCTAGGAAGGGCCAAAGGAAAAGCTTTGGGCAACAAAATTTCGATTCATGGAAGAAAAACTATTCTTTATGTTTGTTTCTCATTAAAAATGTCATTTCAAACCAGTAATACAGCTTTTGCACACTTTTGCACAATCGTGTAGCTAGCTTAAATCATTATCCTCTGTGATTCTTTTTGAGATCAGTAGTTGTTTAAAGGCATCATCAGAATCTATGTGTGGTCTAGTATGAGGATTACCTTACCCAAAAAGTAATGGCATTTGACATCTTACTACTACTGTTTCACAAAACCTTGGGCACAAAAATCAATTTTTAGCGACCTAGGGCCGCATTTTCAAAGGCGTACTAGTTTAGCACAGTGCTAAGATAAGTACACTGTTTAGCACGTGCTAGCTGATCCCCAATAAGTCTGCCAATTTAGTTAGTACATAAGTAGTTAAGCAGGTCCCCCTAGGTAGCAACACAAAGTATAGCCAGTGCTTAAGCATAGGCTATGTTGAAGCATAGTCCTGTGTTGAAACATAGGCTACATGTTTTGTGGTGCTACCTAGGGGATGACGTCAGTGATGACGTCACAGGGTGGATACCCCCAACTATAGGTATACTGGAGACTATTTTAAATCTGCGGATCAAGTCAACCAGGTATACTTTACACTACAGCAAGAATACCTATTTAATGCAGGGGGATATACGAAAAATGGGGGAATCTATCAGAATTTTTATTTTTGGGGGATAACTATGAACACCGCTTATCATACTAAATGCGTACAATATTCTAACTTTGGTATCACTTGACCACTTTACACTTTACACTCGAGTAGTTTACACCATATCATAAAAACGCTATAAATCACGAACCAATGACCGGATTGAGCTGAAATGTTCAGAATGTAAAGACTACATGCCAAAAATAATGTATATGGAAAATCGTGTACCGGCTTACTGTAGCTATGTTATAACACGTATTTTTTGAACCAATGGCCGGATTGAGCTGAAATGTTCAGAATGTGAAGACTACATGCCAAAAATAACGTATATGGAAAACCGTGTACCGGCTTACTGTAGCTATGTTATAACACGTATTTTTTGAACCAATGGCCGGATTGAGCTGAAATTTGAGAAACAGCATATACACGAGATCACAAATTCTTCACACATTGTCTTACTGTAGGTATACTGTAGCTTTCTGGATTTCCTATATCTCACAAACTAACAGTCAAATAAAGCTGAAATTCAATAAATTAGATGTATATGAGTCAAAAATAACGTACGCAGAATATAGTGGATGGGGTTACTGTAGGTATGCTACAACACGTATCTTTTAATTCGCCGAGCTGGAAATTTGAGAGAATTAACAAACACGATAGAACAGGGCACAAGGACTACTATAGGCAACATTTAGTAACCCATAGTGAGGAAAAGGTGGTTGTGAAAAAGGTTACAAAGGGTCCACAGTCTCGCACAGATCTCCATTAACCTAAAGCTAGAGGATCACTCTGTAGACTGCAGATCTTTTGTATGAACACACTGAAAACGTGCATAATACTTAATAAGTTTATGAGACAATAAAACATGAAGATACGGGTTTAACGAAAAAATCAGATATATTTTGTAAAATTTGGAAATTATTTTGTAAAATTTGGAAAATTTTTCGTAAAATTTGGAAACTTTTTTGTAAAATTTGGAAACTTTTTTGTAAAATTTGGAAACTTTTTTGTAAAATTTGGAAATTATTTTGTAAAATTTGGAAATTTATTTTGGATAAAATTTGGAAACTTTTTTGTAGAATTTGGAAATCATTTTGTAAAATTTGGAAATTATTTTGTAAAGATTGGAAATTTCAAAAAAAAACAAAAGTGTTTACAGTTTGACTACCGTGGAAACCCATGAGTCAAATTTTGATGGGTACCCCCTCCAGTGGACCAGATATTCGGTCTTATTATTCCTCCGACGCGTATTTAGAATTTTATCAACAATCAAAAGCTCACCTTTCTTTACATGGATTTTTTGAAGTTCCGGCTCATAAAAGACACCCTCCAATGTCTCACCCATTTGATCTTGCAGAGTGTAAACAGGCGGTGTTCTTGCATATTTTTCTTTAATTGTGAACCACTCTTCTGTCCAATTAGGCCAAAAGCCTTTTTCAAATGCGCGTTTTACTTTACTTATTCGTACGTTATCTCCAACATCAAATTTAAATATAATAGGTTGTCTAATGGTTCGAAATACTTTATTCAGAATTTCCTGCTCATTTTCTTCATCCACATTTGCCGGAAATGTCCCTATAGTTCGATGGTACGAATTATTATAATTTTCCAACAAATCAGCCAAAACGTCAATGTACCTATATGTATTTTTGGCTGTAAAATATCTCCACATTTTTTCCTTTAGAGTGCGGTTAAAACGTTCTACAACACTAGCTTTTAGTTCACTTTTGGTTGTGAAAAAGTGGATATCCTGAGTTTTTAGAAAATTTTGAACTTCTTTGTTGATAAATTCTTTTCCTGCATCTGTCTGCAATTTATATGGCATTCGACCAGTTCTAAAAATTTCCTGGAATGCTTCTAGAACCGCTTTTGAAGTTTTGCTTCTGAGTGGCAAAGACCATGCGTATTTTGAAAACAAATCGATACAATTTAGTAAAAATTTATACCCACCATTGAATTTGCTCAATGACTGCAAATCAACAAGATCAGCCTGCCATTGCTCATCGATACCACTTACTAGAACTTTATTGTGTGTGAAATGCTTTTTGGCTGGTTTATGTAATGTATATGTGGGCTGCTTAGCCAGCCATGCTTTCACTTGCAAAAGTTTTAAATTCGGTAACACTTTTTTGCTTCTTTTGTATAACTGATTTGCCCCAGAATAACCAGTCTTGCTATTATAATACAAGTTTTTCAATGTTCTATCCATTTTGGTTATATTAAATTAATGGATTGACAATACTTATAGATGAATGAGCAGGATTTTTTTGGTTTTATATTTTTATTATTTTTTTGTTTTTTTTTCAATTTTCAATCATAAATAATACTTAATAATTCAATTTTTCCTTTTCTTTCTCCAAATCTTGGGCTATATATCGCCTTATAACGCTGTTTCCTGCATCCTGAGACGCTCGGTTATATTCTATACATCTTGGACACATTTGTACAGTAAAATATGTACGCCCTGAATTCGTTTCAAAACAATCTTTTTCCGAACTGGCTCTTTGACAATAAAAACATAATTGAATCATGAGAGGAAACATCGGCCGTTCTAAGTTTCGCCCACAAAGAGCTATTGGCGGTCTAATCGACCTGCCATACGGCTTCCTTTCCTCATCACTAAAAGGATATTTCTTAATTTCATGCACTTCCTCCATCTTCGAAAGGATTCCTAATATTTGGGAACGCTACTCATATTTATAGACTTAGTTTATAAATATTAAAACAAATTACAAAAAGTAAATGCAATCATTAAAAATGCTTTTTGAGCATCCTTTCACGTGTATAGTTTCTGGACCAACAAAGTCCGGGAAGACATCCTTCATTCAACAAATAATTCAAAATAGAGAAAGGCTCATAAATACTAAAATATCAAAAATTTGGTGGTGTTATACAGAGAATCAACCACTCTACCAAAAAGTAAAAAACGTCACATTTGTAGAAGGTTTTCCAGATTTTAATCGCATTAAGCAATATAGTCCAACACCACAGTTAGTGGTGTTGGATGATTTAATGCAAGAAAGCAAAGGCAAGCCACAGTTAATTCAGCTCTTCACTCGTGGTTGTCATCATTGGAATGTCAGCCTTATTCATGTTGTTCACAATTTATTTTTTGATGGTCTTCGAACTTCGCGAGTGAATTCAGATTATATAGTGCTGCTTAAAAATCCAAGTGATAAACTGCAAGCACAGGTTTTAGCACGCCAGCTTTATCCTTCGAATTCAAAATATTTCTTAGAAGCCTTTATTGATGCAACTAGTCAGCCCCATGGTTACCTTTTGATCGATTTGACACAAAATGCTAATGATCTATATAGGCTAAAAACAGACATTTTCAGTACCCATCCAACTGTTTATATCCCAAAATCTATAAATAATAATAATGCAAGAGATAATTGAAAAGAAATGGCTCCAAATCGTCTCAAACGCAACATTGGCTGCTTACATTTATTAAATACAGCTAAGCAAGCTCAGAGGGATGCTATTATAAATACGGCTAGTAAGGATCAAATTTTATGTGTTTGTGACTGTGCGCGTAATTTTTTGAAGGGTAATATTCCATTTTCCGATCAAGAGATTCGAAAATTACTACGATATCAAAAGCAAATAAGGTACTTGGGTAATAATAAAAAGGCATCAACAAAGGAAAGGAAAAACGTCATCATTCAAAACGGTGGTTTTTTACCCTTCTTACTTACTCCGATTCTTTCAGTAGTTGGTAGTTTGATAGCAGATGCAATAATTGGGAAAAAATGAAGCATACTGAAAAAACGATTCTCGTCCCAGCTGATATAACTGAGCGTTCTAAGCCAATAGACGCAGTGTTTAATTCACTGAACAATGAAATGGAAAAGATTCTCAAGAGCAAAAATATACCAAGTGAAATAAAATTAGTCAAATATAATAAAGTTTTACAGACATTTAGTAGATTACAAGAGAAGAGACGGCAACCTTATGAATTGAATATAGTAGAAAATACAGGCGAGGGAGTCAGTGATGACGAAATATTGGCAGATATTCCTAAAACGCATTTGCAAGTTGCAGAAAGATTTCTAAATGATATGCGCAAAAATCCTAATATTGAAATAGAGTCCAATGGTGAACTGGTAATTAACGGACAAAAGATTTATGGCTCTAATGTTGTTGATTTGGTGCATCAGTTTTCTCGAGACCAAAGAATTAGTGGACTTCCAGGTACAAAAGAGTTGTCAGTCATACTTGATCGTTCCAATATACCTCTTAAAAACGTTGGCAATAAAAAACTTAGACACTCTTTTGCAACAGCACGGACTGATGCAAATTTCAATTGGGATGAAAGTCTATAAATATTAATTAATACATCATAAAATAAGAAGAATTATAAAAATGCATGTTAAATTCAATCCGGACGATTTTAATCTGTGGTTAGAGTACTATAGTGGGCAGGCCGCCCAAACAGGCTATGGACTGGAAGGATTTCGAGGGACTCCATACCAACGAGGTGGCGGCTTAGGCAGTTTTTTCCGGTCTTTGTTTAGAATGGCTGTTCCAGTTTTGAAATCTATAGGGAGAAATGTTGGAAAACACGCCCTAGTTGCAGGGGCAAATATTGCAACGGATGTTGCCCAAGGGAAACCGCTTTTTCGGTCAACTAAGGAACATTCAAAACGAGAAGCATCGCAACTTTTCGATGAAGCCTCTAAAGCTCTACAACAACAATCTGGCGAGGGTTTGGGTAGTCGGCTAAAGTCTATAAATATGAATACAAACGATTCATTTACAAGGTTAATGACAAAACATGGCTCTAATAGACGCCAAATCAATTCCGAGTACTAAAACTGAGTTGGATCTTTTTACAGTTCCCCCAACTCAGGTTGTTATAAAACGGGGATTTTGGGATGAAATTCAACCAATGCATCCGATCACAAATGAGGGACCATATGAATTTCGAATACCAGCCGATCCACATTACTTACAATTGAATAAAAATTACATTTATATGACTTTTAGGATTAAACAACCAGTTGTGGCGGCAGCGGCAGCAGTACCCGACTATGCACCTATCAATTTGATTGGAAAAACGTTCTTTAGACAAGTAAAGTGTTTTTTGGGCGGGCAATTAGTTTTTGACAGTTCTGATAAATACGCATATAGGGCATATTTTGAAACAGAATTAAATTATGGGTTTGATGCAAAAAAGTCTCATTTACAGTCAGCTTTATATTTTCGCGAACATGGAAAAAATGTTGATACTAAAGACAATGAGGGGTTTAAAGAGAGAGCGACATATTTCAAAAGTGATAAAATTGTGGAAGTTTCGGCTCCTCTTCACATTGATTTTTTTCTCCAGGACAGATATTTGTTGAATTTTACCGACCTAAGGCTAGAATTACATAGAAACAGTAATAACTTTGTTCTACAATGCTTTGAGGATGTTAATTTAGAGCTAGAAATCTTACAAATGAAGTTTTTCATACGCAAAGTAGAAGTTTTAGATAGCTTAAATTTAGCTCTAGAGCAAACCTTATTGTCGTACACGGCAAAGTATCCTATACGACGGATATCAATGACGAACCTACACATTTCAAATCCATCCAGAGAAACACCTAATTATACACTATTCACAGGACAACTTCCTCGACGTATAGTTTTTGCATGTGTTGAGGGTAGCGCCTATAGAGGCGTACTCTCTAAATCACCCTTCAATTTCAAGCCTTTTGGTATTAATGATGTCAGAGTGACTTGTGGTGGACAAACATTCCCTACCCAGCCATTCAATATTTCTTTCAAAAATGATAAATATCTACAAGTTTTTAATAATATGTATGAAGCACTCGATATTGGAAAAGATAACAGAAGTAATTTTATTAGCAGGGAAGATTTTAGAACGAGTCATTGTTTTTTTGTTTTCGATCTTACTCCAGACGAAGACGATAGCGGGCATTGGGATTTAGTCCGAGAAGGGACAACTAGTATTTATGTAAGATTTGAAGGTAATTTACCCGATACAGGAGTGGAAATAATTGTTTATGCTGAATTTGACAATTTAATCTTGGTCGATAAAAATCGTAACACTTTTTATGATTATAACGCTTAAGAGATGAATACTATAGAAGTGTTAAACATTTTGAAGTTTTACTTAAAGAATAGATTTTTTGGAGTTTTTCCTCTAGATCTCGTTCCACCGATAACAAAATATCCCACCGCTTTAATAGTAAACCTAGATACTAGCAACAAGCCAGGCTCCCACTGGGTTGCATTGTATTTTGACATTGATGGGCACTGTGATTACTTTGATAGTTATGGTTATGAACCGACTGAGCTCAAACAATATATAAAGGATAATTCAGGAACGTATACGTATAATAATGTACAGATTCAAACATGTCTTATGACTAGCTGTGGCCATATGTGTATATATTTTTTAGTATGGCGCGCCAAAGGCATATCATTCAAGAACATTGTACTGTCTATGTATCACACAGAAATTTATGAAAATTTCAAAAATTTATAAATAATAGAATGTATTGTAATAATCAAAAATTGAAAAATGGCAAAACAATTTTATATTATATTACCGAGCAATTCGGATCCACTTAATACAGCATCTAGTTTTGTGACTAAACTACCTCGTCAAATAAATTTAACAGGCGAGTGGGAAGTTGGTCTAGCAGAAGTAATTTATGCAAATACTTGGCATAATGTTGCAAAAGAACAAAACTTTTTGCAATTTTTTGATTTGAAGAACAAAGTTAGGTCAAAAATGATTATCCCTCCTAGTAGATATCAAACAATTGATGAGTTATTGAAAATACTTAATAAAGCAATTGCAATGGCTGGTTCTAATGAAAAAAGTGATTATGTATCTCATTTGAAATTTCAATACAGTGAAATAAGAAAGTATTGTCATATGGTGGTCAATACAAAATACATACGAAGTGTAAAATTGAGTCCACATTTATTATACATGTTAGGCTTCTCTGAAAGTCAGTTCAATAATATAGACTATAATATTGAAGATGCAGAGAAAATTACAGTAGCTGATCATTCTCCAGACATGTTAGGTGGAATGCATAATTTTTACATTTACTGTGACATTGTAGAACCGCAAATAGTCGGTAATGTATTTGCACAGCTGCTACAGGTTGTAAATATTGAGGGAAAATATTTGGATATAATAAATCATTCATATATAAGTCCACATTATATACCCGTTTTGAAGAAATCTTTTAACACTATTGATATCAGTGTAAAAACGGATCAAGACCAGCTAGTCCCATTTGAATTTGGAAAAACTATAACCAAACTGCATTTTAGAAAATTATAAATACTGATGTTCAAAGAAAAAATAAAACAATAATGATTCTTCTATTATTTTTGACAGCCTTACATACTGTGTATGGGGAAAATTGTACATTCGATGGAAATTACACAGTTTGTGACAAAATTAATAATTATGGATATTTATCACAGAGTGTTGAATCAGTTATTCTTAGAGATAGCTGCAATCTCCAGGTTTCTGACTGGAAAGAGCTGACTGAAAAGTACCCCAAATTAGGATCAATAAAGTTTTTGCCTTATTGTACTAATTGTTTGAAAATTGATGAAAACTTTAAAGGCATCAAAATTGAGGGTCGTTGTATAGAAAATATTATGAAATGTGAAGAAAGAAGTGATTTAGGTATTATTACAAATGAAATAGCGGGTTGTATTGCACTGCTGATTACATTCACTCTTCTGTATGTTATTCGTTTCATCAAAGCTGAAATATTGGAAAGGAAAAATCAAGGCATTGTGTCTCATGTATAGTCTTGGCCAATGAGAAAAAAGTAGTAAGGGGGTTGAAATACGGTTATATAAGTGTGATGTAAAGAAAGGTGAGCTTTTGATTGTTGATAAAATTCTAAATACGCGTCGGAGGAATAATAAGACCGAATATCTGGTCCACTGGAGGGGGTACCCATCAAAATTTGACTCATGGGTTTCCACGGTAGTCAAACTGTAAATACTTTTGTTTTTTTTTTGAAATTTCCAATCTTTACAAAATAATTTCCAAATTTTACAAAATAATTTCCAAATTCTACAAAAAAAGTTTCCAAATTTTACAAAAAAATTTCCAAATTTTACAAAATAATTTCCAAATTTTACAAAAAAGTTTCCAAATTCTACAAAACACCTATACTTAACCATATACAAAAGTTTCCAAATTTTACAAAAAAGTTTCCAAATTTTACAAAAAAGTTTCCAAATTTTACAAAAAAGTTTCCAAATTTTACAAAGAAATTTTCCAAATTTTACAAAATAATTTCCAAATTTTACAAAAAATGTCTGATTTTTTTCGTTAAACCCGTATCTTCATGTTTTATTGTCTCATAACCTTATTAAGTATTATGCACGTTTTCAGTGTGTTCATACAAAAGATCTGCAGTCTACAGAGTGATCCTCTAGCTTTAGGTTGGGGGAGATCTGTGCGAGACTGTGGACCCTTTGTAACCTTTTTCACAACCACCTTTTCCTCACTATGGGTTACTAAATGTTGCCTATAGTAGTCCTTGTGCCCTGTTCTATCGTGTTTGTTAATTCTCTCAAATTTCCAGCTCGGCAAATTAAAAGATACGTGTTGTAGCATACCTACAGTAACCCCATCCACTATATTTTGCGTACGTTATTTTTGACTCATATACATCTAATTTATTGAATTTCAGCTTTATTTGACTGTTAGTTTGTGAGATATAGGAAATCCAGAAAGCTACAGTATACCTACAGTAAGACAATGTGTGAAGAATTTGTGTCTTGCGTGTATGCTGTTTCTCAAATTTCAGCTCAATCCGGCCATTGGTTCAAAAAATACGTGTTATGACATAGCTACAGTAAGCCGGTACACGAATTTTCCATATACGTTATTTTTGGCATGTAGTCTTTACATTCTGAACATTTCAGCTCAATCCGGCCATTGGTTCAAAAAATACGTGTTATAACATAGCTACAGTAAGCCGGTACACGATTTTCCATACACAATATTTTTGGCATGTAGTGTTTACATTCTGAACATTTCAGCTCAATCCGGTCATTGGTTCATGATTTATAGCGTTTTTATGATATGGTGTAAACTACTCGAGTGTAAAGTGTAAAGTGGTCAGGTGATACCCAAGTTAGAATATTGTACGCATTTAGTATGATAAGCGGTGTTCATAGTTATCCCCCAAAAATGAAAATTCTGATAGATTCCCCCATTTTTCGTATATCCCCTGCATTAAACAGGTACTCTTGCTGTAGTGTAAAGTATACCTGGTTGACTTGATCCGCAGATTTAAAATAGTCTCCAGTATACCTATAGTTGAGGATACCCACCCTGTGACGTCATCACTGACGTCATCCCCTAGATAGCACCACAAAACATGTAGCCTATGTTTCAACACTGGACTATGCTTAAACATAGCCTATGCTTAAGCACAAGGCCATACTTTGTGTTGCGCCCTAGGGGGACAGGCTTAACTACTTAAGTACTAGAATCAGTGTGCCGTTTTTGAAGACGTGCTAGTGCTAGACTAGGTAGCACATACTAAAATTTATTGAACACGGGCTAAAGTAAGTAAATCAATTTTTCTGTTTTTCTTTACTGCACATTTTTGTATTCTGTTCACAATTTTTATTCCTCAGCTGCTAAATTGAAATATTTAATATTGAGAACTACGTATGAACGTAATAAAATATTAGTTGCCAATAGATTTTAGGCCAAAACTCAAGCCTTGAAAGTCAAATTTTTAAGGTGATTGAAGGCTATTATCTTGTTTTACTGGTCTTTTTTGAGTCATCTTCTTTATTTTAAAGTTAGGTATTGATATTAAATCATGTCTGGAAGTGTAAAATTGACGTTGTGGGTTAGGGAAAATGTGCAATGTAGGTGTCTGGTAGATATTATCTACATATGATAATGATATTACTGACTATGATATCATCTATTTCTAATGTACAGTTTTTATGTTATAATTATTGACTTTTTAGTTCCTTGCATTCAAATTCTTCCTGTGTTTCTGGTGACAAGGGATTGTTACATTTTGATGATCCAAGGCAAGTATGGCGCAATAAATTGATTATGTTGCGACAATTTGGTTGATTAAAGCAATATCGTAATCTAAATTTGACATCATTATAATTTTTGATAGGATCAGTTTGGGATAAATATCTATTATTCATAGCAATATCCTGATCAAGAGCATATTGTCCTCAGATATATCAAACACTTCAAGAAGATCCAGTTTTACACACTAAACAGATTTAGCACTTGTTTTAGACCAAGGGGTACCCAGAACTAAATTGCTGTACTAAAATGACCAATTAAACCCTTGTACACCCGACCGTGTGATCGCCGGTTATGTTTTTTGCGTTTATTTCAGCGTGTATTGAACTTTGTGCCCTCAAATTTCGTCTAGCTCTTTTTTTATGCATTTTACGTTATTTAGCATGTCACTTTTTCCCGAAAATCTTCCCCTTGGTCAGAATTAGCTAATTCGCTGCAAGACCCAGGTAGGTTTTGTCGTTTATTGCGCTGGCAACTCTTGTAATCTTTACTGTATAGCTGCAATGAAGAGGAGACTGCTGGCTGGAGTGGTGTAGTACCGCGGTTCGTATGGTGTGCTATATTGGTTGCTTCTCGCAGTTAGTAGAGAGACGTCGTTGAATTATTACTTATGTGAATTAGCCAAAGTAGCAGTCTTCCGCCTAATCTTTCGTTAGCAAATTCTCAGATTCTGTCGCTAAAATGCTATTTTATGGAGTTTTTATGCCTATATACTGAATTTGCAGCTCTACTTGCTATCTCATCAAATTTTCAGCCTGACCTACTGGTACGGAACGTAAGTATGTAGATTGCTAGTATTTTAGTTTTTAGAAAACCAAAAAAAATCATGAAAAGTTGAGTAAAGTCGTTTCTTTGAACGAGCATCTTATTTTCTAGATGTGTAGGAGTAGGCCGTCGGTGAAAAATTTTCAAAAAAAAGATAACGAGTGATTATTATATTAGGTTAGGTATTTAGGCTAGACTACGTAATAGTGGTAGGTTGCAAATCGTCAGAATGACCGTGAGCGTTCAAACAGTGTGGTAAAACAGGGTTTTTCTACCTTTGGTAGTGTATTTTAGCTAATTTCTATGCTTCTGACGTCGAAAATTACTGAAACTTGTCTCAGAACGCGAAATATTTGACATTTTTTCATTCTAAATGCAATTTCTGCCATTACAAAGATAAGTATTTAAGACAGACAATTACTCATTTCGGAGAATGCCGAAAATTTTTGGAATTTTGCACATTTTTACAGTTTTTGTCTTCCCAAAAATCTTTGTACATGTACAAAGACGGTCCCGAAAAGTCATTGTACATCGGAAAAAATCCTTGCCGACCTACTAAAAAAAACCGTGGGGGAACACACGACCAAAATTTTTTGAAGACCAAACACTGGCGTAGCCAGTGGGGGGGGGGCGGGGAAGGGGAGAATTCCCCTCACCTGGGGAAAATTTCGACATGTTCAAGCACTGAGCAATATGGTTGTATGATGCTGTTTAGCAACGTAAAATCGAAAAATTCGGCGCTTCGCGCGATTTCTTCTATCTTTTGGCTGTTCCTATCGCTTTATTACAGGAAAAGTAAAAAAATTAGCGCTTTGTGCGCACTATAAGCATTTTCCCGTCAAACACGAAAAAAATGTTTTTTAAATAAATTTTGTTATTGCTTGAATAGTGGAGGATCATGTGAAAAGCCAAAATAACACGTTATTTAACGGCCCAGCCCGTTTTTATATGTTGTTTAGGAGAAAAACAATCTTTTGGGATTCCCCCTGGCGAAAATCCTGGCTACGCCTATGCCAAAGGATAAAAGATAATAAAAGGTAATAATACACTGCCTGCACGCTTTGGCTTTAATTACTTTACTTACCAGCTCACTTTTTTGCATTATTTTTTGCATTTATTGACAATTCTTTTCCTAAAATTGCTCATTTAATTATTCTTTGCATAATTGTATTGGTATTTGTTGTAACGTGTCTTGTCCATGTAATGCAGCCAATAAACTATTCTATTCTGTAAAAAAGATGTTTTAAGTCCCATAAAGCTGCACAATTTGTGAATTTTGCTACCCAGATTTCTTAAATTTAATCTAAGGGCCTCTCTCTTGTAGGTTTGGGGTGGTGATGCGCTCGAGAGCCCCGAGCGGGTTCGGCCAGAACCCTAGAAACTTGTCAAAAGAAGCACCTCAAAGTTGAATCGCAACATTAAAAGTTTCATAAAATCGGCCTAATTTTTATTCTGAAATCAGTCTAAAAGTAGTCAAACTTCATCACTAAAATTCTTTATCATCGCCAAAAATGTCTGTCGTTCTCGCTTCTTGTACCTACAGATCTCCATTTTCTCCATAAAACCTGCAAAAAAACCGAAGACAGATGCAAAATAAGCTTTAGTTGGTATAAAGATTGAATATCTTTTAAGGCCCGTTTCTTAGATAGATAGCAGTTAATAATTATGAAAGTTTTTGCGATTTTGGCCTAAAAAAGCAAGTGGGGAGACAAGGAAAGGGTCATTCTCTTCCGACTCATAATTTATTCTGTATTTTTGTTGTCATTGAATTGCTAGCCAGCACAATTATAATTCTAGGCAAAGTACCACTGCTAGCCCACAATGTCAGCTGCTCCTCAAAAATTCGGAGTTGAAGAAGCACTATCTCGTTTATTTAACAATGATGAGACAGAGGACAGTGTATCTTCCGAATCGGAGTCTGACAATGCTAGCGACGAAGATCAGAATGCCGGAGTTTCCTGTCGAAAACTTTTGAAAGAGATCACTGACAAAGATGTAAGCTTTTTTTCATTAAACTTGTTCCTGTTTTTAGTTTTTTACTTTTATTTTTAGTTCTATTTTAATGTATGAAATTTAGCACAGGCATGTATAAGAGCTCAAAATTTTGGGTATGGGTGAATGGCCCCCAATTCTATGCCAAAATTGGCCAAAAACAGGAATTGCCACAAACGCAAGTTTTCGCTTAAGACGTAGGTGGATAGAAACTTTCCGACTCAGGGTATATGTATGGATTGAATACCAATGTTTTGGGGTTGGTGCTCTCCATTTCTGTATTTTTTGGTGTTAAAAACGAAATAATGCAGTCAAAATAAACTAATAATGCTTTTAAAATGGAATATTACCGAAAATGCATTTTGTAAGCTATTTTGTTTGTTTTTGTCGTTTAACTAGCAAAAAATGTGAACACTAAATTTACTGTTTGGGGTTTTTGGGATTTTACGCCCCCCCCCTTCTGTTGACCCTGACCTTGTTCATCTGTGGGTTGGAAAATTTCGAAAATTTTGCACTTCTTTTCGTCAGTAATAATTCTGCCTACCAAAAGACAGCAAAAAATGGTACTTTAAACATGATGAACGAATCTTTGGACAGTTTTGACATTTTTAGGAGAATTTGGTTCCGCCCCCATGTCAGAAAATCCTAGATCCGCCACTGTTTTTCGGGAGTATTCTTGACATTGTTAGGAAAGGCAGAGATACTATCGCTTTTAAGGAAATTCTGAATCCCTCATTGAAAATGGTGCATGAAATTAATAAAATATTTACACTGCAAGAAAAAAAATTAATTCGGAAAATAAATAATATTCTGTCTTGACTGTCGAGAGACCTTGATATTTATTTATCATGTTTACTCAAACTTTGGCTGTTTGGAAGACAAATTTTACACAAAAGCAATTTGGCGCAAAGCGCCTGAAAATTTAGGGCTTATTAATTCATCAAAAGTTTTCTAAAATCTATTCTGGCGGTCTTTTGGACTCGCTTCAAGAACTTTTATTTTTTTTCGGGACCCTTGTCATGAATTCTCGTTCTTACAAAATTTTGGGGACTAGTCCGCTATCTTCCCTACAGCTACGCACCTAAATTTTGGGACCTATTATATGCACTTGTGTTGCTACTCATTAATTATTCATTGCTTGAATTTTTAATGGTTTGTTTCAGGCTTATCAGCAGATTGATGCTAATCTTGATTCTGAGTACAGTGACAGCAGTGACGATGCACCTGTTCCAACAACTTGTCCTAAAATTGCACGTGAAACAGATGACAACGTATATGAGTTACCGTCAAGCTCTTCCAGTCCTGTACAGAATGCATATAGGGCAAATAAAGTACGATTTAATCCTCGAAGATTTTTCGACTCAGCTGATGACATCACTGAAGATCTGGAGGAAGATGCTGGCCAGAATGTAAGCTTAAATAATGAATTAAATTATTTGTCACTTATTTTATCAAGAAAATATTAAATGAACTACAAAAAAATTAGTTTTTGCCTCGAAGTCAAAAATTGGGATTGGCCGTCCGCAAAATTCTCTGCTGTTGTCTACTGTACCAGCCTACTTATATTCTGGAGATAACATGCTCTAATAAGCGGATCATCTTAGCTGTTCCTTGAAATATCAGAAATACTAAAAGACAATCCTTCTTCGAGCAGAATTGCGCTTTGTATGCGTTTCGTTTTTCATCTTGCATTAGTCAAGATCGTTTTTTTGCATTTCATATATTCAAAAGATGTTTGGGCGCAATAGAGAATTCATGTGTATTATTCAGTGAATTTAGACATTTTTATCATGATTTTAACTTTCGTGGGAACTCTAAATAACTTATTTTTTCGTCATAAGAGTAGTGTTTGCCTAAAACAATGATTTTATTGTTCTTTCGAGTAGAGACATAATAACTTAATCAGTTTTATCTAATATTTTAGTGAAAATTCTTATTCTTTCCTCCAATGGCGGATCCAGGATTTTCTGATGGGGGCAGAAGCAGAAATTTCCCAAAAAGTGTCAAAAATTGTCCAGGAAATCCGTCCATTATGCTTAAAGGAGCAGTTTTTGACGGCTTTTGATAGGCAAGATAATTTCTGATGCAAAAAGAAATTAAAAATTTTCGGAAGCTTTCTGTGGAAAATACGTTAAATTAGTGCAAAAATGAACACAAAGCGCCAAAAAGTACTTGATAAATCATTTTATGAACTACAAGATATTTGTTCTGTACAAAAGAAAATCATTCCTGACGCAAAAATAAGGTTTTTAAGCACCAAGATTGTCAGTAAATATCATTAATGGGTACCTACTAACGCAGCGCTAAGCTCTAGAATAATTCGAAAAATCGTGATAAAAACGGCTAAAATTATCAAGAATTATCATAAACTACACATTTATTCCTTATTGTGTCACGTATTTTTTGATGACAGGGGTGGCCGCCATACATGATCTTGGAAAAAATTTTTCACCCCCCCTCCCTGAATCGGCGATTTTTCAAAAGTTTCCTAAACTTACCTGATAATTGGTAGAAAAAGTGTCTTTTTAAGGGTTTTTGGCTATCTATTTGCTCAAAATCGCCAAATTTTCGGCGCTTCGTGCCATATATTCATGTTTTAAGCGATATATTGGTCAATTTATTCGACTTTTTTCGAAATTTTTTCCAAGATTTCATGCTCTAGAAAGATAGAGTATCGTCAGAAACGCCAAAAAAACATTGTTTTTTACCGCGTACCGGCCATTTTTGGGCCCAAAGAAGGCACTTTAGGTTTTCACCCCCAGAATTCCCATACTGTGCATGTATGGTGGCCGCCCCCTTAATCCTCCTAAATTCCACCCTTGCTTTGGATCATATCCTTTTGGTTACATTCATATATGAATGGCTCAAAAGTTTTATTGGGGGGGGTGGGTTCCCGGCCATTTTTAGAAGGGGAAGTAAATGACCTCTAACTTTGACCAAAAATGGCAAAAACGGCCAAAAAAATCAATTTTTCAAAAATATCGGGGGGGGTGTAAAAATTTTTTGGGGCATAGGTGGGCAGCACCAATATTCTGGGGTGGGGGTGCAAGATTTTTCAAAAGTCAAAAAATGACCTTAAAAATGGTGGTATGGCGAAAAAACACCATTTTTCAACGTTTGTCATCGAGCATTATCCATTGGCATCAAAAAAATTGCGAAAAAAAAACAAAAAATTTTCAAAAATTGAATTCTGGGGGGGTATTTTGGTTTCTGGGAGGGGTATTCTGGTTTCTAGGGAGGGGTATTCTGGTTTCTGAGGAGGGGGTATTCTGGTTTCTGAGGAGGGGTATTCTGGTTTCTCGGGGGGGGGTGTATACCCCCAAACCCCTCATACCCAGGTATGCTTTGGGGGGATGGGGGCAACCAAGTTTAGATGGCAGAAGCTGCCTTCCCACCCCCTCTTACATGTATGGTTGCATTATATTCAACTTTAAACTTTGGTTCATGACATTGAAAGTAGCTCTGTGCTTTAGCGTTGGTTTTGCTTGTATTTCTCGGCGCCTTGTATCAATTTTGCACTAATTTTGTTCGTTTCTCACAGAAAAATTTCGATAATTTTGAAATTTTCTAAATCTTTCTTATCAGACTTTATTCTAGCTATGAAAAAAGTGGCTAAAAGAGCGTTAGTCTAGCATATTAAACGAATTCGGACCATTTTTGTTACATTGAAAAATTTGGGATTCGCCACTGTATTTTTTTTGTACTAGGTAGTGATTGACCGGGGCCCCGGCAATCCCCGGCCATTTTTCAGCATCCCCGGCCCCGGCTGGGGCAAAGTCAAAAAATGGTCGGGGCCGGGGAAAAATTTAGTGTAATTCGTATTTTGTACAGGCTGTTATACTGGCACTTATTTATCAATGAGCAAGTGTTAATTTTGAGAACTGTACTGATTAGACCATATGTATACTTACTTAGTCCTTGTTATAACTTTGCTACTGTGTTTAAATGAGCTTTTACTGAATAAATGATCAGGAAAATCTGCATGTTTTCGATTCCTCCACTTAACTTATTTAAACTAAATGCTACTTCTCATTCATTCATAGCTATTGCTAAAAGATTTAGAGTTGACAAATGCGTTCTATTTCTAGTTGGAAATGGTACGTTTCCAACAAACTATTTTTGCCATTTACTACTGAATGAAGCAGTCGCTCATTATTTCTTTTCCTATGCCCACCCCAAGTATGTGTCATGCAATAATATTTTCCTTGTCTGACCCCGGCCCGACCAGCCCCGGCCCCCGGCCCCGGCTGGGGCCGGGGATTTTTTTCAGCCCCGGTACCGCCCCTGCCCTGGCCAAAAAAGTCGCCACGGTCGATCACTAGTACTAGGTATGTAGGTCCATAGTCTGTCGGAAAATTTCAAAAAAACATGAAAATTAGTCAACATGACCACGTTCAGACAAAGAACCTATAATAATTTCGAATTTTTATTGAAAAAATTCTGCGCCAAATATGATTCTTAGTCAAATTGAACATTAAAAAGCAGCAAAACGACGCCATTTAGCATATTAGATTTTTAATACAGTATTTATTTGGATACATTGGGTTTTAGGAGCAAGTATACAAAGCAAAATCGGGCAAGTTGTGGACTTCTGTGCCACCAAACCGACAACAGCGAGTTTCAAGAGCAAATATCTTAAGAACGAAGCCAGACGGTGAGGTGCCACTGCTATCCAGAAAGGACACCGCACTTGAGATCTGGTCTTTATTCTTCCCTGATGACGTTATTGTAAAGCATATTCTGGAACCAACAAATATTTATCGCCAAATGCGCATAGAAAAAACAAATCTGCTTATCAGTGAAGCTCTGTCCGATCATTTGCCAACAGATTGTCAGTGCTGCCGTTTGAACATAAATAAGTGCCGCTGTTACTGTCATTTGGCATTGCAAGTTTATAATCCCGTCAATCTGGATCAGCTGAAGGCGTTTTTCGGTTTGCTATATATTCGTGGAATTTATTTTCGTCACTCGTCCAAATCAGAGCTCTTCAAGAAAAATGATACTCAAGGCAGCATATTTTCAGGAACAATGAGCCGTAACATGTTCTACAATATTTTAGGGGATTTGAGGTTCGACGATAGGAGTACCCGCAAGGAACGTCTAGAATTCGATAATTTTGCCCATATACGCAATCTTTGAGATATATTCAATGATGCACTGCTTCAACACTTCATTCCCAGTGCGGATGTGACTATTGATGAGCAACTTGTACTGTTTCGAGGAAGATGCAGATTTCGGATCTATAATAAGAGCAAACCAGGAAGATATGGTTTTCTTATCCGATGGTTATGCGATGCCAGCAACAGGTACGCTCTGTGTGGCCTTCCTTATTGTTCTGTGCCCAAAAATGATCTAGCTGCCGATGAGGTTCGAGAACTGAACAAGCCTGTCAATGTCGTTCTTCATTTTGCGGGCCTCCATGGTATAAAAGGCAGTGGACAAAATTTGACCGCGGATCGGTAAGTTATTTTTCATAGAAAGCTAAGTAATCAGGCGGGCGCCACCAAACTCTTGAGGGGGTGCAAAATTTTTTAAAAGTCAAATATTGGTCTTAAAAATGGTGCGTTTTCCAACGTTTCTCGTCGAGCTCTATCTTTTGGCATCAAAAAAATGGGAAAAAACGAAAAAAATTTCAAAAATGGAATTCTGGGGGTATTGTTGGGTATTTTCATTTTCATGGTAGGTATTTTGCCTTCTGGGGAGTGCATACCCCCAAACCCCCCACGCCCAGGTATGGTCAGAGAGAGGCATAGTTTCCCAAGGTCGAAAGTTCAGGGGTGGGAGGGGGTAAAATACCAAAATTAGAGACCAGTAAGTTTACACTTCATTCCTTTTTTGAAGGTCAAATAAGAAAAATGATTAAAGTTTCAACGTTGAAAACTGTTTTTTTAGTACTTTTATCCAATTCTGACTCGTTTTGTCACCTTTATTAATAAAAAATTTATTACTTCATCGAAAATTTTGACTTCACAGATTATTTTAACGTTATTCTAGGCATTTTAACTATAGATAAAGAGAAAAGAAATGTACTAGTTGGAAAAAAACGTCGATAAAACTAACATTTTTGTTTGTTTATTTTGTTTCCAAAAAAAATCGTGCAGAATACTTCAAAGTCTGCCAGTGACTCGAATCTTGCACCCTGAGGTAGGGGTAATCCCTCCTCCCTCACCCCCTATGGAAATGAATGGTCAGGGGTAGTTTTTCTTTCTTTTTAATTTTCAGTCAGAGGCAGACATGCACAGCATGGGAATTCTGGGGGCTGGTGAAATCAGTCTTTTTGGGATTAAAAATCGTGAAGCGCTAGAAAATTTGTGAAATTAAAGCAAAAGAACGTTTAGAAGTCTAAATTAGTGCTGTTTTACCTGTATTTGTAGCATAATGCCTGAAAATGGAAGAAAAACTATGCTGAAAAAGCTGTTTCTGCTCTTGAAATTGTTCTAAAACGTATTCCGTGAGCAAAAACATTACTTTCGGGCCGCCAAGAAAGTAAATAAATGTCATTAATAGGTATTATCTGGCGCGAAGCGCCAAAAAAATTATAGAAATAATGATCACTGACGGCCAAAAATCAATGCAAATTATATATCCTTTCTTTATCTAGCCAAACATTTTTAGCCATTGAGGGGTCGGCCGCCCCCCGCCCCCTTAAATCCACCCATGCGTATGCTCATACATGTAATGGCTTAAAACTTTGGGTGGGGATCCTAGGCCATTTTTAGAGGGGAGTGGGTGAATGACCTCCAATTTTGGCCAAAAAGCGCCTAAAAAACGGCTGGAATATTCAGTTTTTTTCAAAAGTGGGGGGGGGTCAAAAATTTTCTAACTACAGGAGAGATGAGGGGAGACATCTGACTTTGGGTGAGGGATACCCATCTCCTCTCTTATTTGCAGAGTTTTTTGTTGTAAAAGGTCCGTTTGTACATGTACAAAGATGGTCCGCAGAAGTCTTTGTACATTTTGTACATGCAAAGTTTTGTGTAATATAGTACAGTAGCGATTTTAGTGTGGTAAAACAGCATTTTCGATCTTTGGTAATGTATTTTAGCTAATTTCTGGGTTTCTGACGCCAAAAGTTACTAAAAATTGTCTCAAAACGGCGCGAAGCGCTGAAAAATTTGACATTTTTCCATTTTAGATGCAAATTCTGCCATTTTAAAGATATATAAGACAAACAATTACTCATTTCGAAGCGAAGCGCCTAAAATGTTTGGGAGTTTTACTCCTTTTTACAGTTTTTGTCTTCCCAAAAATCTTTGTATATTTTGTACACACAAATTTTTGGGTATTATAATATGAAACAGTAGCGATTTTAGTGTGGTAAAAACGGAGTTGTTTGACTTTTGGTAGTGTATTTTAGTTAATTTCTGGAACTCTAAGGGCAAATTCACTAAGAATCGTCTTAAAAAAGCGTGAAGCGCCAAAAATGTATCACTTTTCCTGTCGAAATCAATTTCTGCCATTATAAAGACGTAAGAACAGTCTTTGTACATCAGGAAAATCTTTGCCGAGTACAAAAAAACACTGCTTACATGTATGCCTGCGGTTGTTCATTATTTTTCTATTTTGAATGCTTACACTATTTTTTAGGCTGTATACCGATGTGGTGCTTGCTGAACGGCTGATTCAGGAATATAACCTTACATTGGTTGGCACTATAATGACCAATCGCAGAAACTTCCCTGAAAAGTTGAAGATTACGAAAGAAAGAGAAGCTTGTTCATCATTGTTTGCGTTTGCGCCACCTGTTACTGCTCTTTCATACGTGCCAAGGCCTAATAAAAACGTTTTGATGATTTCAACGATGCACCGGGAAGGTGTCATTGAGGAGAACCGAGCTGATAAAAAGCCAGTCATCATTTTATATTATAATGATACAAAAGCAGGTGTGGATACAGTAGACCAAATGTCTCGCAACTATTCCACAAAAATTCCCACACGACGGTGGCCTACTGTCATCTTTTTCAATATGTTGGACATAGCAGCGATCAATGCACACACTATTTTCACGCGAACTCATCCGGAATTTAAGCTGAAATACGGCAGACGATCAAGGAAGGAATTTCTTTACCTTTTAGGCCATTCGCTTCTGGCAAACCTAGTACTGAGGCGACCAATCAACAAACTGCAGGTGAGGAATTCGTAGCACACTATCTTCAGTCTTATTCTAGCTGTCAGAGAAAATGACCAAGAGTGCATTGAAAGTTTTTCTAAGTTTCAAAAGTCCTTTTCTTGCTGGTTTTGGGAGTTTTTGACAGAAATCTTGAGAAAAATGCATTGAATTCGATTTAAAATCCAACCTGTCAGACAAGATGAATTTAACACATTTTTTATATTTTCATAGTTTTTCTCATAGTTGGCAGCACTAAAATTCTGTGGGGGGGGGTGAAAAAATTTTCAAAGGTCAAAAAATGGTCTTTAAAGTGGTCGTTTGGCGAAAAAAGCACAATTTTTCGACGTTTTTCATTGAGCACTATCCAATGGCATTAAAAATCGCTAAAAAAGCAACAAATTTCAAAATTTGAATTCTGGGTAGGTATTTCATTTTCTGAGGGGTATTTCAACTTCCGGGGGTGCATACCCCCCAAACCCCCACGCCCATGTGTGGTTTTTCTCATTTTTCAATGTTTTATTTTTTATATATTTTTCATATTTCGCAATATTTCTGTTGTCTGCGATCTGTACATGCATGATCTTAGGGGTCATGTACTCTTTTTTGACTATACTTTCTTTAATTTATTCGAATTTTTTGGATTTTTATCTAAACTTTTTTACATACATAGTTAGTTATGTTTTTATACTGTGGGAAGATAGAGTATCATCAGAAACGCTATAAAACGATGATTTTGACGCATATCCACTATTTTTAAGTCCAAAAAAGACACCTAAAATCCCCTCCCCCGAAGTCACATGCTGTTCATGACTGAATCTGACTCGTATGCAGGATTCGCCAAAGGGGGACACATTGTTTTATGTCTCGGGGGTATACGTTGAGGTCGATTATAACAAAACCCCCATTTTTTGACGTAAATAAATGAAATCGTTGCTCTACCATTAAGATATAATACAAATTTTAACTTTTCGGATCTTTGTCTTTCAGTCGTGTTTAAAAACTGGCATTTTGGTTCCACTTGTATTATTCTGTGCATTTTCTGACCTTTCAAAAATTTTTTCAGTCAAATGGCCCAGTTTGCAATCATACTGAACCTTAAATACAGCTAGCAATCATTTTAAACTGAAATATTCATTCAGGTGCGTCAAAGGATATGCGCAGAGGATGTGTTAAATCAGCTGCAAGAATTGGGTCTTTTGCAAATAAAGGAATCTGAAATCAATGACAGCAGCCAACGGGAAAATAGTAATCAGTCTGAAGATTTTGCTATGGCTCAAGCCAGTACATCAGGTGTGTATTTGTAAAAAGAATACCCATGGGTATGTATGCGGGTGTTGTGAAGGAATTTGAACCGTACATGCACGTGGAGGCTTGCTAGACCCCCAGATTCGAAAAATGGGAATTTTGTAGGATAAAATGATGCAAAATGGAGACCAAAATGGATGAAAATAATCTAAATTCCTGAATATAAAAAGGCTAAATAGCGATGTTTTTCTGTGAAAATGGCTATATACTTAGCTATCAGTTTCTAGAAGTTCAGGGGATAATACCATAGGTGGGCAGCACCGAAATTCTGGGGGGTGAAGAAATTTTCTAAGGTCAAAAAATGGTCTTTAAAGTGGTCGTATGGCGAAAAAAACACCATTTTTCGACGTTTCTCATCGAGCACTATCCAATGGCATCAAAAAATTGCTAAAAAAGCTAAAAAAAAATTTTCAAAATTTGAATTCTGGGGGGTATTTCAACTTCTGGGGGTGCATATCCCCAAACCCCTCCACGCCCATGTGTGGATAATACCCCCTCACCTCAATGCCCTTGTGTGATTCATATAGTGTTTTTATATAAACTGTAATTTATTTTAATTAAATCTAATACATATCTAAAAAATAATTTAGCCTGTTCATAATTTAGTTATATTCTCGACATTAATTTCGTTAAATTAATTCAGCTTTGTCATAAAACGAAGTTTAGCGTATATTTAGATCAGTGCCGGATTCATGATTTTCGGACAGTGGGACTGACTGAACCCCATATTTTCCCAATAGCGTTCATAAAATCCGTCCAATATGCGCAAAGGAGCTTTTACTGTCGTCTTTTGATCGGCTAAATTATTTCTGATGCAAAAATTTTGAACATTTTCAAATCTTTTGAAGTTTTCTGTGAAAACTATGCAAAATCAGCGAAAAGAAGAATCGGCACAAAACGCTATGAAAAATACCAAAACTTTTTCTCGACAAATTACGATGTATGTCCATATTTACCCTAAAAGTCATGTAAGAACCACAAAGTCTTTATTTATTACAAAAACTGCTCTTCTAACGTGAAAATGAGGTTTTTAGAGCGTCAAAAGTCAGTAATTGTCATTATCTGGCAGTAAACGTCATTATCAAGCGCAAAGCGCCGGAAAAATTAGAAAAATATGAAGCAGTTGGCTAAAATCTTCAAAAAATACACAGCCTCTTCCCCCGCCCACACCTGGGCGTGGGGGTATGCACCCCCAGAAACCAAAATACCCCCCAGAAATCAAAATACCCCCAGAATTCAATTTTTGAAAATTTTTTTCGTTTTTTTCGCAATTTTTTGATGCCAATGGATAGTGCTTGATGAGAAACGTCGAAAAATGGTGTTTTTATCGCCATACTACCATTTTTAAGGCCATTTTTCGACCTTCAAAAAAATCTTGCACCCCCCCCAGAATTTTCTTGCTGCCCACGTATGTCCCGCCCCTCCTAAATCTGCCCATAGTTTAGATCCCTGATTTTCTCTATTTTTTCGGAAAACTGCGTCAAATTGTCAATGATTTTGCTTGTCCACTCTGTATTCAAAGAATTAGCGCTTTTTAGGAGCTGACAGTGCAGCAGCAGTACCGTCAAAACGCGGCCGCTGCAGCCTATGTTCAATGGAAATCGAGAAATCGACTGTTCGAGGAAAGAATCGATCAAAAATGTGGTCAAACGCACTAACGTCACAAAAATGCTCGATGTGCAAGCAATGGACCTGCAAACAGCATTGTGCGATAATTTGTCCATCTTGTTTGAATGAATAAGTACCTATCATGCATGGGCAACAAGCAAATGCTGGTGGGGGGGGTTGATGGGGGCAAAATCACTAAAAATAACACCAAAAATTCAATGCTGGAGGTTAATCGTTTTTTAGGGGTCTCTTAGATTTTGGAGGGGGTCCAATGGAGTAAAATTGTTAAAAATAACGCTTTTTCAATTCTGGGGTCTATCGATTTAACGAGACTCAAATTTTCCTGGGGGTCCAGACCGGAGCCCATGCCCATGTAAGATGCCTATGGAATAATGTGCTTATAACATCCTGTTTGAACTTTATATAATTTCGCGGTCGCTAAATTTAAACAAGTGTGAATCTTTGTTTTGACTCAGTCTGTGTCAATGATTTTGTAAATTCATGCTTTGATGATCCAATCCAAGGTGCAAAATTTAAACATGTGTGAACCTTTGTTTTGGCTAAGTCTGTGTCATTGATTTTGTAAATTCATGCTTTGATGATCCAATCCAAGGTGCATACAAAGAAGAAAATGTGAGATCCTTATCCATATCGGGCGGCCTGTTCGCTAAAAGTTGAGATATCATATATATATATATATATATATATATATATATATATATATATATATATATATATATATATATATATATATATATATTTATATATATATATATCAGTTTTCTTAGCAAAGGCCGATTTTTTCATGTATGTTTACTTTTACACCAAATCTGTACCTAATAATTTACTTGCTCCCGTGAATACCCTAGCTGAAATTTTTAGTCGTCTTATATAAGCTTTAGCAGAATAGATGAAAAATTCAAGGACGGGCGGAGCCTGATAGCAGCTAGCCTATACACATAATCAATATTTTGGGTGGGGGTCTCGGCCTGTCCATTTTCAAGGGGGGGGGTAAATGACCTTCAATTTTAGGCCAAAAACAGCCCAAGAAACATCTAAAAACGGCCGAAAAATTCGATTTTTTTTCAAAAATCGGGGGGGGGGTCAAAATTTTTCTGACTTTGGGGGAGGGATAGAGGGGACGACCGACTTTGAGAGGGGGAGCACCATCCTGCTGATATATGTATGGTCCGCCTAGCTGGCTCAGGGTAGTCTCGGGTGCAGTGGATTATTTTTTCATAATTTTTGACCATCATCTTGCATTATTTTTTAGTTTTTCTAATTCATGACAAAATTTTTAATTTTCATATAAGTATGTATATTATTGTGCTCAAACAGGGGCGGGTTGGCCCAAAATAGTACGCAAAATTAAGGATTTTTGTGCGTTTTTTAGCAATTTTAGGGATAAAACGGCTAATTTTTCCGCACAAGTCAGAGTTCCGCCTTCCCCCTTAGAAGTACCGCCCCCCCCTTAAGAAAATCCTGGATCCGCCACTGTGCTCAAAGTATGATATTTTTGAAACAGTTTAGTGGTCATTGCTTATGTATTTTTATTTTCCATTTTTTGTTAATTTGCGCCTGATTTCACATGGTTTTTCGCCTGATTTCACATGGGGATAGCGTATTCCCCATCCCCTACGTCACCCTAAGTCAGTCGCTCCCCCATCTCCCTTGAAGTCGGAAAAGTTTTGACCTGACGAAAACTCCGTTTTTGTGGTTATTTTTACTTGCTTTTGGAATTATCTTACCCCACCCCCCAGATAACCAGAACCCCCTTAAAAAATTCCGAGCCGTTGCATGCATGATAATACTGGCTGGATTATATTTCGCTTGAATGTGTTCTTTAGTGTCAACTGCCCATAAATTTACGAAACTTGTCTAGAATACTGTCACATTAGAAACAATGTCATAAAAAAGGAAAAAACAGAAAAAAGGCTAAAAATGTTATCATGTTCGTAAGTTAGGGATCTTTAGGTAGGACTGTTTTTGAGTGCCATGCCAAAAGTTGGTGAAACATTCTCAGAATTTCACAAAATGTAAAATACTAAGCAGGTGCACTAATTTTTTTCGTTTCGTTAGAATGTCGTGAACTCCGTTTATAATTGTTTTCTGTTCACCTATGCACCTGTAATATTCACTGAGAGTTTCAATCTATACATATTTGTTACTATGTAGTATACGTAATTGCTTTGTAAGCACTTTGGCATCGATCGCACCTGTTTGTAATAAATAGAAAGATTAGCCAGATGTAGATTATACTTGCATTTGATTTATCTGCGGGCCAAAACTTCTGACTTATTTTGCTATCGTTTTTTACAGTGAATATCGCTAATATACGTTTCTTTATTTTCTTCCCTTTGCTTTTATGATGAACATCGGATACACAATTTTAGTCAAAAAACGGAAAAGGGCGCGTGTAAGCTGCAATTTAGCAGTTCTAGTCAGTATTTTCAATCTACATATGTGCCTTGAGCTGTGAGAAAATCGGGAAATTTTTTTGAAGTCCGTAAGCAAGCTGTAAAAACAGCAGGGCAACGTTGCTCACATCAATCAATAAATTTTGTCCTATGTACATAGGTGCACATTAGTCGGTAGGTAGCTACCTCGTTTCTACAAACGTTACTTACGTATGTACATAGGTGATGTACCTAACTACGTAGATACCCTATCTAATGAAAGTTAAAAATGATGTCGCTGCAAAAGGACTTCTGCGTATGCGTACACTATTGTGTAAGTTAGGTAGCAAGCAGGTGTCCGTTGTAGAAAAACGTTACGTAATCTACTTACGAAATATGTATACGCCTAGGTACCTACATATGTACCTAATAATTGGTAAATCAATCGTAGCCAGACGATAATACGCTAGATTTGTAATCTTGAGGACAACAGAAATTATAAAGTGACTCAATGGCAAGCTAAATCGTAACAAAAAGTGGCCGTGAATTGCAGTCACTGGATTATCACCGACTCCTGTTTTGCTATCAAACATGAAAGAAAGCAAAATACATATAATTTATGCACATTTTCGATTATTTATGAACTAATTGCTGAACACAAGTAAAAGCGTGCACCAAAACGAGCTTTTTATTCATTGAAAAGAAAGTGCAAACGCTTCATTTTAGCTATCAGGATAATGTTTCATAAATAGCTAAATAAAATCCGAGAAAAAGTCTAGCTTCATTTGTATATTTTGTTTGATACAACCAAATGAGTGTGGGTACATATGCTGGATAAAAATTTTGTTGCCCAGCAAAGCTGAGCATTTACTTCATCCGCGCTAGAGAAATAATTATCGATTTTTTCTTCGGATGTGACGTTCCAGGAACCCAGTTAGGCAGCGTGGTTATACAGTATGAACACGCGTTGGTGTGCTAAGAACGAGCAGGATATAGCATTGCTCATATAAACGCGTATAAAGCATACGCCTTGTATACCTTCTGTATGTGATCGGCGATCACAGCTTTGGGAGAAAAATGTAATCTAGGACCACGGGAAGATGAGGGTTAATACTCTGTTTAGTCTAGCATACTTTTGAAAATACGGTGGCACACTAAATTTTTGATTTAGTACCCGGTTTAGCACGTGCTAATGTTAATACGCTTTCAAAAATTCCACCCGTTTCTAGGTGGTTTGCTGTAATAAAATTTTGCTTAGCAAAACTTTGTATCCTTATCAATTGCTATGCACAGTATCATGATTGCTGCTTTAGTTTATACCGCTTTTGTAATTCATTTACATTATCTAAAGAATTATGATCCATGGGCTAGGTTCCATGAAACAACTACATATACCTATAAACTTTGTGTGAATGAGAGCTGTGTCAAACCAGGTTGTTATATATGTTTTAACAGGAAGTGCTTAATCTTATGAATGCAAATGGTGAAATAAGATCGAAATGTAGAGTACTAAACTTTATTTTAATTATTATTGACACGATAAGCATACTTCATTAATAAATCTATTTCAGGCGGAATCCAGCAACAATATAGGACAATCTGAAGATTCAGATATTTGAATAGCAAAGTATGAGTGAACTTATATTCACTGTTGCTGTGAAATTATTAATAAAGAAGATAGAAGGGTTAAATTAACTATTATTTTGGCGTGGCGCCTTTTAGAATGGCTCAGTATACAATTTCCCAAAAACGTAATTTAAAAATTTAATTTTGTTTTTTTTTAAATTACAGCAATACAAAAACTATGAAAATAATATTTTGTACTCATAAATTAAATATTTTTCTATTCAATTAATTGAGTCTTACTTTTAACACAAAGCATTGGACTATAGTGTTGATAAGCATGTCGAAGAAGTAATAAGAATTATCAAACAAATAACTGTTACAGTAAAAACAGAACATTTAAAATAGTAACTTTGCTTTTGATGAAGTGGTATGCAATGCAGTAGCAATTGTTTTTGTTCACAGAAGCCGAGAGGCAAGCCAAAAAATGGTGAGATAGAAATTAAATAAATAAAATATTATGAATACATAAAATCAAAGTGAAATTATTTTCTTCAGAAAATAAGCAGTGGGCAGCAAAAGCGCAATAGTACAACTGCAGTTTACCCCACTCGTGAAATTTTGAAAGTATGCTTTAGCTGAAACTTATAAAAAGCAAGTTACTACAATACAAATGGATGACATGCATATTTATATTTCTATCTAAAAATTACAAGGATATTATAGTTGAAAAGTAAAAAAATAAATAAAAGAGATAGCAAACAAGTCACCCATGTAAGTTCAATGGGGAAAATCCCCAAAAATTTTAATTTTTAGGATATGACCCAGTTTGATGTATTATTTTTTGAGCACCCCTGGTTTGACTGATTATCATGTACGTTGACCAATTCAAAAGCACTCAAAACACCCATCTGTGATTGTCAAATGGGAAGGTTTGTCGCATTTGACCGAAGGTCAACTGACAGAGCTGCTGCAGAAAGAATGCAGCCTGATGGAATATATCTACAAGTATAATTTTAGCAGCAAAGGAGTCAAGCATTACCGTTTCTGTTATGTTGATTTTGAAGATATAACAAACATAGCTCTTGAGCACTCAAATTTATTGCAAAAATAGTTCAAACTAATGCATGTGTCACTTTTCAGTGTTATTTTTTGTTGTTGTTATTTTATACTTTTTTTTATTGATGAGGGTTGAGGTCAGCTTGTTTCAGAACTTAATGATATACATTAACATGATTTGTTGATCTACCATTGTAGACACCTCCCAACCCCAGCCCTTAAACTTATTCTGAATATCATTTTTATTCTGCTGTGCCTTTTTGTGTTTGCTCAACTTGTGCTATTCATATTTCTCAACTTGGTTCAATTTTGGCATCTTATACAGTTAACTATTATCAACCTTTATACAGTGATGAATATTGCTTGCTCATCAAATAATTTAAGCAGGCATTGAAATTATCATTTTTTCTTGTTTACATATTTACATGCATATGGCAAATACAACCCTTTATGTGACGCCTATAAATATAAGGCTTAACATGTACATATTCTTAAGCTACTTAAAAATGACTTTCTAATTACGTTTATTCCTAATTTTTTTAGTTTCAAACACATAAATGCTAAAACCTGTATGAACTAACAAATTTTCTAAGGCAGGTCAGATTGGTGCTCTTGACAAACAGTTGTGACTTTCAAGTTCTTAGTTGGAAAAACTCCACTGAAAAATATTCTGATCTCGATTCTGTAAAATTGAGTCCATTTTGCAAAAATTGTCTGAAAATTGATGAGCATTTTACTGGAATAAAAATTGGAGGCAGATGTTCAGAAAGCAATATGAATAGCAGACTTAACGAAGATTTGAATATCATTTCAAATGAAATTGCAAGCTGCATAGCTTTGCTAGTCACGTTGACTATTTTATATTTGTTTTGCTTTATTAAGAAAGAAATTCTACATAATGTAAAGAAATTCTCCATAATATGAAAAGAATGCATAATAATAATGATCACAATCAATCATGTGGCAGGATAATTCCGCTTTCCACAAGCAATTTTCTATGCTCTTCAACTGTCAGAGTCATTTTCCAAGTACTCTTTGAAAACATTGAACCAAAATGAATTCAAGATAATTTGAGAAGTTATGGCCAAGCAGCCCGGATTCGCTTTTTGAATAAGATTGATCAATTCATTATGTTCCTTTGGATTTCCTTCTTCCAGAGAGTAATTGGCACAAGTTTGCTCTTTTTTGGTGAAAAACTGATGTAACGGGCATACACACTGTTGAGAATCAGAGTGAGGTCTGGATTGAAGGGCCAGTTTATTTTATCTAGCAACACGTTTTTCCAGCCTGTGCACACTTGTTTGCATTTCACTTAATCATGAAAGTCCAAATGTGAGAAAATTTTCAATTGCGATTCAGCAGGAAGTTAGGAGTGAGAAGCAATGTTAAGTAGATAGCAAATGCTCAACAAAATGAAGTGAAGAATAAATTTTTCATACAAAAAGTTTGCCGGTAAAAATTTCCATTGTGGAAATTTTGTAGTAGAAATTATATATGCATCTCCCTACTTTGATTATATACTGTCATTCACTATTGCGCATATAACACAATATAGGGATACTATTGGACAGGCCAAGTTTATATTAGCGAAGAGAATTATATATATCACCCTTCCTTATGGCTATTAAATGTCTTTGCAATATTACGTATATACATAATCATCATTTTTTTGTATTTTTAGGTACATTTCAATAAAAGTTGAAGAAAAAAGGCAACACACATAATTGGCAAAAGTGGGAGAGGATAGCAAAATTAAATCCCCTTTCCCTTCATTTCCAACCTTGCGCCATTGTATTAGAAAACAGTCATGTTGATTAAATTGATTAAATCGAATTAATTAAATTGATTAAAACCAAATGTTGATTAAAGCAGAAATATTAAACTGGATAAAGCTTTTATTTCACAGAAATTAATGAACAATGATACAAAAATGGTTCTGTATGTATGATAGTCAAAGAGGTAATTAAATTTTTATATCGAATCATGTGGACAAAATTGAGTATTATATTGCTTTAACAGGAAGTGCTTAATCTTATAGATGCAATATTGAAATATAGAGTACTAAACTTTATTTTGATTATTATTCACAGTAGTTAAGCCTGTTTCCCTAGTGCGCAACATTATAACATAGCCCAGGAGGGGCTCAGAATCTGCTCCTTGGCTTTTCTCAGGGAGCAATGCTGTAGCATAAGCTGTGTTGTAGCATAGGTGCCTGCCCGGGGGAGGAAGCACATGCCAGCCCAGGGCCAGGTGGGTGGAAATTTTCCTGGGGGAAATTTCCATGGGGAAAATTCCTATGGGGGAAATTTCCCTATGGGAAAACTTGAAATAACTTTAACTCAAGAAGCAGAGGTCAGATTGGGCTCAAATTTTCAGAGTATGTTAAGTATGCTATGTACAGAATCTTAGCGTGCAACTTACAGTATGCCTATATTATTTTACACTGTCAATTTTTTCAGGAAGAAGAGCGAAATGAAGAATGGTAAGTTACCCATTTGCAATAGCAGGCTTGAAGTGCCAAATGGGCTTAAGCTGCTTGCAGCAAACCAATAGCTAACCATTTTTTACTTTACACAAAACAAAACACTAACGTAATTGAGGGTAAATCAAAACAATTTTGTATTCATCATATTTTTTCACGTATTACTATTCATAAGACTTTGTTGTAGGCATTATAGTGGGCGTTAAACCCAATTACACTCTCAAATTTTAACTTGAAAAAATTGGAAGAGTTCTTTATTATCTTGTTCTCCATACCAGCTATCTCCATATCAGAGAGTTGTTTCCATTAAATGCCTCAGTTTTCTTTTTTATGACAAAAAATGCTTTGAGATTTTGGGTTTTTCCGTTCCTTTTCCTTTCTATATTGCCACTTCAACATGTTTGGCTATGTGATATTTATTATTCTCTTTGCTGAGAAAAACTCGGCCTTCCCAATAGTATCCCCACATTGTCTTCAATGCGTAATAGTAAAACACAGTGAATAATCAAAGTAGGTATATATATATGTATATATATATATATATATATATATATATATATATATATATATATATATATTCTAGCAAAGAAAAATGCTTTGATGGAACAAAAAAGATGAAAATACTTGGAATTGTGGATTATTAAGGATGTATAAGGAGAGGACTAGGAAAAGTCTACCTATAGTTGCAAAATCTGCTAAAATCAGACTTTCTTTAAGCAACGCAAAAATCGAAGTATATTCTGCAGTTTATAAAAAAGTGTATTTTTTAAATAATGTTCGAAGTTTCAGATAAGAGTGTATGAATTATAATATATATAGAAATGGGTTAATTATGAAATACTCAACAAATTTTTCCAAGTCTAAGAAAACAAAAATTGATGCAATATTTGCACTGTAGTATTTTTGGATAATTGAGACGAGTTTAAACAAACTAGGAATTTTTCAGGCAGTCTCAATATGCCCAATGACGCTCAATTCCCTATTAAAATTCATGTTTGTTTGCAATATATATATATTATTCTAAAAATCATTACTTGTGTGGCTTCTGTTTTGTCAGGGACAAGTTTTAAATTCGGATATTTGTTGATGACGTTTTCTGCGCTCTTAAAGAAATGCTGTTTTGTTTTAATTCATCAGAGTAAAATATTTAATCTTTACTCTTATGACTATGTTTCCGTTTAACAGGAAGTCATTTGATGCACTAAAATTGCTGTCAAATTTGACGGACATAATTTGCTTAAATAATATTCATTATTTTTTTCTAGTGCAATCCGCACAGAGCCTGTAATCCTCTTAAAGCACTACCCTGAAAATGGAAATTAAAGGGGCATGTCCTATACCTAGGTGTGGGGGTATGCAGAAGGCAAAATACCTTAAATGAAAATTCCCAGCAATACCCCCAGAATTTTGATCTTCAATTTTTCCACAATTTTTCATGTCAATGAATAGAGCTAGACAATAAAGGTTGAAAAAATGGTGTTTTTTTGTCATTGCACTGTTTGAGCCCAACATTGACTTTAAAAAAATTTTGCAACCCTTCCAGAACTTTAGTGCCATCCACCTATGGTAATGCCCCTCCCCCTGATATATGAGGAAGTGATGAACTTTTGGCTCTACACCACAAATACAATTGTTCAAAATTTTTTGAGTTGAAAAAAATTATTGTCACCAAGTATTAAAAATTGTGATGTTAATGCATATGTATATTTTTCAAAGCCTAAAGAGCCACATAAAAAATTCCGGCTCATCTCTTGTATGTGCATGTCTGGTTCTCACAAACTTTTTAAATGTTAATGAAAGTCGGAAACATCCTCCATTTGGACAATATTTGCAAACGTGATCATATTTTGTCAATCGTTATTTTTATAATCCATTTTGGTGACAAAATCAACACTTTTACAAGAATTTCATAATTCGCTAATGCAGAGTGATTTTGAATAAAATTTTCTAAATCCGAATTATTCAAAAAATATTGCAAGCCATCAAAAATGAACTCAAAATCGTGATTTCTACCGTGTGCATGTTCTATTATGTAGGTAAATGTTCGGCGCGCCATTAAATGCACGGGTCTCATGCGCAAAAAATAGAATCAGTAACAATTTTTTCAGATTAGGCAGCAAGCTTAGAACAAGGTTCATTGTATTTAAGAGCATGGTATTCAAATAACAATGAAAAACAAAAAGCAAGGAGGGTTGAAGCAGTCTGAGAAGCACAAAAAACAGGAATCAAATTTAGAATTTTGAATGATAATGCGGTAAAGCAAAATTGTGTTAGGAACAGTTGCTAAATTTTAAACGGAACACGTGTCAAAAATGAGAGTTTTAGCACGCGCATCATTTATTATAACCACCCAATTTTCATCTATATCAACTCCCTGGATTTTAATTGTGCCAGGTCTGCAGCGTTCTATTATCACCAGCAGTAATTTGCCTATCGGATCCATCATGTCGCATGACAAATCTTCGCCAGGCCCCTATCCCAAGAAGCTGATTTTAGAGCCCACACTTGATAGGAAACTTTTTCGGATCATTTTCAGGATTTCCGGGGGCAAAGAAAATTCTAAAAAAATTATTAAGCATAAAACAAATACGTTGAAAATATTTAGCTAATCTACCATACTGTCTTATATAGTTCAAAGAAATTTAGCGAAGCTAAAGCTCTTAATAAGAGAAGTGAAAAAAATTATTGTTCTGTTGCAAAAACATTTTGAAAAATTTAGTTACTCTCTGGTGAAAGCTTCTTGATCGCAAAAAGCAATGGAGATGGTCAATTGTTTGGATGTGGGTTATAGCTATTGAGAATTAGAGTTGCGCCACTCCCAACAGACGCCAGCAGCCCAAAACCGACTCAAAAACTCCAGGTAGCTTTAAATTTTTGTTTTTAGCTCAGTAGGCAAGCAAGCAAGCAACATTGTAATAGATTGCACCTTGTCAAATAAGATTTTATCTCATTTTGTCGGCAAACTAAACGAATTTATTGTAATAGACTGAATGAATAGATCACAAAAACACTGACTGAATTGTTACTTGTTATGCATCATATGTTTACAGGTAAATTTCCATTAGGGAAATTTCCACTAGCTAAAGTTCCACTAGGGAAATTTCCATGAGGGAAAATTCCACTATACAAATTTTTGCTATTGAAATTTAACCATTTTCCCAAGTTTAAGAGTTTTCCGTGTTAATCAAAATATGCTAGGTTATTATCCATCTAGAAAGTTTAATTCATCATTTGCCATTTCCGAGAATGCCTACAAGTATTTTTTGAAACACTTAAATATTTCCAAAGCTCTTAAATTTATGCTTTCCCAAAACAAGCGCCTGTGTTACCTTACCATAACTGAACCAAAATTAATGAATTTATTATTTGATGCAGTTGAAAAAGGTCAATATAAATTCTCAAAAACTCAGGTTGTCATAACGTATAAACCATGTCTTCATTGGGTATTAATTTACAAAGAAAATCATGCTGCTCTATTCTTATTTGTGCAGATTTGTGGGCGAGGAATGACAAACAATAACTATTCATCCTATTAAGTACGTTTTTTTGAATATTTTTCATAGCTTCTTCAATATTATATTTTTACTATATTTCCAGATTGAAAGAATGCAATGTCACGAGCGGAGGGAGGAGGGGTTGATTTGTGATGTAAATTATATCATAGTTCATATATTTCTGTGAAATAAAAGTTTAATCCGGTTGAATATTTCTCATTTAATCAATATTTTTTCAATGTATGACTGTTTTCTAATACATGGCGCAGGGTTAGAAATGAAGGGAAAGGGGATTAAATCCTGCTATACTCTCCCGCTTTTACCTATTATATGTGTTGCGTTTTTTTCTCCAACATTTATTAAAATTTACCTAAAATTACATAAATGGCGAAGGCTTTACAGAAATTAGGGGCGAAAAAATATAAAAATGATGATTATTTACAGAAAAATGCAAAGACATTTAATAGCCATATAGAAGGGTGTGAAACATTGGGTACAAGGCGCGTTTATTGTAGACCACTCTATAGTCCTTAGAACAAATAGAAGTGAAAACGTTTTGTTCATGGTCACGCAAAATTCGTTTTTCCAAAATTGTTCTAATCATTACATTGTCAGATAAGGCAAATTTGAAGACCATAGAACAAAGCAAAGCATAATTGACAGTCTTTTCAGTCAAAAGGGCTAATCTGATGCCTCGGATTTTCACGCTCTGTCCAACTATTTCCCCATTTTCATTCAAAACTCTATATGCATAATTTTTAGGACCTCCAGCCACAAGCTCCACAAGATATGCATTTGGCCCAAATCCACTCAATTTGTTGGTTATTTCCCCTAGGTAGCAGCCTGTTGGGACAATGTACGAGTCACTGATTTTGGAGAGGTAAATGATTGAGTCTAGAAATAAACAAAAGGACAATTAATTTCATTTAATCGTAGGCATAATTTGTTTGGGCTGACTTCCATCCCCGATGATTACCCCTGTTTTTTATCCATATAAAAACTATGCTTATTTCACAAAATACATTGTTTAAAAGTAAAAATCATATCTCACCTGTGTCAAGGTAGAGGGACCCGCTCCTCAAGTTTCTCCAAGTATGAGTAAAGTTTATGTCAAGCTTGAGCAGTTACAAAGGAGACGATGACCGGGTTAGTATATTGCAAGGCTTCCAAAAACTATTCTTTGTTTGTGTAGGTTTCACAGGCCAGCAAATCTTCAAAAAACCGCTAACTGGGGATATTTACTTTATTGCTGAACACAAGATCAAAAAAAGACTGCGGGTCTGTGAAGTATCTTGTATGGGACTGGTTATCGCGTTGCCCAAACTGGAAAAAAGGAAAAATTTTAAATTTTATGTTTTCAAGAAATAAATCTGAAAACGCCAAAGGTTATTTAGTATATTCTTAGCATAGGTATACTGCATGCTGATAAACTTTAAATTTTTTCTCACTTTGCCCCAAAAGGAATTGAGCATTAATTTTGCAAGTGCTCTCATTCCAATGTTCTTTTTTGATTTTGACAGGGTCCAGCTGGATCCCCTCAATTTTGTAGTAATTTTTACATATTGGGCTTTTTCTTGGTCGGTTTTGGCATCCAAGGGCCACCCATCAGCCTGCTGCTTAAGCCGCAGGAAGGTATTTATGTGCTCTGCAAACAATCCACCACTTTTGTTTTTGGATCATATTGGACCATTTTAGGGTAATGCCATACCTCGTGAATTTTGATAATCTGAATAAACAATGAGAAGCGATTAATTATGTCAAAATGAAATGATTTCTTATGGGGGTGAGGGAATTATCAGATTTTTTAGAACAATAATTGTTGAAAATAGGGTTTTTAGACAAAGAACGCATATTTGTGAGTTTTCTCCTGTTTATCCACTGTGCAATATTCAATTATCTGCATTTATTTATATAATTGAATTAATATATAAGTTCTAAAAAGGTATTCAAACCTGAAAAAGTAATTTTTAGGGGTTTTACCCTTCTTCTATTGTATGCATAACTACACGTAATAATACGTCCTGAAGCCTTTTACCCCCTCTATGTACACATTTGTATTTTTCTCACTTTATAGCCTTTTTCCAGGGCCTTGTAAATCTCTAACAAGACCCGCGCTCCGCTCAATGCCCGCTCAGAATTGGTATGCTCGCAAAAATCCATTTTTTTTGGTGGCTGCACATGTGGTACAGTGGGAAAAGGAGGCTTTCCATTCATACGGTAAGGAAGCACTAAGTGGTATAATTTGTGTGGGGGGCAAAACACAGCACTTTATTATTCCCGTGTATGGTTTATTAGCCAATTCCTCAAAATTTCTGGTAATTATTTTAGGATGTCTGAAAAACTATGAAACAAAACATTAGTTTTTTGCATTTTAGAAATTAAACCTGAAAACACCAAGTTTATTAAGAACACAAATGGACAAAACAAAGTGCAAAAATATTTAAAAATCTCACTTTATTGGGAATGGACTGGTCTTGCAGACCCATGGATAGAGGGAGCACACATCCACATATTGGATGGTCTCTCCAGGTTGGCACTTGTGATACAGCTTTATGGCGTTTGTCCTTCCTCTAAAAAAGCTTTGCAAGGCCCGAGGGCTTCCATTATTTTGAGTGAGTCAAAAATGCCTTCATTTCCTTGTTTTCCTGGAAAATCAGGGAAAAACGCATTATTTTCACGTATGAAATAGCGAAAAATGCCTGGATCCCCACCTCCCCTTCATACATTTGCTTTTAATAATAATCATACATACATTATGTTTTTACTAGTGTTGTAAAAGATATCTTTATCTTTATCTTTTTAGCAAGATAAAGATAAAGATAAAGACATCTTTATCTTTATTTTGATGATTTTTTATCTTTATCTTTATCTTTTGGAAAAATCACAGGCTATCTTTATCTTTATCTTTATCTTTTTTGCAAAAAAGATAAAGTATGTATATAAGTTAGCATGTAATCCAAAATGCAGGTTTGACTGGAAATACATTAAGATGCATTCAACTTTTATTATAATACAAAAAAAGAAAAGAAAACAATTGTTTAAACCCTATGGTGTGCGGCCCAAACTAATGCATGTACATATATCAACCTGCGGGAGTGATACCCATCTAAGCAGGAGTTTTACTACTAGCACCCATGTTAATCAAAGTCCAAGCTTAGGAAACATGGGAAAGTTTGAAAAATCAATATCTGTTGCGACTACACTTTGTGCAGGCGTACAAAGCAGAGTTCTGATGCTTGTAAAAGAAAGAAGTGACTTGCTATCTGCCAGTGGCAGTAGTACGTGGGTCAGTTTTTGTCAAGAATGTGAAATTTCCGTAAATTTGCAATATTGTAAAACCAAAATATGCATAAGCTAATCTTTAAATAATTACTATTTTTTGTTGAAGATGAACGTTTTTACATAAATTTGCAATATTTTAGCTTATTTTTAGGAAAAAATATCAAAAATGAAAATTTTCTACATAAATACTACTTTTACCATTGAAAAAATGCTGCTCTCGCTTCTGCATTCATTGAGTCTGGGCCATAATGTTCAGAATCTGGCAATGGGCCAACATAGTCCCGATTTGTAGAGGTGTTGAAGAAATGGAGGAAGTAGCCTTTTTTGAAGCTAGTTTCACTGAAGGTCTTTGGAAATGTGCTCAGGGAGCATTGGCAGAAAATTCAGCGTGTTGATCATGCAAACACCTACAGCCTCCAGCATGAGAATCTCCAGCCCTTGAAAATATAATAATGGTGATTAGAAAAAATGTATTATTTACGCTTTAAATCTATATTTTTTATGCAGAAATAAGAGTTTTTTTTGCAAACATTTGTCTTAAAAATTTTTAATCTCTCTTTTTTACTATATGTGTATATCTATTCATTTTTAGCTTTTTTCTTTGTATATTTTTAGGCTAGCATGTTTTAAAAATAAAATACTGATTACTTAACGTTTCTCATATTTTTGAACAATTTTGAGTCTTGATTATTTTTATTGCTCACCTTTCATTAGTACTTTAGGCGGAATAATCCTCTGCTTGTGCAAATATTTGAGGAGGAACTGGGAATCGAAGCCACATGCATTATGGGCCAATGCGGTCACTCCTTGGTTTTGCACAGAGAACAACCATTTACCGAACTCGCTGAGGCAAGTCTCTCCCATGGATATATGACAATTTTGGCCTCCTGCAGTTGGCGCAAGACCTCAGCTCTTTGTCCCTGCATTGATCGCACAATTGGTACACAATGCAGCAGTTAGGGATGTGCTTGAAAATTGGATTATTGACATTTTCGGACATCTGCATGTCCTGACGGGTCTTTGAAGTCAAAGAAAATGAAGACTGGCCGCTTTTTGCCTAATCTTTTGTCCTCTTCCTTAATGGTCTGAAATGAAAAAGACGCTTTAAATTAAACGTTCTGCTAGGCAGGAATTATGAGGGCTCTCTCCTTTTTTCAAAAATAATTTCGAAAAAATGAGTAAAATTCAGTAAAATTAGAAAAAAATTGCAGGTATTGTGTGCTTTTTATACTGATTTCTGAAAAAAATTCAAGAAAAACTAGTAAAATTCCATAAAAAAAGAGCTTAGGTCCCTCCTAAATCCCTTGTGCTGTACACATAATAGATAAATGCAAAATAAAATTTTTTCTAATTTTTCCTCTTTCTTTGTGTAATTATTTATTTTTCCATATTTTCTTTATTTTTTTGCCAAATTAATCACTTTATATTATTATCTTAGCTTTGAAACTTACTTTCATGTAGCATCCTGCCCCTGCTTGTCCACATTTTTGTTGCAAGTCTTGCAGTGGAACTATAAACATTTGTGTTGCTTAGCATGCCTGGTCTTAATCAGTTGGTTGCAATTCTTGCACCATTTTACTTGCTTGTAAACTGAATGAACTTTCTGTACTTTGCCGGTTTTCTTTGCTTTGGATTGGCCCATTTTGTGGTTCAGGAAGCACTGCAGGCTTGGGGAATACCTTCAATTCAAGAAAAACAAAAAATTAGTAGATTGGCTTTTACAAGCAGATGAAAAATATAAATTTTGGTTTGAAAAATTTGTTTTTTTTCAAAAACCTCATTAAGTCAAAAAGTATTTTGCTTCAAACTATCTACGTGTATATGTATGTGTGCATATGTATATATATATGATAATGGTAAAAGCAATAATAATAATAATAATAATAATAATAATAATAATAATAATAATAATAATAATAATAATAATAACATTTATTCACCTATTGCAGTCTTCACAGTTTCCATTCTTCTTTGAAGCATGCTTTTGGTCAATTGCATCCCGGACACCCTTCCCTATTGCATGGGTGGTCTTCCTCATTGCTGTAGCCATGATCGCATTTATCACAGTAATAGGCTCTGGCCATGAACGTGGGCATTTTGGTAATCAAATCATAGTGATTGTCACAAAGGTATATATGCAAAAAATTCTCAGCAGGAGGGCCTTTGTAAATCAGTGCATTGAAATGCTCTTTGAAAATATCTTGATCTGATATTCAGTGCTCAAAAATTCCTGCATTTTCTGCGCTTCTTCAATGCCACAAAAAACCGAGGAAATTTTTGAGACCGGAGTCTGCCATTAATTGCTGGGCCAGACGCTTTTGCAGCATATTTCTACCATGCTCTCCTACTCTTATGGTGTTCCATTGCAGGTGTTTGTCCAATTGGGCTTTGGCTACCATGATCGCTCAAGCCGAGCATAAATTATCTGTATTTTTCATCTAAACTTTCAAAACAAAATTTTAGAACTTGAAATACTAACAATTTCGACAGTTGTAATTTTTTTATCTTTTTTTCAATTGAAAGTGAGAAAATTGATAGTATTCAATACAGTGGGAATTTACCCCCGGGAAATTCTTAAAATGTAAAAAATTGACAGTTCTGGCACAAAACTCATAAAACAATGAAAATAACAAGAGAAGAAATTACGTTTTTAACGCTTTTAGCACATTCAATATGAAAAATCTCGCTTTTAAAAAATTATGTGTTCTGCACATTTCAAACAAAAATAATATATAGGGTTTATTCAAACACGTCGTTCAGAATCTTTTTAATAATTAAACATTTATCAATAAAAAACGAAACATAAAGATTATTATGTTTTTTTCTTTCCATGGAGTTGAGATTTATAATGAAAGATTACAATTTTTCCTTGCTCATTTGAGATGATAAACACATTTTTTTAAAATTGTACATTCTAAATAAATACGCTAACTTGATTAATTAAGTTTTTATGTCAGCTCTTATACTATGTACATACATACTGTTAAGCAAAAAATCTTTTATTCTCATAAATTATGTATTGCGTTTTTTCAATATAAGTGAATTTCAGAATATTAACCATTAAGAAAATTACGTTTCTATTGATTCTCCTCGCATTTTTTTAAATCGTCGTTTATGGTCAATCTGGCGTAAAGTTTACTCATTGTTTGCATCATATATGTATTAATTTCTGCTAATGAGGACTGTTTTGCTCCTGCATTTGTAAATTTATGTTTTTCCTTTTTATTCAAGCATAATTAATCTAATCTTATTTTGGCTTAGAATTCTTATGTTATGTGAACACGGAGTGGAAATTTCCCCCCAGGGAAATTTTTCATGCAAAAACTAGGCTGAGTTACACAAAATTGACTATTTTTATAAGCATTTTCTGAGATGTGCTTTTTAGAATACCAAAAAAATTTAAGCAAATTTGAGCTAAAATTTAAATTTCTGAATCTGTATAAAACAGCCTCCATGCGGGCCAGTATGTTTATTGAACCATTCCTGCCAATTTACACCACAATTGTGAAGACTGGTGTTGGCCTCTTGCCCCCTCTTGGCAAATCTATGATGACCACCACATCAGATTACTGAATTTGCTCAATGACATTCAAGATGCGGTCAGCATTCATTGATTCTACCAGGGCAAAGGCCACCAGGATGCGAGTATTGAGACTTGGATGACCTATCTCGAGGCCTACTTGTTGTTAGAATTGTGCCCAGACAAGATGTGTTTGGCAACCACATTCTAAATGACAGGAAACAAATTTGCACTGATTTTATTGATATTTTTGAACTGAATGCAGTATGGATGTGGCTTCTGCGTTGAATCTTTTTTACCTTTTACGTGTGATTGTTTGCCAATGATAAAATAATTTTTCAACTGGGGCTAATCCACCCTAAACTGCTGTCCAATTTAGCTGTTGAATAGAGAATGCCGTAATTTGGGGGATCCAAAATTGGCTCGTTCTCAAGTCAATGAATTCAAAATTTGTATAACTTTGGCAATAAACCATAAAATTTTCCAATCGTTTTTCCACAATTTGCTGTCAACCAAGAGCTGCAAATTTTCACGAGAAATTTTGGGGGAAAAGTAGTTGATGCGAGGAGCTGGAATCCTTTTATTGTAGTTACCCAAAATTGTTCTGTGGTTATATTTTGGCATTCAATAAATAACAGTATTCTGCAATAGGTTAATTAAGTGCAAGTTGCCAACCTACACGCTTGATTCAATAATTTGTTTCAGTAAGTCTCAATTGAGAGCCATTTGTTTGCAAGCTAGACCATGAACGACTAATCATCCATTGCCCTCCCTATTTATAACATTTTTTCCTTAGTGGAAATTTTCACAGTGGAAATTTCCCTGATGGAAATTTCCTTAATGGAAGTTCATGGTGATATGATGAAATATGACGCAATTCTATGCTAGACTGTATGCATTTGATGAGTCATCATCAGCTCAGTCTTGAGGCAAGCAGATACTTGCTTTTCAAGTATAATGCAAAATTGCATTAAGTGCTTTTTTGATTTTACCTATTGGTTCATACATATAAAAAACTTCAATGTTGTAAAGCTTTTTGGTGTGTACCTATCCGTAGCAGTATCTTCAGCTACAGCAACTACTTTTACTAGGTCTACCATGCTTTTTGGAACCACAGTGTCTTTATTTTTTTGTAAAGCACTCCTATGAGGAATTTAAGTTTCTTCCTATTTCACAGGCAACTTTTTAAACCATGCCTCTTGTAACTACTGCTCCTCATTTGGGTTCCCCTTAACTCTCCTTGGACTGTTCCTACCATACTTGACAGTTTTGCTGGCTTGGGAACAATATTTACAGTAAGAGGGGTGCTAAAAGCCCTCTTTGGCTGCTCTTCTAAGACGCTTAGTAAATGCGTTGCAAGAATATATTTACGCACTTTTTGCTCTGAACTACCTTTTTTAACTTTTCAGTAATTGTTCTTTATCCGATTTGATTTGTACCTGAGCAATAATTACAGGATCTTCCATAATTTTAGATTATTTCATGAGCAAGTCAAGAAAAATTGCTTGGGATGACTTACATTTTAAAACACTGTTATTCATTTGAACAATGTTAGTGTCAAGGCTGAGCAAAGTTCAAAATGCAAATTCTGGCGGTTCTGGGTCTTAATACTTTTTGTTTATCTTTTTTGCTCATAGACGGTCCTGCAATGAGGTGAAGACTATGTTCAAATTTCTTACAGTAATCTGGATGTTTGGAGCAAAATGTACCATTGAGAAGATGATGCGCAGATCAAGTCAAAACTTAATAAAATTCAGGGGTGCCTGTTTTATGAGCAAAAATGCACAGATTTGCTTTTATATATTTGGTACCTAGCAAACAAGAATAAGGTTCACTCGATTCAATCTCTTTAAGAGCCCTAGTTTGCATATTTAGGCATAAATTAGATGTTTCGTTTTTCAAAAAGCTTATATTTTTGGTATTTATAGTTTTCATCATAAAGGTCTCCAAATTATCATAGGCTTTTCATCTGCAAAAATGTTTGATTGCATCTGTTTTTAATAATCCAAGAACACATTATCAAGATATATGGCTTTGTGCACGTTTCAGTAGCTGCTTCAGGGGTCTCCACCACTGTTGCATGTTCAATGTATCTAGCACATTCAGATGACGGTTTATTGCAAGAGAAATAAATTGTGGGTATTGCGGTTAATAGTTGTAGAAAGGAGGCCTCTAAAAAGGATTTTGGGAGATGAAAAAATTCAAAATACATTTATCATGGCGAAAAATGGTAAAAGGTCTAGCTAATGCATCGCTTTTTATGGCAAGGTCAGCTAGGTCATTGCATATACATACATTAACAATGACTGGCTCAGACAAACACTAGTTTTTGATTTCATCTAAGGATAAGCCTTGCACAAATTCTATGTACGGGAATTTTTCGAGAAATTTTTCAAAAAGTGGCTGCCATACGTTATAAAAATATATCATTTTATTCTTCTCCTGCTTGAAAGGCCATTCTCCTAATAATTTTAAGAGAAAATATGTTTTCCCACTCCCGTGGCCCTAAAATTACAAAATTAGCAGGGGCTCAAAGATAATTAATGCTCACTATCTACCTGCTCCATTGCTGCATACACAAAGAGTGCTGATTGCTTGTACAATAACTTGGTAGTTTTAATGACTTGAATTGTTTCTGAAACTACAAGCAAATTTGTTTATTGTTGTCTGACTTATTGTTTGAAAATTTGCATAATATACTATTTATAGATTTTTGCTGGCACAGCTCCATGGCCAAATATACACAGTATAAGCAGCAGACGTTTGATGCAATGGACTGTAACACTTTGTCCAAAACAACAAGAAAAGAGGAATCGGAAAAAATAACTTATTGCATCTTCTACACATTTTCCGTAAGTTGCAGGAATTTGTGCTAAAGTATCAAAAAGCAAGCATTTTTTATGTCAAAAAAGCTGAATCCAATGCAGACCTGTTTGATGCAAAGATGGGGCCGTGTTCACTATAATGAAAAATATTTGATCTTTGGGTATTTTTATGTCTAAAATGCGATCACAAGGGTGCACACCCCCAAAATATTTGTTGGATATGCAATCTAGCTTTAGAATAACGCTAATCTGATTAGCATACATGTTTTGGGTATAAAATTGAGAATAATATTCATCCTCTGATCAATACTTATAATATTATCCTAGAGCATATAGAAAATTAGCATGAAACTATCATTGAGCGTATTTACATCCCACTGCCCTGTAAAACTAACCATCCTATTTCACCTGGTTGAGATTCCACCCTCTTTCCAAATTTGAATCAAATGGGAGAATCTGATGCCCCAATCTTGAAAAATCATACAGCGTGATACCCATGCCGGAATCCGTATAAAGTTTTTGCACAATATGTAAAGAATTCATGTACGGGTCCATTAATGATTCGCTAGGTGTGTAGGCTACGGTGGTGGAAACAATCGCCCATTTACTTCAACTTTAGCTCTAATGCAATTTCTAAATGTAGGATTAAAGGGGTTTCTTGCATAATGACCTAACAACGCATTAGACATCACTAGTGATATTATTACGAGTCAGTAGTTAAGCCGTGCGTCCCTAGGGTGCAACACAAAGTATATACAGCTATGTTTTGTGTTATATGCCCCGCCCGCCCGCCGATTGATCGCTAACAGCCGACACGCCGATTGACGAAGCCCCGCCCACCGAGGAATGAAATAGCGATACATACATAGGTTGTGTGTGCATATACGCACCTACACGATTTAAAAAATGGTGGTTGCCCACCGCTAATTTGGCCCTTAAAAGGGCCGTTGGGTTTAGGTATGGGCGACATTAGGTAGCAAACGGCTTAGACGTATTGTGTAATGAACCACATGGCCAGGTGTAGCTTGAAGTAGCTCTTGAACGAATAAAGTAAAATCCCAACATCCATATTTTTGCGTTCCATATTTTCGGCTAAAATATCCGTGTAGGCTAAGAGCGTGTATAAGCGTTGCTTTGTTATGCCCGATCGCATGACGTCATCGGCGAATTTCGCGTAATTGGCCGTTGTAGCTGTCTCGACGTCCATATCGAAGGGTTGATTTCGCAAGCTCCTTTTCAACCTCTTGCACCTTCTCGGCAAGTTCTCGGTACAATGAATCATCGAATCGTGCGCCCATAATGTAAAGGCGAAGAAATCGCAACATATAATTCGTAGCAATTTCGGCCATCTAAAAATTTTATTATTCTAAAATACAACGCACAATAGCAAATGCACGAAACAGTTCATGTTTATGCTTTGCACCGGTAACAAAAAATTTGCCCGTATGAAAAATAACAGCAGTAACGGCGGGTTTAAACAGTTTCAGAGTGAGCCCTGGAAAAATTTCTGGCTCGTAAAAACAGTAGGTAGAGCATTTCTTGTACAGTTTAGGCAAATCGACGGGTTTATCGGCTTTGCAGGAGCCAACAAAATTGTGCACTTTAAAATGCAAAATGCGAATATTAGGTATCTTCAACGTTTCGATGGCTTTAAGCAAGGCTTGGCGTCCTTCTTCGGAGCTTTTTGTCCCCGTAGAGACCATCTTGCCCGACTTGAAAAGCAGAACCGTTGCTTTTGGGTCAATCAGCTTGAGGCTCAACCCTGGGAACCGCTTATGAACGCGTAAATTATGCACTTTCGCAATTTCTCCTAAATCCAGAGGAGTTTTTAAATCAGCACTGCAGACAACGTTGCACACAGACATTATGGCGGGAACTTTTGAATTTTTTCAATTTATACTTAAACTTGTAGCTACAAGTTTTGTAGCTACAAAGCAGACTAGAAAAGGCCGTGTTTTCATCATTTTCTCAAAAATGGAAAACTTGCCCTATCACGTTCTCTTGCTTATTTTCTCATATTTGGGAATCAATGAACGAGTCACCTGCGAATCTGTGTGCAAGCGGTGGCTGTATGTTTTGCGGAATTTTATTGGCCCGATCCAACAGAAGCTGATTTTACACGTCAAAATCATTGAAAGTATTCGATACAATAATTACACGAGTGGTCTTTTTTCCGCCGGCAACCCCTACAATGACCCAGCTCTATACCCCGTCGTAGGAGGCCCCAAGGTCGAGCTGATGGTCGTACGTCACAAAGGAAATCGCGCCCTAAAGGGAAAACACCATCGCTACGTCACCGATGCCCTGGAAAGATCCAACCCCGAAGTTTTGTCACTATCGAACATTGATATTAATGCCTATTGGGGAAGCCGCGTTTTAAATCGATTTTTGCAGTCGAATTCGCAGAAACGCTCGCTAATTTTACATGACGCCCGCCTAAAGCTCGAATTTTGGCCCATGGCTGCCTCCAAACCCATCAAGATGCTCGTCATGACCCACCTTCACCTCAACTCTCATTTTCCAGAATTTGTTCGCCGCCTCAACCCAGAAAAAATAGTGCTTATCACTGTCATTGTGCCTACGGACTACAATGCTATACTCTATGCCTCCATGATTCAAGCCACTCGCCTTACATTTCTGTCTCTCGATTTTGCCGACGAACGAATTTCCGAAAATCCCCATCAAAAAGTTTCAGTACGCGATTGTTTCGAAAATATTGTTCAATTTTTGTATTTTGATAATCGCAATACTTCGATCACTCTATGTTTTAATTTATCGCAAATTTACGAAAATGATGAAGAATTTAACGACTTTATTGTTCAGTATTTTGATCGTGTTAATTTGTACATACTGGACGCGAAACGTCATGCTTCCGATCTCGATTGGATCGCTGTAAATTATAAATGTTCAAACAAAATTATTTTGCGCAATCGTAATAATTACTTTGTGTCTTCTTACTAATAAAATCAAAAAACAAATTAGACCGGAATTTTCCGGGTTATGTGCTTGCGCGCCATATAATCATGGGTTTTTCAGAAGAAAAAATATTAGTACGCATTTTGTCTCTAAAATTATCACAAAAAACATCTACCAAAATATAGTTGTACGGCTTATCGGACATTGTTTTCAGGTATGCGGCTCTCAAAGGTCCATTGGCGCCATATAGTTGCCTGCTTAATGTATCCACTGCATTAAGATGAGGTGTTTTCGTGAGAACATAATAATGCGTGTTTCTATTTATTGTGGTTGAATAAGGACCTTTCAAAAAAAGATTTTGCGATATGAAAACGTTGAGAAGGTTTTTATGGTGCCCATAGACTGTGAAAAGGCGGGCAAAGTCTTCACTTTTACATGCACAGTCGGCTAAATCATCGCATATGCAGACTCTTATTTTATCATCTGCATCTTTTTCCAAGCAGCGGTTCTAAGCATAAGCCCTGAATAAATTTAATGTCTGGGAACGTTGCGATAAATTCTTCGAAAAGCGGTTGCCATATATTGTAAAAATAATAAATTTCGCCTCTTTCTGATTTGAAAGGCCATTCTTTTAATAATTTCAACAAGAAATACGTTTTTCCGGAACCTGTAGCTCCTGAAATTATAATATTAGCTGGTGTTTTTAAAAATTCAATGTCCGAATTTATTTCCTCCATCGTCAGGGCTTATGCAAATATTTTTTGAACCATATACAGATTTTTTCATCGTTATCAAGTGTATTATCCGTAAAGTTTCGCTCAATCATATTTATGCTTTTATTTCTGCTCAGCTGATATATTGCGTACACGCTATACATACCACAATAATTTGATTGTCTCGACTGTAGAACTTTATTCGATGAAGAATATTTGCTTGCTCCTGCTGCAAAGTGATTAAACGCCAATTTTAGGCAACTTGCGTAACTGTTAAATTTTCTTCCTGTGCTATCGAAAAACGAAACGCTTTTTCCATTTTTGTAGAATACTACCCAGTGAACGCCTGGTCCAGTAGATGAGTCTGTGTTGACAATAACGCAGCTATGTTTTTTAAATTTTTGTCGCTTTATTTCATCGCAAGAAAATACGCCTTGGAAGATTTCGCTCGATTCCTTATCGCATTTAATTAAGTTTCTTAATTCATTCGTATTCATGGTATAAAGTCTAAAATTATATTTTTGCGCTCATCAATAGATATAATGTTATCCCATAGAAGATAAAAAAGGACCGTAAAATTTTCATTAATTTCATTCTGTGGCCAGGTTCCGGAAAAAGTTACAACACCATTACTGCGCGCTGGCACACCCCTTCCTCGGGCATAAGGTCAAAAGGAAGGATTTGGTACCCTTGTTCAGTCCAATCATCATAGCTTACGCCAGTGTCCGAGTCACTGAATAATTTTCTAACCATGCGCAATGAATTAAGATAAGGTTCTAACATGGAAAAAATGGACTGTAGGGGGCTGGTGGGTACTGCCTCCCATTCACATCAATTTGCGCCAAAAGGCATTTTTTCAACGTGAAAAGAAAAGGATTGCGCGCATAGTTTCCTGAAAAACAATTGCTAGGCATTAAAGTTAAAATTATTAAACGGGGAACCTGGCCACTGTGTAATGTGAAGTTTGACAATTGTGTTTGGAACATTATCATTTGAGTAGTTCGGACTACAGCGTGATTAACTGCGTATTGAGCGGGCTTTTGTTTAAGTCCACGTTCTATAGCCAAAACGCCTGCACTGCTTAAATTTATGCGCCTTACTTTTAAAACCATTTTCGTGATTATCATTTTTTCGGCCGCATTATTAGTTCCAGAAAGCAAATGAAAAGGAGAGGAAGATGGAAAAAATGTCAATGAAAATTTTACTCCTGGAATAATTAGCTTATTTTGTAATAAAAGGTCTAAATGAAGTCTTCCGGCCATTGTTACTTCGGCGCTCTTTGCAAATTTTGACATTCTCGCATCAAAACCTGGGTTTATATCTTTGTCAACACCGTTAAATTTCCCTGCTTTGTCTTTATAGTAGAGCTGAGGGGCTCCCGCTGACCCGTTTTTTGCAGCTGTTGAGTAGGTAAATGCTGTTTCAATGTAGGCCCTGTAGGGGTAGGTACCTGTAGCTTGGCTAACTAAGACCCCATTTGCTTTCAATGTAATGTCTTTAAAAATCGAATGTAAAGCTAAATTAACGGGCCCGACTCTCACACCATCTGCCAAATCAGCTCCAACCCCATCGACGATTTTAGTTCTTACTTTTAATAAAAAACTCGGATCACTTAACTGTGTAAAAGATTCTGGAATATCAAATTGTATTGGTTCATCTGACATAAGCGGATTAATCGGAAAAAATTCCGTTTCGGTCTCGCCAGTGATTGCAGATTGCAAGGTAGGACCGGAAAAAATATCCAGTTCCTCGACGTTTTCGGTAAGTTTCTTAATTTTTGGCATATTTAGAGTTTCTTAATGCAAAATTGCGTTGTTTTGTAATATTTATAGACTTTCTGCCTGCACCAACCTGCTCTTTCTTGCTCTTTTTCTTCTTTTTCTGAGTTTGTTTAATGAAGTCTCCAAATGCCCCACCAACTTGCGTATTATTAGTATTTCTACAAAAAGGCTCGTATTTCATTATGCCTTCGAAAATGAAATTTTATGATAATGGGGTCTAAAATATCGTATGGATTTCCCTTAATATCAGTTATAGTCAAAAACATTGACGAAATATAGCTTCGAATTATTTTATGATAACATACACGAGAATATTTATAACTTTTGTACATGCTAAACTGGAAAGAATCCATGCATAAAATTTGAATATTTCTTGAGCCGAGCATTACTGGCAAAGTGAAGTCGCACACAATGTAAAAAATTGGGTGAGGGACGGAAACTTTGTAATCTGCACGAATTTTTTGAAGTTTAGTGGGTAGAACGTTAGGGTAAGTTTCATTCTTTTTAAATCCTAAATATTCAGAATCAAATTTCACTTGAGTATTCAAAATGTTCAGAATAGCAAAATTTTCATCATTTAATTCTACGCTAAAATATTTTTTCAAAGAATCTGGTATCGCAGAGTTGAAAGAAGCAACAAGTTGCTGAGCATTTTGTGGAAAATCGATATTTTTAATTGTAAACAGCTCAGAAATTTTATTAGGATCATCCGGAGAGGCATATTTTATAATTTTAGGGCTTCCCACGGGAGGACTTAGAATAATTTCTTCGATTCCAACTTCCCATTCACTCGGAAATTCTAGGGGTTTTTTAGCTGAAAAATATAACCATCTTTCTGCTTAATGCTGTCAAGTGAATTGAAATAAACGTAAAATTCAGAAGGTCCTGTGGCAAAATCATCCATCTTTGTTGTTTTTTAATTCACTAAAAATAATATTTATAATTTAATTACGTCAGAGACCCAAGAATCAAATTTTGGACCATAACCCCGCCATCTGACTAAATAATCTGTTTTACCATTCTTTTTACGAGTTTCCAGTATTTTTTCAATCACAAATGAATCATCGGCTGAAACGCGAATTTTCTGCATTTCTGGCTCATAGAAAATGCCCTGCAATTTTTCATCCATTTGATCCTTTAATGTGTAAACGGGTGGATTCCTGGCGAACCTCTCTGCTACAATAAAATACTCTTCTGTCCAGTTTGGCCAATACCCCTTTTCGAAAGTCCGCTTAACTTTACTTATTCGCACTTTATCCCCAATATTGAATTTAAATTTTACACTTTTTGCTTCGATTCTAAATGCCCTATTTAAAATTTCTTGCTCATTTTCTCCCGAAACATCTTTCGGCGCCATCCCTATTGTTCGGTGAAATGATGAATTATAATTTTCCACTAATTTGTCTATAATATCGATGTACCTGTATGTGTTGTTTTTCGAAAAGTATCGCCACATACGTTCTTTAAGCGTACGGTTAAATCGTTCAACTACACTTGATTTCATTTCGCTTTGTGTTGTGAAAAAAGCTATAAATTCAGACTTTAAAAATTTCTGAAAAACGCTGTTTGTAAATTCTTTGCCTTCGTCTGTTTGTAATTTATACGGCTTCCTGCCATCAGATAAAATTTTCTTGAATGCATTCAAAACATCATTTGTGCTTTTTGACTTTAGAGGAATCGCCCATGCAAATTTTGAAAAAAGGTCAATACATGTTAAGAGATATTTGTAATTTTCGTTAAATTTAATTAGTGTTTGCAAATCTACAATATCGGCTTGCCACTGTTCATCTATTGCGCTGACTAAAACTTTATTCCTACTGTACGTCTTGCGAGCTTGTTTATGCATACTGTATGTCGGCTGCTTTTGAAGCCAAGCGCTTACATCTTTAAGCTTAACCTTTGGCGAAATTTTTCTAGCGCGGGTCCAGAGTCCACGGGCACCGATATAACCAGTATCAGGCGCATAATATAATTTTTCTAGAATTTTCTCCATTTTTTATCATGCACTCGATGCATTCGTTACTTATAAACAGCGCCCGATCGGCGCCTGGTTTCATATCTAAAAGCGACGTGGTGGCGCCAGCAGATGAAACTTCACGTATTTAAAGCCGTCTGCCTCAGCACAGATTCATTTGCAGCTATAGTCTGTTCTCGCGAAACCTTGTGTATGCTTAAGAAAATGCTACAGTATTTTGCTTATATTTTCCATAACAAGGCTTTTGCAAAATTGACTACATTGTACTGCCTTTTATTAAGGCGCTAATTTTTTTGGTTTTTTTATTGTTTAATTCGAATAAATCGTTTATAATACGCGACTAACTCGCTCGTTTAGGCAATTTTCATACATGCTTTCCCATGTATTTTTGCCATTTTGATCGAAGTCTTGCCATAAATCTAAAATAGGCTCGATTTCACGATTTATTAGGCATCGTTTCACATAAAGCGCAAAATTCCAAAATGCTTTCCGATTATCGAGGCTTTTGCGATTTTCTTTGTATTCTTCAGAAAGCAAACTCCAAAAGCAGGAGCCAATGCTTTGTGCATCGTGAAAAGTGATGTACCTTGTACTGGCTTTATCAGCCAACTTAATTGAAATATCAAAACTCAATTCACCTTGAGAACTCATTTTAGATACTTTTTGTCAGATATCGCTCATATTTATAACTTTACAAGCCATTTTTCGCTTCTTCAACCTGTTGAGCAACATATTTCTTAATCACCATGTTCCAAGCCTCCTGGGATGCCCTATTATATTCACAACATCTTGGGCACATTTGAACTAAAATACCATTTTCCTGAATTTGTTTCAAAAACGTCTTTTTCAGACGATTTTTTTTGACAAAAATGACATAAATGTATCATGAGAGGGCAAGCATGGGGACGCTCCAGATTCCTCCCATTATATAACTCAATAGGCGGTCGTATTGTCCGCTTATAAGGTTTCTTCTCCTCATCCATAAAAGGACGTTTTCTCAATTCCATATTTTCTCCATTTTGAAGATTTAAATTAATGAAAGAATTATTAGTATTTATAGATTTTGCAAGTCCAAAACGGCTTGGAAATTACCCTTGAATGATTAAGATGCAGTAGACCGTGGACCTAGACTATAAATAAATATTTCATCACATGCACTTAAAGTGGGCTGGACGCGTTCGAAAAAATTTGGGCAGGCGCGAGAATTATCAATTTAATGCTATTGCTTCTCCAGTCAACAAAATGCGCTTATTATATATTCGCTGCCAATGCGCTTATTATATTCATCCTGTTTCAGTCTACGTTGCTTCGCCAGTGCGCTTATTATAAATTCCAAACAGGTTGCCAATGCGCTTATTGTATTCATCGTGTTTCAGTCTACGTTGCTTCGCCAATGCGCTTATTATAAATTCGCTGCCAATGCGCTTATTATAAATTCCACGCGCGATATTACCAGCTGCAAAAAAATGCTTCAACAATGCGCGATATTACGCACACTGTTTTGCCAATTTTTTAATCGTGTAGGTATGCACCTTACAATATGTATGTTAATTCATTGGCTTGCTCAGCTTCCCCTTCCCCCATGCCTCATCATTGCGCCCTGAGAAAAAGCCAGGGCGCAACCAGGGCGCTTCTCCGCCTATGCTATAACACAGGAGAGGCTGCTTCTCTGCAATAGGGTGGGCGGGGCCTATAACACAAAACATAGCCGTATATACTTTGTGTTGCGGGCTAGGGATGCAGGCTTAACTACTACTGATGAACCGTATAATGGTATTATTAAGTGTACAGTCGTCCCCCTCAGGGTTTGTACCACCCAGTCCTACCATTTCGACATGACGGCAAATTTTTATTCCCTTTCTGCCGGACCTGTGTTTTTGAAAAGCAGGACATCTGTGAGCACGCCTGGGTTTCCCTAGAACTGTACAAAGCAATCGAGAAAGGCTACACAGTAACAAAAATCCATGAAGTTTGGCACTACACAGAAATCGAAAAATACGACCCAACGACCAAGGAGGGAGGGCTTTTCACAGAATATATCAACACGTTCCTAAGATTAAAGCAGCAGGCGGACGGGTGGCCAAAGGGATGTCCAACGGAAGCGGAAAAAGATGAATATATACGACGATACAAGGAAGTCGAGGGTATAAGGTTAGACAGGCAGAAAATTGAGAAAAACTCAGGTATGCGCGCTCTAGCTAAACTCATGTTAAATTCTTTTGGGGAAAATTCGGACAGCGCAATAATTTATCTCAGGTCGAATATTTCACCGAGCCGGAAAAATTTGTAAAGTCAATGTTCGATCCTACGAAAAAAGTTAGCAATGTACAGTTTTTAGGCGAGCGCATGGCATGTACAACTTATGTCATAGAAGACAAATTTTTAGAAGCATTAAATAACACAAATCCCGTAATAGCTTCTTATGTAACAGCTCAAGCTAGACTTAAATTGTATTCATATTTAGAAAAATTGGACACGCGCATTATTTATTTCGACACTGATTCAATTATTTATTTAACTCGGAAAAATGATGATTATACGGTTCCAATAGGCCGTTACTTGGGCGATATGACCGACGAGCTTAGCGGTTATGGGGATGGGGCTTACATTTGTGAATTTGTAGCGGGAGGGCCAAAAAATTACGCGTACAGGGTTACTACTGACGGGAAAAATATTGTAAATCAGACTCACAAAATTCGGGGTTCCGTTTAACATTCAACACTAGAAAAGAAATCGATTTCGACATAATGAAACAGATGGTCATCAGTTTCTGTTCAGGAAACGAGATCATAAAGACCGTTTTGGAAAAGAAAATCTCAGGGATAATATGAGAAACGTTTTTACCGCGATTGTACAAAAAAGATTATAGGGTCGTGTATGATAAACGTTCTTTGGTCCCCGATTACTGTACTTTACCATTTGGCTTTTGATTGTAGGGTGCACGTGTTACCCTGGTGAAACAGGTTCGTGGACAAGTGTATACCTTTATTATTTTTTCTGAATTTTGTTTTGTTTCCCGTTTACATGTCGTGCCTTGTGAGGAGCAAGTGCCGGCGATGTGTAGCGGCCTCTGTTCGTTTTCAATTTTGTTTTGTTGTACATTCTCGGCCATACCCCGCTGATCCGGGTTAGTGGCGGTTGGGGTGTACAGTGTGCCTGGTGAAGTGAAAAGGTGCGTGCGCTACCTCCTTGAAAAGAGTTCGTGGGTGCAGGTATACGTGTTTGACTGGCCGAGCAGTAAATACACACGTTATTTATACCCTGCGATCATACACTGTCCTATTTCCTTTTTGTACATTGTGCTAAGAATGTTTGTTATATTATCTCGTGGCTGGCGTGCTTCATACGTCCACGTCGTGCCAGCTGGGGTCATGGATGCAGTAAACCTGTATTCATGATGCAGAATTGAAGCAATTTTAATTTTTTAAAGGTGTAAACAGCTTTTGATCAAGCTGAGACACCAGAATTGAGTGCTTAAAACTCGTATTTTTCTTCATTCTTTCTGTTTTTTGACCGATGCATGACATCCTATTATTTTGGTAAAAAACTCGTAAAACTGCATACTTTCAGCAAAATTTCCACAACTTGACAAAAAAATTTCCACAACGTGACAAAAATATTTCGCAACGTGACAAAAAATTTCCACAACTTGTACAAAAAATATTCCACAACTTGACAAAAAAATTTCCACAACGTGACAAAAAATTTCCACAACTTGACAAAAAATTTCCACAACTTGACAAAAAATTTTCACAACTTGACAAAAATATTTCCACAACGTGACAAAAATATTTCACAACTTGACAAAAAATTTTCACAACTTGACAAAAAATTTCCACAACTTGACAAAAATATTTCACAACTTGACAAAAAATTTCCACAACTTGACAAAAAATTTCCACAACGTGACAAAAATATTTCACAACTTTACAAAAAATTTTCACAACTTGACAAAAAATTTCCACAACTTGACAAAATTTTTTCACAACTTCACAAAAAATATATCAATAATTGTTTTTAATTGGCAAAGTTTTCGGTAGTATGCAGGCTCATGCAAATGAGTGGGAGACAAGACATACACGGGAGGGGACCTGTTCCTGGGAATTGATAAAAATTAAAATTTGTTTGCTGCAATGACCATCAATTTATGTCTATTTTTGAGGCTGCCCCCAGAAGCGCCCTGCTTCGCTCGCATCTACGGATAATATGCCTAGAAATCACTTGAAATTACTGCGAATTTTTTTATTATTTTCGCGACGATTTGTCATATCGTATTTCGTTTTATGTGAAATAGATCACATTTGCAGCATATCCGATGTATTCGCTGATCTATATGGCTGCCTATTTCATTTTTACTGTGATTTTAATAACTTTTCGCGATTAATGTTCTACTGAATTACCGACAGATGAAGCAAACACTTATTTATTCGTGATATTCGTATTCTTGTGTATGTGCTTTCTTCGAACAGTAAAAAATACATACAACAAAGCATGCATGCAGGAAGCATCTCAGCAGGGAAAATTTCTAGATAAACTAGGGCGAAAATCGGAAAAATGCTTGACCAGATACATAATTTTTATGCAGGCACGTAGATCTGGAGGAATGGGGTCCTGACTCCCCAAAATTCAGAAAATCGAAATTTTTAAACGTTATTTTGTGCTATTTTTGGGCACAGTCCTCCCAAATCAATGGTGGTCCCCAGCCACGTGCCTGTTTTATGCCATTTTAGCATTTTTTGGCACACCAACTGATCGACCATGCAACCTGAGGAACAACACTGCAAGATGGACCATGCTATAACAGGCGGCGCGGTGGGAGCCCCTCCTTATACACCCTCCTTTCCCGTGTTCTATAACGTTGCTCCCTCATCTTACCTCAGGGAGCAGATTTTTACGTCATCGCCTATGTTATAACACAGCCTATCCTACAGCGTTGCTCCCAAGGGTCCCAGCCATACGTGGGCAGCAAGAAAATTCTGGGGGGGTCCAAGATTTTTTGAAGGTCAAAAATGGCCTTAAAATGGTGATATGGCGATAAAAACACCATTTTTCGACGTTTCTCATCAAGCACTATCTATTGGCATCAAAAATTGCGAAAAAAACGAAAAAATTTTCAAAATTGATTTCTGGGGGTCTTTTGATTTCTGGGGGGTCTTTTGGTTTCTGGGGGGTCCAGACTCCCAGATCCCCCACGCCCATGTGTGGTCCCAGCCATTACTACTTACGTAGATACCTAAGCTGCTCTTAGCGCTGATCAGACTCGCGTAATCGCAGGGCAACTTCGAATCTATTGACCCTTGTAGACCTACGGCTTCGATCCCCTCGGTCCTAATATTGCTGACCGAAACCTCACGGGTGATCTCAACAGCTACGCCCTAAATCCTGAATGTACCTACCTAAATTCCCGGAATGCTCGCGAGGTCAGTTGGACCTCTTTCAACCCAGCTCAAGTTGATAAATTAACTTGTTTTCAACCAAATTGTTATTTTTTAATGTTTTGGTTCCTAATGTACGTTACTATGAAATTTGAAAACAACACCAACGAGCTCTCAACTGATCAGATCATAAATTATTGAATAAGTTTTTAGCTGATTTTTGGGTTGATAGAAGAATTTTGAATTTTAACGAAATATATGATCAAAAAGTTATTCACCTTTCCAACTCCACTAAAAATCCAAGAAATCTTCGACGTTGGCAGCACACCTGGGCGTGGGGGGGGGTTGGGGAGTATGCACCCCCAGAAATCAAAATACCCCCTCAGAATTCAATTTTTTGAAATTTTTTTTCGTTTTTTTCGTAATTTTTTGATGCCAATGGATAGTGCTTGATGAGAAACGTCGAAAAATGGTGTTTTTATTGCCATACCACAATTTTTAAGGCCATTTTTCGACCTTCAAAAAAATCTTGCACCCCCCCCCAGAATTTTCTTTGCTGCCCACGTATGGTTGGCAGCCGGCCTACCTCACCCTCGATATAATGGATCCCTGGGTGGGTTTTCTAAGTTTATTCACAAATATACACCACGGCTACAAGCCGGGAAAAAACAAAATATCACTAAAGAATAAAACGGACCAAATGACAATTTTGTCAAACGCGAACTAACTATTCCGTCATGGGATCAATACAGTAAAACGAAACTTAAGAAGACAACTTATCATTAAGCTAAAATTACTTTTTATAAATTCGAATATTCTAGAACACGACAAGCGGTAATGTAGATAAGATAATTACTATTAGCATATAGGTACATAATTCTATTTTACCGGACAAGTATCTAAATGATTTTGTAATAAAAATAGGGATTTAATTGAGAACTGAAGGCATAACCACGAGCTCACACATCACACGGATGGCTACTCGAAAATGGTTATGTTAACCGATACAGTACCAAGCTGTTGTCAGAAGGCATTCACGAACTGATGACAAGAGTTCGCAACGTGTAACTCTCGTAGTTACACATACATTGTATGTACATACGTACTACCAATGTATAAGTTTAGATGTGTATGTATTTTATTTATGTTTTCTGTTGCTGCACATGGATCGGTAAAACTCAATTTACTATACCAAAATACCTACAGTACCTATCTTTGTATGCACACTTCATCTGTCTTTACAATAGGCAATTTTAATTAATAAATGTAAATAAAGATGGATAACAATATAATTTTGGTAAGTTTAGTTATATAGCATCATTTCTTTGATTTATAAACGCAAGTTGAGTCGTTTGCACAAAAAATGCAAGTGTTTATTTACTGTGTGCCAATATCCAGTGCCGTGCCGTTTCGAAATGCTTTAAACCAACAATTTCTTTGATTGTCTCGAATGTATCTTTGTTTGCTATTTCATTCTATTGGCTTGCAAATTCGCTCCTAGTTTACTCTATCTAATTTCACATAGACAGTGGATAGCTGATTTGCTGCTTTTTCAATCGTTTGTTTATTTCAATCTGCAGGCCGCAGAATAAATTTTGATCTTTTGTGTAGCTCAGATAAAGTCTCTTTTTGGCTAATATTGAGAATATGGGGACCTCCTAGAAATTAACTTTGCATGTATGATTTAATCTAATTAAGGATCAAGGAATTCAAATCTGAAAGAATTATTTGTCGGTTGGTATTATTGACAAAGTTACGGCACTGGCTATTGGCACGGCCGTGCCAATAGCCTTCGGTCTATTCGCACGGACATCTACAGTAAAGAAACATTGCGGATAAAGTGCGCAAACATTTAAACTTGCGTACAAAATCCGAAAAAATGAAGTGATATCACTAAACTTACCAAATTTATATTGTTATCCATCTTTATTTACGTTTAATAATTAAAATTGCCTATTGTATGGACAGTAGAAGTGTGCATACCAAGATAGGTACTGTAGGTACTTTGGTATAGTAAATTGAGTTTTACCGATTCATGTGCAGCAACGGAAAACATGAATAAAATACGTACACATCTAAACTTATACATTGGTAGGTAAGTATGTATGTACGCGTATGTCTAGTAGGTATATTTCATTTATCCGAGAGCTTTTTCAGTAAATGTTTTTTGAAGCTACAGTAACTCCTTCTTACTTACTGTAGGTCGTTCGTTAGAGCTCATTGTAGCTGTAGCAAAGTATGTAGGATTTTTCATTGAAATTTTTGCGCTATAATTTATTCTCGTCTCCCAAGTAGCAACATATGTAATTCAAATTTATATGGTATCGGCTTACTTATATACATATATCTACATATGTTTGGATATCTAATGGCTTGACTTATGTAGCTACAGTAATTTCTAAATGACCTACAGTAATTAGGGACGATTGAATTACTGTAGCCTCGGAAAAGATTTAATGAAAAAGCTCTCGGATAAACGAAACAGACTATAAGCTTCAACTACATAAGTACTCTAAAGTGAGGAGGGTCCGGGTTATAAGCCTACCTCAGACTAAACTAAGACTATAGTCTGTTTCACATAAGTTCGTGCATAAATTTCATGAAATTTCATCGACAGTTAGCTGAGGGGTACGATAATTATTTATCAGATCAATGCTATAATCGGCTTATTGTCGAAGACACTCTTAAAATTTATGAACGAACTTGTGTGAAACGGACTATAGACGTTTAATGTAGGTCGGAAGATGGACCCCCAAAAATATCGTGTCCTATGCTTACGTAGTATACATATATTTAATAAATTGTGGTGTAAAGTATCTATATCCATTTCGTTTTTCAGGCCGATTATTGTCGCAGTGAAAAGCAGTCAATCTCGAATAATAGCGGTGTCAAGCGGGTGGCGTAGACAAATGAATGATATTGTGATCCTACTGTAGTGTCTTTCGTTGTTAGCTATGTATCAACAAACTCGTTTTCTACAATGTGTCTGCATACAGTATGTAGCACAATTGATAGACCAAAAATGGATACAAGATACAATAAGTTAGCAAATGAAGTTTAGTCTATTAGTTAGGGTATGTACTTTTAGTAGGTATTGTTTCATTAGGCTACGTACCTATACTCTGTTGTTTCACATGAGTTCGAGCATCGAGTTGAAGAATTATGTAATCTACGACAAGCTAACGCATTGTGATTAAAGCATCGATTTGATAGTTATAGTCTGTTTCATCTAGCTCTGAGGTTTTGAAAAAATTTAATGTGACTATAAAAGTGTTTTAAAATAGTGCAGTAAATAGGATATTATACTGTATAACGAGTAACATGGAGACGTGTGGCATTCTTAAGCAGTATTACTGCATCAAAATTTTAAACCGCTTTTGTAGCTTGATTCTTGCGGAAAAATTTTAAAGTAAACCGCAAAGTTAAATGAAACAGACTATAGGTTACCTAATTAATTATCGTACCTAAATTAACAATAACAAAATCAAAATAATTGAACTGAACTTTGAGGTTTTTGAAAAAATTTAAAGTGACTACAAAAGTGTTTAAACTAAACCCATAATTTTTATATTCCACAGTATGTTCAGTCACGGGGAGACGTTTGCCACTGCTGAGCCACATACATAACTACATTAAAATTTTGTACCACTTTTGCAGCCCAATTTATGCGGATTAAATTCGAGGAAAAACCTTAAAGTTGAATGAAACAGACTATACGTTAAGAGTGATTACTTTCCGGTTAATTTGTAGCACTTATAAAAGAATTTTTATTTTGATTCGTTTTTGGTCATCATTTTGCCTCAATTTCTCCGCAAAGTTTTCCATTTTTCTATTCTGGCCCCCCTCCATGTACATGTCTGATGCCGAGGCTTCTACACAGTTCTTGAAACAGACCATACCAGTAGGTACCTGTCGAAGACAGGTTATGGTCCACTTCACGAGACTTTGTGCATGGCAATTAATTTACAGCACTCAAGCTAACGACGACAAAGTGATTTAGTCAGTCTCTGATTCTTGTGCACAAATCGACTGTTCGGCTAGCAACTGTTGGTGATTAACGAGGAATTGTTAGGCGAGCAATTGTTCGTCAAGCAATAATTTGGCGAGCATTTGCTAACCGAGCAATTGCTGGGCGAGCAATTGCTGGGCGAGCAATTGCTGGGCGAGCAATTGCTGGGCGAGCAATTGCTGGGCGAGCAATTGCTGGGCGAGCAATTGCTGGGCGAGCAATTGCTGGGCGAGCAATTGCTGGGCGAGCAATTGCTGGGCGAGCAGTTGCTGGGCGAGCAATTGCTGGGCGAGCAATTGCTGGGCGAGCAATTGCTGGGCGAGAAATTGTTGGCGAGCAATTTTCCGCACACGAAATAAACTTATTGGCTTGCTTTAATTATTAAAAATTGCAGTCAGCTATTATGCGATATTCAAATCGAAGGTAAAGAACCGAGAAGTGTTCTTTCTTAAAGTACATAGGTATCTTTGCCTCATACATAACTCGTACTCTTGTATATTACAATTTAAATACCTACATATCGTTTTATGTTTCAAACTATATTTATGACTATGTGCTTTGCTTAAGTACAATGTACACTTGAAATATCAGTGAGTAATTCCCATTTTGCCTCATTTATATGCGTCTTTGTTCAAAATGGAATTTAAATTAGCCCTGCATGTGAGTGCCGGCCGACGAAAATTCGGCCGGTGTATTTCTTGCTATCAAGCAGTGATGATATTGAACGCAGTTATAAGGTCATATATGTACTTTCGCTTTGTAATTCCTGTTGTAGCAAAATAATTGCTGTTGCTTGCTTGAACCATGTACTTATTTTGTTTGCTATTTTGGGTATCAGTTTCTTCGTTTCAGTATTTTCGTACTTATCTCTTCACTTTTTTCTCATAAATGACTTTGAATTAAGCAAATTTTTATTAAATGATGTTTTTGTTTGTTTCTGCTGAAGGTTTTATATCTCCAGGCTTAGACCTACCTATCTTACTGCATTATCACGATGTGAAAATATGAGTAAACTTCCTATTTTGTGATGAAATGTTTAAAACATATGGTGAATTTGTTTAATTTTCAAAGCTTGACATTATTTTTAAATTTTTGAATCTTTGTAGTAGAATCCCGTAGTTCAAGTAATTGCATTGTGCCTTCATAGGATTTTCTGCGCTATATTTTTACATGAGAAGTGTGTTAATATTACTTATTTTCCGATTTATCTGATGCACGCCGTTTATAGCTATTTACTATACAATGCTTGTCGAAGTTCCAGATTCAAATGCGTTATTATGAATAGTGTTGCTAGGTTGTTTTTCTTTCACAAATTTTTTTTCAAAAAAGTAAGACGCGAAAAGCTTCTAAAAACACGCTTTTTTCACAAATTGATTTGAAGTGAAGAATCACGTTTGAAAATTTGCTAAAGAATCATATATTCACATTTTTCATTATTTTTCTGCATATTCCTCTGTGAATTATGGACAAAGCATTTAATTAATATTCCTATCTTAGCGCTACTCGCGTTAAAGGGGCCCTGCCTGATCTGGGGATCAGTTCAAGATAAAACTAATTGTTTCAACCTGAGACATACATGGGCACAGTGGCGGATCTAGGATGACAGAGTGACGGATCAAATTTTTTTGACAAAATAGTTGTTAGAGGCATACATAGGCAGCACCAAGATTCTGGGTAAGGGGGAGCAAGATTTTTAATTGGTCAAAAATTGGCCTTAAAAATGGTGATATGGCAAAAAAACACCATTTTTCAACGTTTCTCATCGAGCACTATCCATTGGCATCAAAAAATTGCGAAAAAAGCAAAAAATTTCAAAAGTTGAGTTGTAAAGGGTATTTCGGTTTCTGGGGGGTGCATATCCCCACCGCAAACCCCCACGCCCAGGTGTGGTTAGAGGTGTTCACCCTGATGGGTCCTACTTGGGAAAGCCATGTCCCGGCACTTATGATATTTTCAATCTCTCGGCTAAAAAAGAATGCAAAATAATTGCGGAAAACTCCAATTTTGGCTTCAGTATCTACGAGTTTACAACAGCTGAAAATCGGGAAAAGCGCAGTCTCAAGGAAAACAGGTTATATATAGGTATGTATATTGTAGGCACCTTTGCAATTTTCGCAGCTCCTGACGATCGCGTAAAATTTCTTTCGTCTATTATAGTTTTTCACTTAGTACATAGCTTTTTCACGAAACTACATATGTTCAAAAAGCTAAAAAAGTGGTTTAGAAGTTTGATGCATTTGTGTCAATATGGGTTTTGCTTCCATTTTCTTGATGTACTATTTACAGTATCTATGATGTACTATTTACAGTATCTATTTACAGTAGCCGAGTGTCTAAAAACTGCAGTCAGTGCTGCACAAAACGTAGGATATGCAGCATGCGTATTCAATTTTATACAATAGTCTGTTCCATTCTAAACGGCCCATTTTCGCTTCACCGCTTATTACTGTAGCCAAACATTGTACGGGTTAGGTCGGTATGACAGTCTGTCAGATGCGCCACATAACAAAGGAAGTATATTAAACCTCAATACGAAGTATTTATAGCAACCAGCTGTTACGAAAGCATAATTGAAGAAGTTGTTTGTGCAGTTAAAATCTATTCCAGTAATAAGACTTCAGCAAAAAACAGTAGAACATTCTCACATTCACATTCATTATCACACACTCATTCTAGTTTAGATACGCAAGTTATACAATTTGCAAATATAATTTCCGATATTGTTTACTGTAGATGTCCGTGCGAATAGACCGAGGGCTATTGGCACGGCCGTGCGAATAGCCACTGCCCAAAGTTACAGGTTGTTGAAGTTCATGTGTTTAAGAATAACAATTTAATTAAGATGATAGGGGCTTCTAGAAATAAACTTTGCTGGGTGTATTTAATCTAATAAAGGGGCAAGAAATTCAAAACTGAAAGAATTAGATGTCGGACAGTATAATTGACTGAGTTACAGACTGTTAAAGTTAATGCCTGTAAAGAGAACGAATCAATTAAAATGACTGGGGAGATTTGTTTCGTGTATTAGAGACTACAGTATATAATGTGAATATAGTTACTTCATGAATATATCATCTTGATTATCATGTCTAAGAATAAAGGGCAAATGCAAAGGTTATGTAAGTATAGGAAATGTGAGGCATTGATTACTATAAGTAATTAATTAAGTTGAAGCATGCATTTGTTTGTATGTTCTTACGCAATGTTTAGGGAAAGTGAATGTGAGAATCATCGCAATGATTGATTGAATGGACTGTATGTACATAGGTATGTAAGTATGTAGGTGCATAGGTAGTACGTACATTCATTAGCAAAGGTGACGGCAATAATTCTGACGATTGATGACGCTATTATGAAGGAAAGGACAACGGGTTAATTTGCACATACGTGCACACTAGTGTTGCAAAAGATAATGTTATCTTTAGATTTTTAGAAAGACAAAGATAAAGATGAAGATATATTTATCATTATCTTTTATGTTGTGAAAAATCCTTATCTTTTACAATACTAATTTCAACTCAAGACAAGTCGATTCCACTACCCTGATTTGTGTTTGTGTGTTTGCAAGAGTAGATCTCTTTTTTATGTTTTACAACACTAGTGCACATGATGAACATTTATCAAGTACTTGGGTAACTTTACACAATGCATTTATTGGTTTCTATGTATAGCTTGAACGAACATTATGTACACACTGTAAATGGTCGATGTAAGTTTACAGGATTGTATTATAAGAGAATGTAAGTTTGGCGCATTTACTGATGTCTTCATAGAACACTCCGTTCCTAATGCATTGGATAAAAGGTGTGCTTAACATCACAGGCAGGTGATCTGTGGATGAACAATTCTTTGTGTACCGTAGGTGGTTACATTAGTAATCTTGCTCATTTGGAAGTCAACGTAGCATTTCTATGCGCATTTTCTTTAATCATGGGCAATGTACGTAATAGGCGCTTGTTCGGACGCGAGAATTGTTTACTGGTGTTAAATTAGTAATGTTATGCTTGTGTGGAAGGAGACATAGCTTTTTCTATGCAAATTTTACTTCAATCATATGAGTGATTTACGCCATTCTGGATGCTAGAATTGTTTATTCCAGTTGTTTACGCTGTACTGTGCAGCTGTGCAATATGCAATTCGTATATTACAATTGGTACAATAGTTACAGTTATTAGCGAAGGAGCCAGATTATAAATCTGATGAGTGTGGCGGAGCACTGAAATTGGCCATATTGACAGTGGCTATTGATGCAGAAATCAGATTCATTTCAACATCGCACATATTTTGAACGCTCGAAAGTATTGAGATATGAAATTTTATCCAGCTACTGCTGAAAGGCATATGACTGTCTGGATCAGCTGTGAAATCAACATAAAAAAGTGAGTGAGAATTTATATTTCAGTAATTATAATAATTAAGTCAAACAAACCATCCGGTGATCATTCTCTTTTGTTAGGGTTAGTTAGAAAGGGAAGGATTACAAGACAAATAAGGGTGGTAGCATCATTTTCATCTCTTCTAATATTTATTTCTTAGGCTTAAGACATTTAATTTAGGTAGTTATATAATTCTGACAATTCTGAAACATGTGTTGGTATTATCTAGATCCTACAATTTGTTGATATAGTGTTGAGGACCGGTAGGTTATTGTTGGAAAAGTGTATGGAATTTGTGAGTAAAAACGATATTTGGTAAATTGAAAAAATGTCGGTCTAGAATTTTCAAAATTTGTCTGGCTCGATTTGAAGGGTAAGGCTTAAAGTAAGCTCAGCCTATGTAAATGTTGCAGAATAAAATCCGAAGCATTGGGGGACTGAGACCAGAGCCCTGCGCGGGGCGGGTCGGCCCGCCCCGCCCCACAGGCCCGCGCGGCCCGCGTGGGCTTTTTGCGGGGCGGGTCACACGCACACATGGGCGTGGGGGGAGGGGGTTTGGGGGGTATGCACCCCCCAGAAGTTGAAATACCCCCCCCAGAAATCAAAATACCCCCCCCCAGAAAATTTTTTTTGCTTTTTTAGCAATTTTTGATGCCATTGGATAGAGCTTGATGAGAAATTTCGAAAAATGGTGTTTTTTTCGCCATACCACCATTTTTAAGGCCATTTTGACCTTTAAAAATTTTTTCACCCCCCAGAAATTTTTTCACCCCCAGAATTTTGGTGCTGCCCACCTATGGTCACACGGCTGGCGGAACGGGGCGGGCTTTATTTTCAAAAAATTTTGGCGAGGCGGGGCGGGCCTTTCTTTTTTGAAATTTTTGTTGTGCAAAAGGATATGTGCGCGAAATTGATTTCCATGCACAAGGTTTCGCGAAATAGACTATAGTTCTAAGTAATGCTCTGCTGCTCATCCTTTGAATAAATACTTAATGAAATGGAACACATGGGGGCTGTTAAAATAATACAAATTGAAATAATCCAGCTTTACCATGCATATGCTTACATATATACAGTGTTTAAAAAAAAACAAAACCCATATTCGACCTTGTAACTTCCCAACGGCTCGCTCAATTACAATGCAAATTATTTTAAACGATAGACAAAAACCTTCGTAAGAAACTTGCTAAGTTTCGTATCCGTAGCTTGCTCTGTTCTTGTGCAACGCGCAATTGTGTAAAAGTCGTTTTTTCATTAAATACAATGCGTGTTTAGAAATAAATCATGTGTTTGCAACGCTGTAGCTTTTAATCGAGTAAACATTTTAGAATACGGTCTGCTCTATTCAAAAGCCTGTTTGTCTAGCTGTTAGCCTGTAAATTTTTGTACTTTTTCGCTACTTGGTTCGAGAGTTATTGAGCTTTCGCCAAATGTCATTCCTTAGGTCATTCACAAGCGCAAGCAACTCGCTGCTTATTTTGTCATTGCTGGCTCAATCGCCGAGGGAGTGACCGTAGGCAAAATTTCAATAGCTCTTGAACCAACAAACAAAATAAAAGTGAAATCTAGAGGCAACTAGCTAGATAAATGAGCTTTTGATTAAAGCAAACCGTATTCTAAAATGTTCACTCGATCTAAAGCTACAACGTTGCAAACACATATTCATTTCTTACGACACATTGTATTTAATGAAAAAAACGACTTTTACCCAAATGCGCGTTGTACAAGAACAAATAAAGCTGCAAAAACGAAACTTTGCAAGATCATTATGAAGGTTTTTATCTATTGATTAAAGCAAGATGCGTTCGAATTGAGCGATTTGTTTCAAAGTTACAAGGTCTGATATGGGTTTCGTTTTTTTGAAACACCCTGTATATATAGGTAGGCAGGTACCTACATACACACGTGGGCGCGGGGGGGGGGTTTGTGGGGCATGCACCCCCCAGTTGTTTAAATACCCTCCCCCAGAAATCAAAATACCCCCCCAGAAAATTTTTTTGCTTTTTCAGCAATTTTTTGATGCCATTGGATAGTGCTTGATGAGAAACGTCAAAAAATGGTGTTTTTTTGCCATACGACCACTTTTAAGACCATTTTTTGACCTTTAAAAATTTTTTCACCCCTTCCCCTCCCCCAGAAATTTTTCCACCCCCCCCCAGAATTTCGGTGCTGCCCACCTATGCCTACATATATGTAGGTACACACTACGTCCTTACATAAGGTAGACTATCACCTATAGGATTTGAGTAATGGCGAGCATTGGGATCTGGGTTGTCCCCTGGGATCCAGCAGACCCCCAAAATTGATTTTGTTGTGCTAGTTTTGGCGATGTTGCCCCATCAGACCCCCTCAGAATTTGAGCAATCAGCAGTGCAAGATTATGCCTTTTGCAGCTTACCTGCATACCTAACTACACCTATCACAGTAACATCATTGTTGTTCCAATAAAGTTTATTGCTGTAAGACATTAGCTCTTATTCAATTTACAAAATTGCATTGCACTCATTTACATTGAAGATTTTGTATCACTCATTGTCCGGTTCTTTATCTTCTTGCATTCTGGCTCCTTTTCGACCAGAAATGGATACATAGAGTACATGAAAAAATTTTGCGGGGTGGGGCGGGCCTAATTTTTGTAACATTACTGGCGGGGTGGGTCTAATGAGCTGCAGGGTGGGCTTTATCTCTTCCTTGGCAGGGCAGGGTGGGTCAAAAAATTTTGGTCCGCGCAGGGCTCTGACTGAGACTGAGTGGGGTTACCAATATGTTAGGCTTTGGCTTAGTTATGTGCATTCATACTGATGCCAGTGCATGGGCTAAGCCTGAGATAAATGGAGCAAAAATTGTGAAGCATGCAAAGCGAGCATAGCAATTTTTGCTCCATTTATGCCTTAGGCTTAGCCCATGTCTGGCATCAATGTGAATCCACAAGCAATTGCTGTTGGTACAAATTGAAAATTGAAAAAGGATATTTTTTAGCTTTTTTAGGGATTGGCTAGAAAATTGAATGATCCAAAAAGTTTGTGGAGGAACAGATTGATAGAGAGGTGGATGACAAAGATCTGGATAGTGGCATATTTCAAGATTAAGGTAATTAGTCATTGTTCACTTTGGGTGTGGAAGTTTTTGTGGAATTTTCTGAGAACATGGTGACTTTGCCAAATTTTCAAAAAAAACGTGATTTTATGCCTTTTCAAGCAATAATCAATAACATAGATATTGAAAACACGATCTGAAAACCATGAGAGTGAAAAAAGATCTTTGATAAAATTTTTTTTCTTGAATACTTTTTTCACTCACACGGTTTTCCTACACTGTTTTCGATTTCTAAGTTGAAGATTATAGCTTGAAAAGGCATAAAAATACGTTTTTCTGAAAATTTGACAAGGTCACCATATTCTCAAAAAACTCGCCTGATTTTTAACAAAGCTTAACAGCATAAAAATTTATTAAAGCAATGCTAAGGATCAAAAATTTTGATATTTTTTGTTGTGCCTTAATCAAATATAATTTAGAAAAACTGAGTTGATATGAAGCGCAAAAATTTTCTTAGCAATCTTAACATTTGAAATGCGATTGGCAAGTAATGACAAGCAAAACAAAAAATTGTCAGGCTGGCACAAACACAATTTTTCCCCCACCTTTTGGTCTATTTGTCAACCAAAATTTTGAGGAATCTAAAAAAATTGGCATTGGTGTAGCTGGTTCACATATGTATTAAGATAGGCATCTTATAAGTACATATACAGCAAGTAGTATTCGGTGAAAGCTGTCACCTAATGGGTTCAAATTGAGTCAAGTCAAAATCAAATAAGGCAGTGCTCGGATTGTTTCTGTAAATTCATGTGACTGAACAAAATTTTGGTGCCTGTGTTTAAAATAAGCCTAAGTAATGGGATGCGACTTGCATCACCCGCTTCACTCATCGAATCCCATTACTCAGGTTTATTTTAAATGCTGGCACCAACATTTTGGTCAGACCATGATACTAGGCCTAAACCCAATTTGCAGGTAAACCAATGCAAAACATTAAGAATACCTTGCATTCTTTATCAAAATGAACCAGCATTAGGGCACTGATTATTGGCCAATGTTTGCTCCAAATTTTTTGTTAAAGGCCAATATTGGCCAATAATGAGTGCATTATAGGCCAATATTTGCAAGATTTAAAATTTTTAAAAACCTTCACATCCGTGAGTTTCGAACCCTGTACTTTCATGTTGGTAAACTCACGTGCGCACAATGCACCATACCAAAATTCTGATCAGAAATCAGAAGAATAACACTCATGCTATCTCTTATATACAGTATACGCAGTTGCTATTTTTGTAAGAAACAGATTGCTCATCTTACTCAGTTAATTGATGCAAAAAAGTTCCCAATTTGTCAATTATTGTTACCTATATACCAACCTATACAACTCCAAACAAAATCATTACACAAAATATCTACATACATATAAAGGTACCTGTACCTATGTATCTATAAACCTTCACATGAAAATTTTCAGCGATCTAACAAACAACTACAAATGTAGGTATGTATGTATTGTAAGTAGATTATTGAAAGGCTAAACTTTACTTTATGGTGTGAACGGGAAACTTGCAGATGTACGTGGAAAGGAACAATATTGATTGAAATGAGGAGAACATGCAAAAAGAAAGTGCGGAAAAAAATTTTTATGGAAAACGGACCAATATTGGTGAAGATAGAGTTACTCAGAATATAGCTAAATTAAGGTATTTTACAGTTTACCAAAAATATTCCGAATTTAGGCTGAAAACATATGTATCTGACATTTTCAAGGTCGCTGATTACGAAAGAATAACTTTTATTACGCTGAACAAAAATTTTGTTTGAAAATTTTTAAATTTGAAAAAAACAATTTTTATGAGAAGGTGTTTTTGGCTGCTTAGGTCAAGGTCGCTCCTGCTTAGGTTGAGGTATAGATGCTTAGGTCAACGTATGGATGCTTAGGTCGATGTATAGATGCTCAGGTCAATGTATAGATGCTTAGGTGGACCTAAGTTGGGTACATGTTATTCTGCATTCCACTGTGTGAATCTTCAAATGGTTAGAACTTTAGGATAATCCAAAAATGTTGTTTGAATTGTATTTAAGTAGAAGTCCTTAACTGGATGTAAACAATGCTAAAAATAGTGAAATTTAAAAAATTTTTCGAAAATTTGGGCAAAACATTACAAAAAATTTCTTTAATCTTGGTTTCCGTGCAGTATAACTTAATTTTTTGTAATCTGTGACCTTGAAAATAACAGGAAAATATTGTTTACTAAAAATTGGAAACTTTTGATAAACTGCTAAAATTCCTTAAAGTGGCTCAAAATGGTGAATGTCGAAGTATGATGTTTGAAGTACCCTAACTCTGTGAGTTTTGTATGGATTTGGTTTATTATTTTTTTCCACGCCTTATAGTGACATAAAGTATCATTTTTGCACAATTGCATGGCAGTTCTGCTGGAATGGCGCAAAATCGGTTCACACAATATTCTTCAAAAATTCCTATTGAAATAAAATTTTACACTGTAAAACTTTATGCTTATCAAATGCTACGCTCTATATTGAGATTGCTATACTTCAGTTTAAACCACTTTTGTAATCAATTTACATTCGCTCTAAGATTGTGATTCATGCGCAAAAGCTCATAGAGACAGACTATAGATAGGTGTACATATGTACATGTATGTATAGGTACAATCTATGTAGTCTATTTCACAAAACCTTGTGCATGGAAATCAATTTTCAGCAATTTAACAAGAAGCTACAAAAGTGGTTTCTAGGCAGCTTACTGTAATGTAATTTTGTAAGGTAAAACTTCATATGTTTGTCAATTTCGGTGTACAGTATCTGTGTATAGTATTAAGAATAAGTACAAAGATCATAATGCAACTCGATATTCTGTAGAATATACTTATTTGCTGTCACATTAGTATAAAACACTTTTGTAGCCACTTCAAACTTTTCAAAAAACCCTCAATCAAATGAAACACACTATAGCTGTATAGGTACCTTTAAACGTACCTAGTGTCCTGCTACATAGGTAGGTAACCTCTACCTAGCTATTTGAAATTGCATACTGACATGGCATTAGAATATTCATGCACACATGTATGTACATATGTATTTATGTAGGTACAAATGTAGGATTTTGCAATACGTAAAGCAAACCAACGACATTAGAAATACCTACCATACAATTCAAACTAGATAGGTATAAAAGATAGGATAAGCAATCTCTTTCAAACAAAAAAATAGCAACTGCATATACTGTATATAACAGAGCATTAGTATTATTCTTCAGAATCTTGATCACAATTTTGCTATGGCACAGTGTATGCACGTGAGTTTACCAACACAAAAGTACGGGGTTCGAAACCCACGAATGTGAAGCTTTTTAAGAATTTTAAATCTTGCGAATATTGGCTCCTAATGCATGCATTATTGGCCAACAATGGCATTTAACGAAAAATTCGGGGCCAACATTGGCCAATAATCAGTGCCCCAGCATTAGTTGATTTGTTAAGGTTCTGGGCTTTGAAGCAAGAGGTCCACATTTCGAATCTGGTTGGCAGCAACTTTCTTCCGCTTCATTGAATGCTACGAAGTGCATACATACGTCTTTTACAATATGACTATCTTAATACATATGTGAACCTGCTACACAAATGCCAAATAATTTTACCTATGCTTAGTTCGCATTTGTGGAAGATTTCTCTACTGATATATTTTTGTTTATTCTCGTCTTTAAGCAGAAAAACGTTGGTAACCTAACGCCTGCATTAAGTACCAACGTTGGTGTTTAACAAAAAATTGGGTACCAATGTTGTAAGCAGTGCCTCAAAATCCTAGGGTTTTTGGGTAGGGCCGGGCAAACAGACCTCTGACATGAGCGAGCTGTGGGTTTGACCCCGCGGGTTAGCTGCTACCTTACTATTACAGGTCGGGTGCATAGGTGGGCAGCACCAAAATTCTGGGGGGGGGGGTGAAAAAATTTCTGGAGGGGGTGAAAAATTTTTTAAAGGTCAAAAAATGGTCTTAAAAGTGGTTGTATGGCGAAAAAAACACCATTTTTCGACGTTTCTCATCAAGCACTATCCAATGGCATCAAAAACTTGCTAAAAAAGCAAAAAAAATTTTTTTCCGGGGGGGGTATTTTGATTTCTGGGGGGAGTATTTCAACTTCTGGGGGGGGTGGGTATTTCAACTTCTGGGGGTGCATACCCCCCAAACCCCACGCCCATGTGTGGTCGGGTGCGGACCAAAAATGCCAACCCGATTTTCATCTCTACTTTGCTTTGTCTATATGTACCTATGTATGGAAAAATGGGTTTGTTGTCAAGTGCTCTTGTCAAAATAACAAATTTAAGCCTCCAAAATGCCTAATAAAAACCCCAACCAATGATTAGGCACAGGCGCAAAAAACCTCATTTGCTAAAAATGCATCCAACGGCCCTAAAAAAATTAAAAAGGGGGAAACCCAAACTTAGGGCTAATATTGAGAATAAGGTGACCTCCGAGAAATTAACTTTGCATGGATGATTTAATCTAATTAAGGGTCAAGGAATTCAAATCTGAAAGAATTAGGTATTGGTCGGCATTATTGACCGAGTTACAGGCTGTTGAACTTCATGTGTTTAAGGATAACAAATTGATTAAGACAAACTGGGCGGGCTATTCTCAATATTAGCCGTTTTTACTTCTATCATACTTAGGCTTAGGCTTAGTATATCTGAAAAGGTGTTTAAAGCTGCTTAGGTTGAGGTCGCTCCCGCTCAGGTCGATGTATAGATGCTTAGGTCAATGTATAGATGCTTAGGTCGATGTATAGATGATTAGATGCTGAAATGTCAAATTTAAAAAAAAGGGATTTTATGCCTTTTCAAGCAATAATCTATAACGTAGATGTTGAAAACATGATCTGTCAACCATGAGAGTGAAAAAAATCTTTGACAAAAATTTTTTTCGAGAATTTTTTTTCACTCACATGGTTTCCGACAGTTTTTTCGACTTCTAAGTTAAAGATTATTGTTTGAAAAGACAAAATCACGTTTTTTTGAAAATTTGACAAGGTCACCTCATTCTCAATATACTCCATAAGCGTATGTAGAAGCTCTTGGTTGTGGTTCTCCTAAGTTTTCGAATACGCTGATTTTATCGGTGATATTTTTCAAGTGCAAAGTTACGTGCATACTTAAGCGATTTGCAACCCTAAGCATGACAAAAATATAGGATATGCCTGGACAGCTGTGGAAACTGGGTACAGGTACCAATCTAATTTTTAAACTTAGGAAATGGTTCTCACCATCCACTGGGTTGTTGTTATTAATGTCCTAGACTTAAACTTAGTTCTGCGAATTCACATTTGTGTCAGCGTTTGGGCTAAGCCTGACATAAATGGGGCAAAATTGCGAAGCGAGCGGAGCAATTTTTGCCCCATTTATGCCTTCAGCTTAGCCCATGTCTGGAACCAGTCTGAATTCTCAAGCAATCCCTGATACCTCCCTGATCGGCACTAGTACAAAAAGTCATTAATAAAGCTTCCTCGAATATCATAATGAACCGGTCTTTGTCAATTGGTAGAGACGTCGGATTTTGAATCAAGAGGTCCATGGTTTGTGTCCAACGAGCAGCAGCATTTTAAAAATATCGCCGATGGAATCAGTGCATCCATAAGCCTAGGAGAAGCACAACTAAGCGCTTCTACTACATACGCTTACTGCTAGCAAACAAACCGCACACAAAAGCAGGGATGGAAAAAACCCAGATTTGAAAATTTCGAATTTTGGTTTTTTGGGTTTTTTGTGGGTTTTTTGGTTTTCTTAAGGGTTTTTTATGAGTTTTTTTATAAAAATTCTAGCTCGAGCTATAGATAGTAGCTGAGAATACTTCAACAGCTTCAAGACACAAAACAAAACAAGTAAACAACAACTTTATTCAGCTAATACACAAAATTCAACAACAAAATTGGTCATTCACAAGCGCAATCCATGCTGTGTGAACAGAATGAAAAATTGGGCAGAGCAATTTTTAAATGCATAATATTGAAATTTCTTCATAAATTCTGCTCTGCTTCAAGAAAAAAAAACAAAAACAATTTGCCATATTAGTAAAAAAATCCATGCCACATTGCCACATAGCCTTTATTGGGCGGCTTTTCTCATTCTGAAAAGTATATACTATAGGAGAAAAACAGCAACAGGAAGGAGGAGAGGATGAGAATGGATGGACACTTAACCTCGTGCATCGCAAGCAATTGTAAAAGAAACAAACATGATACAAAAAACATTGACAATACACAGTATTTATTTCCATTACAAATAAATTCTTGACCTGTGGATAAAAACCCAAAAAACCCAAGAAACCCAAAACCCAACGATTTCTTGCACTCAAAAAAACCCACAAAAAACCCAAGTTCAAAAAACCCAGCCTTGCCAACCCTGCACAAAAGGTAGGTGTCAACCAAACGTAGGAATACCGTGTCCGTTAACCATTTTTTTCACTTTTTTTGGTGTATTTGTCAATTAAAATTTTGAAAAATGGAGAAAATTTCTGGGCTTGGTTGTAGTGATTGTATGGGTACCCCAGCCCTAAAAAATCCTGGCCTTAACTCCAACCGCTACTCAGACTGAGCCACAGTTTTTTAGACTGAGCCACCATTTTTTTACACTCTTTCGAAATTATTTGTCAACCAAAATTTTGTGAAATGGAATAAGTTTTTGGGTTTGAATAGCATGGATAGAAAATTTTTAAAATGCAAAACTGCGTTTTAGAGAAATAAAATTTCAAAATTGTACGTCGCTTCACGCCGGATTGATTCAATTCTTACTTTTAATAGATACTTAAATCTATGGAATTCACTTTCATATGATATTAATTCACCTAACTTAGAAATTTTTGAAAGCAAACTCAATACTATCGATCTGTCTATTGTTTTAAAGGGGCATGCCTAAGGGGCATGGGTAAAAGGTGGCGCTGGCACTGGCCCTGGCGCACATGGGTAAAAGGTGGCACTGGCACTGGCCTTGACCATGGCCAAGTGGGTAAAAGATGGCTCTGGTGCTGGTGCTGGCCCTGACCCTCGCCAAGTGGGTAAAAGGTGGCGATGGCGCTGGCCCTCGCCAAGTTGGTAAAAGCCGGTGCTGGCGCTGGCCCTGGCCCTCAATAAGTGGGTAAAAGGTGGTGCTGGCCCTGGCCTTCGCCAACTGGGTGAAAGGTGGTGCTGGCGCCAAGGAACGACCGGGCGCTTGGTCCCAGCTGGGCCTAGCATGCCCAGTCCCGGTCCCAGTCTCAAAACAGCCGGGCCTGGGCCGGGCCTTGTAGATTATGCAAGGCACTCAACTTACCTAACTTAGAGAAGCATGTAATGCTGTACATGCATAAATAATCTGAATCTTGGTAGCTCATGAATCAGTAGGCGCTGCTTTTGCAATTAATTTGGACTGATGCAACTCGTAATATTCGTGTTTCACCAGCTTAAAACCAATCTCATTCATATATTGACGCGTGAACCTTATGTTATGGATTTATGCGCATCAAAATCGTGCATAAAATAGAATTTTTTAAAATACCGAATATATCGACTTTTCCGCACATTATGGAAATGCAGGGGCGGATTTAGCAGAGCAATGGAGAGGCGGCCGCCTCCCATTGACCAAAAATATTTGGCGAGATAAAGAGTGGATATGCAATTTGCAATGATTTTTGGTCGTCAGTGACCATAATTTCTCAGATTTTTCCAGCACTACGCGCTGGACCTATTAATGACATTTATTTACTTTCATGGCGACCTGGAAGCCATTTTCTGTTCATGTAGGTTTCAAAACAATTTAACAGCAGAAACAGCTATTTTTGTTTAGTTTTTGTCTATTTTCAATTGAACATTTCAATGTTTCGCATCAAATGCTCTAAATACAAGAAATCAATCAGTAAATCATGCTTCTAGACACGATTTTTTTCGTATTTATCAAAGATTTTTACTGATGTACAATTACTTTTTCGGACTGTCTTTGCAGATGTTGCAAGAAAGGTTCAAAATTCGAAGAAATTTTCGGCGCTTCGTGTTGAAATGAGTGATTGTGTGTTCTATATATCTTTATAATGGCAGAAATTGCATTTCAAAAGAAAAAATGTCAAATTTTTTGGCGCTTCGCGCCGTTTTATGACGATTCTTAGTAATTTTGCCCTTAGAGACCCAAAAATTAGCTAAAATATAAACACTCTACTGTACATTATAGTACCTAAAAATTTGTGTGTACAAAATGAACAAAGACTTTTGGGGCCGATCTTTGTACATGTACAAACGGCCCTTGTACAAAAAAACACTGCTTCTAGACGTCTAGCCGCTTTAATTTCACAAATTTTCCGACTCTTCGCGCCAGATTTTTATTAAAATCAAAGAAAGTAAAGAAAGTGACAGTGAGCTAATAACAGCTTGCTCAAGAGAACTCGAGCCTTGTCTTAAAAAATTCTGTCAAAGAAAAGCGCAGTTTTGTCGGCAACCTATGTACCTGTGACCATTCCTTTGTAGCCTTTGCTTTTTTATTCTACTTAAGCGAAAATTTACTCGAGAACTAGTCCTCTTGTTTAAGCAACTAAATACAATCTTATATTATTCCACTCAAATGATAAGCCACTATTTTATGACTGCGTGTTCCTATTGCTAAGATCGATGTCTTATGTAATTAACTTCTTGTTTAAATCAATATGTTCATTCCACTGTATTTTTGCTTCTTCTGTATCACTGTGACCTATTGATTTTTTGTAATGTATGCTGCAAATTGTTGTTCTTAAAATATGGTTTCCATGCTATTGGTTACAAAACGTTCAATTTAAGACCCTGATTATGTCTCTGAATAAAGGATTTCTGATGCCTCAGTGTGCAAATATATGTATCAATTTATGCCTATGTACATCATGCAAGGCCTACCTATTATTTGTATAACAAGGCCCGGTCCCATCCTCAAAAGTCCGGTCCCGGTCCCGGCCAAATTTTGGGCCTGGTCGTTTGCTGGCTGGCGCCAGGGAACGACTGAAGCTTTGGCTTCGGCCGAAGCGTCAAGCCAAAGCTTCGGCCGAAGCTGGGGTATTTTCTTGCTTCAGCCAAAGGCCGAAGCAAGAAGGAAAAAAGGCCGAAGGCCAAAGCTTTTTTCAAGGCAATTTTTTATTCGCATTAAAATTTAGACAATGTGCAATGTAACTAACCCCAGACGACGCCAGTTAGCTCAATTTATCTTTTAGTCACCTTAAATTTTGTTAAAAATATGCTCATAACAATAACTTTGACTATATAAACAGCAAGCAACCATGTACTAATAACAAAAGCTGACTCATCTAAGGATTGTATCCGCTCCACATCTGTTTCCATTTTTAAAAAAGTTTGACTATGAATGAATCACTAGCGATCGCGAAAATAATGAGACTTAAGGGAAAAGCCACACCTTTATTCCTACATGTCTCAGACTTGAAGGCATGTCTTTGTTTACTCGAAATTCCAACGCCATCTTTGTACTTGTTGTATATCGTGTGTCTACTAAGTACCAGTGTGTTTATTTTAACAATGTCCGTTTGTACTAGGGATGCACTGGGGCCAGGCCCCATCCTCGGCCAGGGCTAAAATAGCAACTTTCAGCCTATTATTTAGAATTATCTTAACGTTTTTTGTTTGGATTTTGGCGATATTTTGAGGGAAAATCGTGCATAATCACCTCTGCATATAATCCATGTATAACAAAACATTGGTCACAAATTTTATTTCAGAAATTTAACTTATTCATTTTATAGCTGTAGCAATTTAATAGTCAAAACCAATAATCTACAAGTTTTTCGCCAAATACACTAGTGTTTGTAATCACTCAGGCAGCAAACGAGAACTGGAATCCAATCAAATATTGCTGCTTGTACTCAACAAGCGTTCACTCGGGGTACATATGGGCGGGGGCTTAGATATTTCCTTGTCATTTATGCCAGGGCCGGGTAAATTTCCATTTTTGTTGGCAAAAAGTCCAGCGGATCCAATTCCGTTCCAACCTTTTCTTCTGCATGAGAAAAAGCATATGTTTAACTTTTGTGGCATCCCTGTAGGTTTGTTTGCCGGATGAACAGGCACGTAGCCCTGGGGGAATGGGGGGTCCGGCCGGACCCTATAAAATTCAGAAAAAGCGGAAAAATGGGACTTTTTAAACGTTATTTTGTGCTATTTTTGGCCTTGTTGGGCTGAGTCCCCCCAAATTTGGTGTTGGTCACCCCATAATCGGACGGCCAGCCACGTGCTCTGCGGATGAAATTCCAAAAGATGTTTTTTGTGTTGGATTGGCTGTCAACATAATAAACTGTGCACTCGAAATTTCTATCCTTGTTAAGCTATTTTCAACTCTTCTGATCTAAAACATGAGTAATTTGGCTGATAATGATGCAAGTTACGTGAATTGGGCCAAATTTTATAAATGGTAGGAAAAATTTCTGGCCTATATAAACTATGATGATTAATTGAACTCGAACATGTGGAACGGATGCTATAGACTTGCCTAGACGCTGTTTTGCATAAGTCACATTTTGCCAAATACATATTTTTACATGGTATATCCTGGATATAGCAAAAATAGTTGGCTCCGGTTGGTCCTAGTCTCTGGTATCAGCCCTGGCGCTGGGCCCAGGACCCTGTCAAAAAGGCGGCCCCCGGTCAAAAAATCGGCCTTAGTGCATCCCTAGTTTGTACATGTACAAAGATGGTCCCCAAAAGTCTTTGTACATTTTGCACACGCAAATTTTTGTGTACTATTATAGTACAGTGGCGATTTTAGTGTGATAAAAATAGAGTTGTTCGACTTTTGGTAGTGTATTTTAGCTAAGTTCTGGGTCTCTAAGGGCAAAAATCGCTAAGGATCATCTTAAAACGGCATGAAGCGCCGAAAAATTTGGCATATTTACTTTTGAAATGCAATTTCTGTCATTATAAAGATCTGTAGAACACACAATTACTGATTTCGGCGCGTAGCACCTAAAATTTTTGCGAATTTCAGACCTTTTTTGCAATTTCTGTCTTCCCCAAAATCTTTGTACATGTACAAAGGCAGTCCCAATAAATCTTTGTACATTGGGAAAAATCTTTGCTGAGTACAAGAAACACTGCTGTGTACCATTCTCTTTTGTATTAAATAATTGCTCCATAGTCGATGTGTTAACTTTCTTCAACTTCTGCATCTAATAACGCAAAGAAATCTCTATTTGCTCTTATGTCTACCTTCTACAAATTTAAGTATTAGCATGAAAATTAGGAATTAATCAATTATTTTTATAATTCTCAATAATTTCAGGCTTTATTCCTAATAATACATTATATTTTTATATATTCAGGATAGCGAATCTGGTGATGGTAAATACATATTAGCTGCTGATATACATGAAATGTCTTATAATGAAATCAGTGCTAATGAAGAGAATTAATTGCACTTTTGAATGAAATTTTTGCAATGAATGACACTGTTTTATTTCTTCATATTTACTCCTGAAACATAATCAAGCTTAACTTTCATATTTATGACTCAGTTCGCAATTCATTATTCATACTAATCAGAATTAGACTGAAGAATTTATACGGATTCGGCTGAAGCTGAAGCAAGAGCTGGCCGAAGCTTCGGCTTCGGCTGAAGCAAAATTTTGGAGCTTTGGTCGTTCACTGGCTGGCGCTGGCCTTTGCCAACTGGGAAAAAGGTGGTGCTGGCGCTGGCGCTGGCCCTCGCCAACTGAAAAGGTGGTGCTGGCCCTGGCCCTCGCCAACTGGGTAAAAGGTGGCACTGGCGCTGGCCCTGGCCATTGCCAACTGGGTAAAAGGGCACTGGCGCTGGCCCTGGCCCTAGCCAACTGGGTAAAAGGTGGTGCTGGCGCTCAGATTGGCCTTGGTCATGGCCAAGTGGGTAAAAGGTAGTGCCGGCCATATGTGGGAAGCAAGAAAATTCTGGGGGGGGGTGCAAGATTTTTTGAAGGTCAAAAAAATGGCCTTAAAAATGGTGGTATGGTGATAAGAACACCATTTTTCGACGTCTCTCATCAAGCACTATCCATTGGCATCAAAAAATTGCGAAAAAAGCGGAAAAAAATTTTAAAAATTTGAATTCTGGGGGAGGGGTTATTTTGATTTCTGGGGGGGGGGTATTTTGCTTTCTGGGGGCGCCGAGGGTGAAGCTAAAAAAGTGCCGAGGCGCCGAGGGTCTAAGGAAAATTTGAATAACTTTAATATATCCGTTAAATATTAACTATTTAGAATGCATTTGCAGTACAAAAGCTGTTTTTTACCCATTGGCTTTTCTTATGGTTTTAGGCGCGTACCCAGATACATCAAGTTGCATACAGCAAAGTGTCAATTGATATTCATATGATGACTAATTTTTAATTCTCATGCTCGCTACATGGATCATGAAGTACAGTGCAGGAGAGAATAATCGTCGTAATATTAAACACTTTATCGAACTAAAACAAATGTTTATTGCTATTGGTCAAAATTCTTATTTTAATCTGATGAAGCAGATAATTCATCATCAATATCAAGATCATCCGAATCCAGGGACGTAGCTCTGGGGGAATGGGGGGTCCGGAACCCCCAAAATTCAGAAAAAAACCGGAAAAATAGGACTTTTTAAACGTTATTTTGTGCTATTTTGGGCCTTTTTAAATCCCGGACCCCCCAAAATTGATGTTGGTCCACCAAAATACGACCAGCTACGTGCCTGTCTGAATCAGAGTTAGCCTCATCTATTTTGTCTTGTTGTGCTATCGCATCATCGTCATCGTCATCCTTTATCAGATTCTCTGAAGTTACACTATTATAACCAACTGCTTTGATATTGTGCTTTACAAACAGGAGTTTTTGAACATTTGATAGTAGATATTTTTTAAAAGACACCCTCATGTCTTTTTATTCTGATCGGAAAATAGGAAGGTATGAGAAAATTGTTTCACATCGCTTGAATATAGAGACTCGTGTCTTCAGCATTAAAGCTTAAACATCTGTCATTCATTCACCACAGCTTTGCTATTCTTCCACAGCATTGTCATGAATTATTTTTATTTTAGAGGTTTTGTGCCAGTGTCACCGATTAAGTATCCTAACGACTTTCCTGCATACCACATAGTTCCTATTTTAACCCTCAGGCTCGTATACAGAGGGATTGGGGGAAGTGCCCCTTTCAAAATGAAATGTGAGAATAATCGCAAAAGACTTTTGCCGTTTCGCGTGGAATTTCACGATGATAATTTGTATAATCAAAAGTGTATTTTGGCTACATGGATCGGAAAGTACAGTTGCTACATGCAGGGGCGGATTTAAGGGGGTGGGGGCCGCTCCCCCCATTGACCAAAAATATTTGGCGAGATCAAGAATGGATATGCAATTTGCAATGATTTTTGGCCGTCAGTGACCATAATTTCTCAAATTTTTCTGGCGCTAAGCGCTGTATGATACCTGTTAATGACATTTATTTACTTTCTTGGCGACCTGAAAGCCATTTTCTGTTCATTTAGATTTCAAAACAATTTTAACAGAAGAAACAAATTTCGACGTTTCGCATCACGGTTTTTTTTTGTATTCGGCAAAGATTTATCCCGATGTACAAAGACTTTTCGGGACCGTCTTTGTACATGTACAAAGATTTTTGGGAAGACAAAAATTGCAAAAAAGGTCTAAAATTCGAAAAAATTTCGGCGCTTCGCGCCGGAATGAGTAATTGTGTGTTCTATATATCTTTATAATGGCAGAAATTGCATTTCAAAAGTAAAAATGTCAAATTTTTCGGCGCTTCGCGCCGTTTTAAGACGATTCTTAGTGATTTTTGCCCTTAGAGACCCATAAATTAGCTGAAACACACTACGAAAACTCCAAAAACTCTGTTTTTACGACAGTAAAATCACTGCTGTACCATATAGTACCCAAAAATTTTGTGTGTACAACATGTACAAAGATTTTTAGGAAGACAAAAACTGTAAAAAGGTGTAAAATTCCCAAAATTTTCGGCGCATCGCGCCGAACTGATAAATTATTTGTCCTATATATCTTTAAAATCGCAGAATTTGCATTTAGAATGGAAAATGTCAATATTTTTCGGCGCTTCGCGCCGTTTTCAGATAATTTTTAGTAATTTTTGGCGTCAGAAACCCAGAAATTAGCTGAAATACACTACCAAAGATCGAAAACCCTGTTTTACCACACTAAAATCGCTACTGTACTATATTATAGTACACAAAAATTTGCATGTACAAAATGTACAAAGACTTTTGGGGACCATCTTTGTACATTGACAAACGGACCTCGTACAAAAAAACACTGTTTCGCATAAAATGCTATAAATACAGGAAATCAAGCAGTAAATAATGCTTCTAGACGTCTATCCGCATTAATTACACAAAGTTTCCGCGCCAGATTTTTGTTAAAGTCATAGAAATTTTATGATTTTTTTCATACAAAATTGTCGAAAATTTTAAAATTTTAAGAAAAAATATGGCTTCAAAAGTGAATTTATGTAAAAGTATACAATGTAAAACACCGCAAAAATGCTATTTCGCGCGTTAATGGCAAATTTTTGGACCTATTTTTGACTGTTTTTTGAAAAAGTTGGGATACCGCCCCGTTCCGCCACTGGACGGATCGGAAAGTACAGTAATTCTCGCACTCGTTTGCTATCATAAAATATTCTAAAACTCCTTTTTGTAAAAGGTTATAATGGTGTGACTTTGGAGAATCTGATAAAGGATGACGACGACGATGACGCGATAGCACAACAAGGCGAAATAGATGAGGCTAACTTTGATTCAGATGATCTAGATTTCGATGACGAATTATCTGCTTCACTAGATTGAAATAAGAATTCTGGCTAACACCATTAAACGTTTGTTTTATTTCAATCAAGTGTTTAATATTACGATTATTCTCTAGCTCATGTGCATACAAAATATTTTAAGAGTACTATTTATGGGTATAGGTGTATAAGCTTGACCCTCGGCATTACCCTCGACCTCGGCCGAGGCCAAGGGTCCAAAAGTACCCTCGGTCCAATCACTGCCTTAAAGACTGGTGGTATAAATGCTGAAATTGGGAAAAAACTGAATTTACTTTCAATTGTGGGTCGAGACCACATGTGGGTGTGAGGACTTTGCACATCTAGAAGTTGAAAACCACCCGCAGATTTCTGTAGACCACAGAATTCTATTTTTAGTTACACTTTTGGCGATTTTACTCCCCCAGAATTTTCTTGTTGCCTTTGCATGATCAAGACCCCAAACCCCAATGTGCATGTATGGTCCGGCCCTCTTCCCTAGCTGTTTATTGCGCCGACTAGCAATATTATTCAAATAAAGGTTTCGGTATTAATAACAGGGTATCCTCAAAATGCTGAGCCTAAATGTAGACTCGGACGCTTGAAAAATATATTGCCAGAGGAAAAATCGCTCAACAATATGTTTCTGGCTTCTGAATCTTGTAACGATGGTAATACTCGCTCTCTTTTCTGCCTGTGTGCATTTATCTAGGTAATTATTAAGTAGGCACCATTTTCAAGTAGGCATGCACATATGTACCTATTACAGAGGATTAAACTGCGACTGCTGATTTATAGCAATGCTTCTACTCATCAGTGCATATCGAAAGATTTTCGTAAAAGGTCATTTTTGTTTTAGCGGTAAATTAAATAATGCTTTCAATCGGCTATCTATTATTTATTATTGGTTGTCTGGCGCTGGGTCGTTAGTAAAAAGACCTGGTGTCGATGACGACTGCGCAAAATTTTGTGCTGCTACGCATTCGGAGAAGGTAAAATTTTTAGACCCAGTTTGTGTTAAAGGCATCTCTGAAGATTCAACATGAGCCTTTTCTACTTGATTTCAAGTTCATACGCTAAGTTTTCGGAATCCGACTTTAATAAAATGTTTTGAGAGAAAAGCTTACATCAGAAGCATTCAAATATTATTATTCTTAATAATAAATGTGTCATCATTAAAGAATGCATCAGTATAGTTAAAAATTCCTGGTCAGTTTCGCAAATTATTTGATTCTTATTATTCATTAAAGCTGATTCATGCATAGCATTGCTCACTTACATTTACAAGTTTAGTTATATGCATATCATTTGGAAATAATTGAAAAAACTTTATTTCAAAGTTGAAATAATGAAACAAGTTTTTATCAACTATTTATTCCGTCTGCTTGTTTGTTTAAGCTGTTGTTACGAAGGATGGCTTAGGATATGTGTATATTCGCGTTGGACACCACGAATTCTGGAAAAGCAGGATTTTTTGTCACTTTATTTAGGAAATTTATTTTAAAGCGTAGTAGATGACTGCTTTATAAAATCAAAGCGTAAACGTCCTTTTTCAATGTTTCAGTTTTTAAAAATATGGTTGACTAATACTACTTTCACTAAAAACTTCATCAATTGTTACGTCAGTTATTTCATTGGTTTAGCAACAAAGCAATGCATATATTAGCTTGTAGTAGGATGTTCTGTTCTGGTCTTCATAGTACATTCATATACGTGTTGTGTAAGTGTACTTTAATATACTTTCCAGCCTTTTGTAGTTTGTTCTTGCCAATTTCTGGGTCTCCGAGACTGACAGTAAAAGCATTAAACTGTTTTCTAAAAAATAAATATTTTTACTTTTCAAAAACAAGAACTTGCGGCCTTTTTGATAACAAATAGTTCAAAGAACTGAAATGGGGCGAAGTGAAGGGAAAAAAGCGAAGCACTAATAATTTGCTATTTCCTCAGATTGAATCATAATTTTTAAGCCTTGGAAGGCGACGAAATAGAGAATCGCCAGATTGGCAGGCACGTAGCTGTGGGGGGACTGGGGGGTCCGGACCACACATGGGCGTGGTGGGGGGGGGGTTTGGGGGTATACACCCCCCAGAAGTTGAAATACCCCCCAGAAATCAAAATACCCCCGCCAGAAAAATTTTTTCTTGCTTTTTTAGCAATTTTTTGATGCCATTGGATAGAGCTTGATGAGAAACGTCGAAAAATGGTGTTTTTTCCCATACGACCACTTTTAAGACCATTTTTTGACCTTTAAAAATTTTTTCACCCCCCCCAGAAATTTTTTCACCCCCCAGAATTTCGGTGCTGCCCACCTATGGTCCGGACCCCCCAAAATTCAGAAAAAAACCGGAAAAATAGTACTTTTTACACTTTATTTTGTGCTATTTTTGGCTTGGACCCCCCAAAATTGGTGTCGGTTCCCCTCAAAATGGGAGTGCCTGCCAGCTATGTGCCTGCAGATTGGTACAAAATGATGTTCTTGTCAAGTTTAGACTTTCTTTTAACAGATAAAAGAAGATCAATTCTGGAGTTGATAAAGTGAAATAATGCATTTTAGATTTTTTGAATTTTCGAACTGTACTTTCGCTATTTCAAGGACATACAGACAAATTTTTGGAAATTTTAGATTTTTTTCTGCTTTTGATAACCCAGAAAAACATTCACAATGACGACCCAAAAGTCTTTTATATCAGAAAAAATATTTGCTGCTTACTCGTACAAAAACTGTTTGGTAATGAATTGTAGAGCGTAAGATAATTGATGAGAGAATAATTCAACGGTTTATGAGGACATTGATCCTGCTTTACTATAATACGCCGTGCATTCACTCAACGCTTCCTACACTCTGTACACTGTCCAAAGAATAATTCTACACCCGTAACACGTTCCATTTATTTTACTTATCTACCCACACATATACAATGAAAAAAGTTATTTAAAGTAAAAAACGATCTCTTTCGTCAGTCTATTTGCTGAATGAAGTAGATGTTTACCCATATGAAAGCAGGAGCATCAATCAGTCGTTTGTTAGTTTTTCATGACGTAAATGCAGTAAGAGAGAGAGAGAACTCAATTTTAATTGGTACCTATTAGGGATATGCCGATACCGCTTTTTTGAAAATGACCAATTCCGATTCGATTCCGATTCTTTAAATTTCAGAAATGCCGATTCCGATCCCGATGCCGATTCTGCAAATCTCAAGACAGCCGATTCCGATTCGATTTCGATTCCAAAATAACAGGAATCGGCCAATTCCGGTTCCGATTCTTGCGACAAACATGTTAAATATATAGGTAGCTAATCAGTGTTTTTTGTACAAGGTCCGTTTGTACATGTACAAAGATAGTCCCCAAAAGTCTTTGTACATTTTGTACATGCAAATTTTGGTGTGCTATAATATAGTACAGTAGCGATTTTATTGCGGTAAAATAAAGTTTTCGATCTTTGGTAGTGTATTTATCTAATTTCTGGGTTTCTTGCGACAAAAGTTACTAAAAATTGTCTCAAAACGGCACAAAGCACCGAAAAATTTGACATTTTTCCGTTCTAAATGCAAATTCTGCCATTTTAAAGATATGTAGAACTAACAATTACTCATTTCAGCGCGAAGCGCCGAAAATTTTTGCGAATTTTACACCTTTTTACAGTTTTTGTCTTCCCAACAATCTTTGTAAATTTTGTACACACAAATTTTTGGGTACTACTATATGGTACAGTAGCGATCTTAGTGTGGAAAAACAGAGTTGTTCAATTTTTGTTAGTGTGTTTTAGCTCGTTTCTGGGTCTCTAAGGGCAAAAATCACTAAGAATCGTCTTAAAACGGCGCAAAGCGCGAAAAAGTTCACATTCTTCCTTTTGAAATGCAATTTCTGCCACTCTAAAGATATATAGAACACACAATTACTCATCTCGACGCAAAGCGCCAAAATTTTTTGCAAATTTCAGACCTTTTTTGCAACTTTTGTCCCCCCATAAATCTTTGTACATGGACAAAGACGGTCCCAAAAAGTCTTTATACATCGGGAAAAATCTTTGCCGAGTACAAAAAACTGTGCTTCCAGGTCGCCAAAAAAAGTCGCTGGAAAAATTTAAGAAATTATGGTCACTGATGGCCAAAAATCATTGCAAATTGCATATCCATTCTTTATCTTGCCAAATATTTTTGGCCCATTGGGGTGCGGTCGCCCTAGCCCCCGCCCCCCTTAAACCCGCCCCTGGTGGGAAGAGAAGCAATGAACCTACCTGCTAATGTCGACTTTAGCAAAGAAATATCTTGGCAGCCCCAGCTAAGAGCGTCCCATCAGAGCAATTGTTTATCGGCGCTGGAATAATATACGATCCGCTAAGAAGTAGAATACAAGGCAAAAAGGCTGAAAAACTATTATTTCTAAAATATAATCTGCCCTAAATTAAATTTCAGTATTAGACATCAGTATGCATATGACGTTCAGATGAATAAAAACTTGACCAGTACCCGCACCATCTGTTTTTTGTCATAAATGTGGCGTAGCATTGGGTTACTTTACCATAAGGGAAAAATCGCTTTTTTTATGTTTTAAAGCATAAAGTTGTGTTTCCCTATTTTAATTCTACTATAATTAAAATAAAAAGGAATCAAATCGATAATTGGACCATTTTTAGCCGATTCCGATACAATTCCGATCCTTAAAAACCTAGGAATACCGATTCCGATTCCGATGCCGATTCTCCAAGATTCATTATCGCTGATTCCGATTCCGATTCGATCCCACAAAAAATGACCAATTCCAACTGATTCCGATTCCAATTCCAATTAATCGGAACATCCCTAGTACCTATCTAAGGTGAACTGAGCCTAAAAATGGTTTTCAAGACATTTAAGTTTCACAGCCCTCTATTCATTATTACATATATATTATTACACAGATATCTCCCGCTATAAGTTTGTCAATTAATAGTATTTATAAGCGACAAGTGTGAGTTATATAATGCCTGTTGCCTAATCATACAAATCTTCATTCATAATTTTTCATAGTATAAAAGATACCCCTGATAACTAGATGGTGCTTAATTAATCCCCATGAACTTTAAAATCAGAAAAGTATCAGTTATTTGTTTTAAAATCAGTCCAGCTGCATTTTGCGCATACGGTCATCACTTATTGAAATAACATGTCAAGTTATGTGATAAAAATGTATATGTGAAGGATTGTGATTCCTAAGGGTTTATGAATCACACAAATAGACAGGGGGAATTACCTTTACCTTGGCCCTTGCAAAAACAGGTATGGTTCGGCGATTTTGAATGAATGAAAGGTTCTTCATGACATTTTTGAGCTTAATGCATTAAAAAGCCAAAAATCTACGTCAAAACTGTAAGGATATCAAAATTTTCCGGCCCCTTGCGCTGTACTGGTAAGTTCTTGTATTTTTTAAAGCTAGAAACCAATAAATTATCTAAACTTCACTAATTAGGGTCAGGAAACCTTCTTTACCATAGATGACTTGCTACTTTACTGAATAACAGCACTTTGAAATTTTAATTTAAAGGATGTACATTGACTTTTTGTGACCGTCTTTGTACATGTACAAAGAAACCTTGTGTAAAACACAATAAGGACTTACTGTACAACCGACCATTCCTGGATTTCACCCCCCCCCTCTGGCCACCTCTACCTTGCCCAGATATGATAAATCCCGACTATAGATGCACAACATGAGTATTTGGGGGGGGGGGTAAGCCGACACTAGAGCGCACGACATTAGAGCGCCAACATTTGAGCGTGCAACATTAGAGTGCAGCAACATTAGAGCGCAGCGACATTAGAGTGCGTGACATTAGAGCGCGCGACATTAGAGTGCACAACATTAGAGTGCAGTGACATTAGAGCGCGCGACATTAGAGTGCAACAACATTAGAGCACGCAACATTAGAGTGCAGCTATAATAGATGTTATTCACACAATTTCAAAACTTTTATGCTAACGGGGCAAAGTTAACAACCTACACATGAATATCTCGGTATTAGGTAGTGATAAATGCATGTGGTTTCTCTTGTTTCATAAAACAATGAACAGACTTTTGAATTCTTTTGACTAAAGTAGAGCAGATTGGAAAGTCCTTGAAAGTTACAACAAGGACATTTTCTAACTGAGTTTGGGGTGGGCAGTTCACATTTGAAAGAATTAGGTGGCGGTCGACATTTTTAACCGAGTTACAGGCTGTTGAAGTTCGTGTGTTTAAGGATGGGTGAAGAGTAAGCAGCGAGCGGAGCAATTTTTGCTCCATTTATGCCTTAGGCTTAGCCCATGTCTGGCACCAATCTGAATCCGCAAGCAATTGCTGTCGCCACAAATTAAAAAACTGAAAAATACCCACTGCACTTTAATATCGGCACTCTGATGTCACGCGCTCTAATCTTGCGCGCTCTAATGTTGCGCACTCTAATGTCGCATGCTCTAATGTCATTGCGCTCTAATGTTGTTGTGCTCTAATGTCACGCACTCTAATGTTGGTGCTTTAATGTCGGCGCTCTAATGTGCGCTCTAATGTCTGCATGCCATAATGTTTTGAAGTTTCTTCATTAATTCAAATTATTTTGACATAACTGACATGCCGACAAGTAGTTTTGAACACATATGTTATTCGTATACATATTTGTGAGTGCCTTAACTCGAGCCGTGAAACCTGTTTTCGCCTATTTTGCACACAAATGAAAGAAATTGAATTTTTTAGTCGTTTTTGGCCACAAATTATGGGTTATTTCCCCCTTCCGTATAAAAATGACCGGTGACCCCCAGATGATTTCTCGAGCCCTAACATGTACATATGTAAATATTTAGTTAATCATATCACTTGCATATTCCCAATATATCTTCAGATGGCAGACCTTATTGCTGAAATAAAATGGATTACAAAAATTGTCTACGTCATATCAGGGGTTTTTTTCCCCTTGCTGGAATTCATGTACTTTTGAAAATCGCTAGAATATTGAGAAAATGCAAGTGGCCTTGTTTTACGTATTTCCAACGAACGACGCGTATTCACTTTGGACCTAATTTGGAAAATGCGAGCAGTGTTGATTCGGCCATCGAGCACTATCCATTGGCATCAAATAATTGCAAAAAAATGAAAAATTTTTAAAAATTTCGGAATTAATTTGGAAAATGCGAGCAGTGTTGATTTGGCCAGGAATCCGCTTTGTAAAAGGTGTAAACGCTTATGTCAAAAGAAGAATAAGAAAGGAGCAACAAAAGTTAAAGAAATATCTGAAGACAGACCTAAAGCGGTTAATGGACAAGATGAACCAAGTTCATCATCTGGATCTGGTAGCGGATCAATGTCGGATAAATTGCAAGATAATGAATAGTTGGTTTTATCACATTTTTAAATCTCGTTTTGGAACCCTGCTTGAATAACTTTGTAAAAACGAAGCAGTTGTATGCATTTAGTGCTCTGAGAAGGCACCTAAAGAATAGACTCTAAATTTGTTCCAGTTTCTCTACTGAAATTCTAACAATTGTCATGGAAGAGTAAAACAGTTTTCTCAGAAATAATTATATTTAATAGTTTTCGTGGATACTCACGCGTTTATCAAAATACTATGTATAATTGCTAGGTAGGAAGTCCATTTCTTCTTTCAATGTTAGAATTCTTCCGTGATTACTTATGTACATTCAATTCCCCCAGACTTTATTTACCCTCGAAAATTTTGAAGCAATGGGTTGACCCTTATTATTTGATGATCAAATATGACCTAGCTTGATTGAAAAGCGATTCTGGTCAACAAATGTAGCATCTCCAATGCTAAAACTTCTGGCCCAAACCGGAAAAATCCGAATAATAGCTTACAAATTCCCCAAGCTTATTTACTCTTAAACTTATCTTAAAGGGGTCACTTACTCAAATTTAACTTCAAATAAATGCAAAATATTTACTTTTCCCGAACACGTAGAATTTATTACAAGTAGAAAGCACGAAGAATGATGAAAGCTGAAGAAACATAATAATCAACATATTATCTTATTATATGACAAAGGTGAAATGACCAATGAGAATTGATGTAAACAAACTTAGCGCCGCCCCATAATTTAGTCAACAAAAGTGATAAGCTGAATGGAGAAGGGTCTTCAAAATGAGTTAGCTGGCGTAGAGCGGTCTGGTCTCGTACTTGTTCGTATTCGTCCGTATTTCTCCTTATCAATATATTATACCTGTACTAATTTGGTCTATTTTACCCCATGGTCTTTTGTCAAACGTATCCTGGTACGTATAGTTTTTATTGTATATATTTTTAGCTAATTATTAGTAATTAATAAAAGTAGTTGAATAAGTTAACAGCGTACTAGGTTTCCGTGACATTTTGGTAGCACGAGTGGGGTGCTGCTGTTTTCTGTGTCCTGGAGTGCAAAGATCCTGGATACGAGAAGCGAATTTTCTTGAAAAGTTTCCGATAACTATTACAATTTGTTCCTGTTCACTAACATCTGCTTTGAAAATTACGTAGTTTGAATTTTTTCTGCTAGTTAACAGCAGAAAAAAATTTGATTGAACAAATTATCGATTTCGGTGTTAAGAATAATTCAACACTAAGCTTATTAGGCTAGGCGTAGATAGGACGTTCAACAAACGTGAAGCTGCGATAAGCCAATAAGGAATACTCTGTGCTAGGAGTAGATAAGATGGTAAGTACGTGAAGCTACAATAAGCCAATAGTATATTCTGTGCTAGGCGTAGATTAGACAAATTTTACCGTGAAGCTACAATAAGCCAGTGGGAAAAATAAAAATAATGGGCGTAGATTAGACAACAAAAGTTCGTGCAGCTACGATAAGTCAATTAGAAATTTAGCAAAATTTTCGTAATTTTCACGTCAGATCCTTGTTTGCTGTCCAACAGTGGCCAAACGAGTCGTTTAAAAGCAAAACGGGAATAGTGAAAAACATCCGACTAATTGTAATAAGAGGTTGAATTTTTGTTTTCAAAAATAAACAAAATTGATAATTCAAAGAAGGATAATTCAGATACTGAGGAAAAAGACAAAACTAGTAGTGAAAAATCTGAAGGAAATACGCTTTTTCAAGAGCAGTTCGAAAATATTGAGGAAAGTCTAAACGCGCAGCAAAGACTGCTTGACTCTATTTTTAGCTCGAATTCGTTTACACCAGGACAGTTTCAAAAGTGTAGCACTCCAAAAGGATCCTCGCTCCAGCACACGGATAGTAACCATACGTGGGCAGCAAGAAAATTCTGGGGGGGGGGTGTAAGATTTTTTTGAAGGTCGAAAAATGGCCTTAAAAATGATGGTATGGCGATAAAAACACCATTTTTCGACGTTTCTCATCAAGCACTATCCATTGGCCTCAAAAAATTGCGAAAAAAACGAAAAAAATTTTCAAAAATTGAATTCTGGGGGGGGGTATTTTGATTTTTGGGATGGGGGTATTTTGGTTTCTGGGGGGTGCATACCCCCCAAACCCCCCACGCCCAGGTGTGATAGTAACCCCTCAACGAGCATCCTAGATAAGACACAAGTACGTACTGAGTCAGATCAGCCTGTTTTTTATCAAGATATTGTGGATCGTTTTAAACAATTTTTGCCATTTAAATCTCAAAAAATTGTTACGCGTAAAATGGCTAAGGATCCAGAAGAGTTAGAGTTAAGATTAAGACGAGCATTTGAGGGTTTTGGAGAGCCTCTTATCCAGGGACTCCAGGAAATTAAGGATTCTATAAATGGAAATGATACTTCAAGCTCACTTTTGCAGTTAGGAACTATGATAAGCAGTTACCCTCCTAAACCATTTTTGGGTACTTTCGGAGAATCATTTGAAGAATGGTATGAAAAATTCAAAAAATATATGACTTTGCAAGGGAGTGCAAATATGTCGTCTGAATACAAAACGGCTCTTTTGGAAAATAGTTTAATGGACCTGCTCTTGCGACCCTGACCAGCGCCCAAAAGGGTTTAGGAGAAACAAGTTTTGACGATTTAATTGATCATATGCGTATTATGTACCCGGAGGGTAAGGATTCTGACATATTCCAACAATTAATATATGACGCAAAGCAAAAGAGAAATGAGACCGTTTTAGAGTTTTCGGAACGTTTGAAAAGAATGGCTCGTTCAGCTTATCCACAGTTAAATGTGAAAAACCAAGAGGCTATAATTAAACCTATTTTTATTCGCGGACTTTTGGCAAAAATTTATGAGGCTGTAAAATATCAGGATTTTGCTAATCTTGCTGAGGTAGTAAAAAGGGCAACTTTTGCTGAGCAACAAATATTTAGGGAGACGATTCAAGAATACCCCAGTCCCGCTACAGTACCGAACACAACTAACGACCACAACCCGCAACTCTTCCACCGGTTGTCTGGTTGCCAAACGGATGGGAACCCGGTTGCGTTTTTTCACATAACACAACTTTCCACACCCGGTTGGCGGATGATCAAAAGAGAATTTCGTTAAGTGATGTGCTGACCCAACTGGTTGCGTCGCAACCAGTTGTGAATGGATGTCTAGCCGGTTGCGCCCAGACCTAAAGAATGGTTGGCAACTGGATGCCTGCCAACCGAATGTGTATTGTTAGTTGTGTTCTTGACTGTAGTTTAGATATTTTTAGATATCAATTAGTTTAGATATTTTTAGTTTAGCTAGTTTAGATATCAATTCTGACAGGAAAATGAATAACGAACTCAAGGAATTGAAGTCGATGGTATCAGAGGTGTTAGGAAATTGACGCTCGTGTCAGACATGTGGCCGAAGCAACCACGCCACCAGCAATTGTCGCTACGGTTCCGGAGTCTGCCACATTTGTCGCCGTCTGGGGCATTACGCCCGAAATTGTTGTTCGGATTAGGTAATGCAAGACATTATCAAGAAAGTACTTTAGACAATTGTTACGGTGCATCAAGAAGTAATAATGAACAAAATAATTATAGAAAAAATAATTATAATGAAAACACTCGACAAATAGATAGGAATGTCAGAACTTTTAATAAACCAAGTAATAATACATACAATTTTGCTGGCAGGAGAAATAGGAGTCTTTCCCCCGCACAAAATACGATTTCAAATGCTCCAAATACTGAAAAGAAAATTGTGCGTTTTCAAGCGAGCCCCTGTAAAAGGCAAATAAATTAAAACAATAATGATTTTGAAAAGGGTGCAATCCTTAATTCAACTGTGAAGTTTTCCCTTTTTTGGATATCGATGATGATGAAGCACTCCTCCCCAGGATATGTGAAGAAAGGCACGTAAATACTATATTTTTGCCCCCTCTCTAGACATCAAAATCGACCCAATGTTCGAGATTAAATGCGACGGTTTCATGCCCGGAAGTTTCGGACCACTGTCCGGCTGGCGAGGAGAAAAAGTGATGCCCAACTCGCTTCAAGTACAACCGGACAACGATACTTTGGAAGCAGTCAGCCCGGCTGCTAGTCCGCCATGCGTCATTTTACCCCGGGAAAGGGATCAATGGGTCCCATCAGAAATCAAGCAAGAAAATGAAGTCGACCCCCCGCAATATTACGTTTACGAATATTATGAAAATTGGGCAGATTTTGGAAATAAAAGTCCTGATTACCGCATCCAGTCGTCTTTTCCATTAAGCATCAAAAAATTTAATATAAATGAGTATATTGAAGCTCAACGCAACAACTTAAGTTCCCCCGATGCTAATATTCCAGGGCAAAACCGTTTTTCGGCCAACAGCACCTGGCCTTTACTCGCACAAATGGTCGAATCACCGTGCACGTGCGTGTTTTGTCCCATACACAGCGAAGATCATCCACGTTCAGCGTTGCCTTGGTTGCGTTCTCGACCACAAGGAATAAAGCGTCGTTGCGCCAATGATGAAGCGTCACAAACGGCAAGGATGATTTGTATGGTGGGAAAAAGCCCCACACAAGTGGAACAAGCTGTTGGGACCACGAGCCGCAGGGAGGTGAGCGATCAATTTTTTTTGTAAATAACCCAGAAAATTCATTAAAAATCAATATCTATCAGTTTTCATTTTTAACCAAAAATTATTTAATAATAACGTTCATAAATATCTATATCTGTTGGATATATCTTTCTTACAAACTATATATACTTATCTCTTTGAGATATTTGCTTCATATTCAAGTGTATTGTAAAACATTGAAGCTTAAATGTCTCAAATTAACCACGATTTGTTCTTTAATATCTGAATTTTTGTTCGTTTGCATGCATGCAATAGTGTCGCATGAAATTTTACTGATTTCGCGGTATTATTTACTTACATTTATAAGTTTTTCAAGAAAAACTCATAAATTAAAGACGGTGATCTATCCAAGATTATCGTGCATGATCGATTTGTTAGTGTCTTACGTGATACTGAATTTATCATTATTTTTGGAAAATTATGAAAAGAAAGATAAGGAAAGCTTAAGAGCTGACGCCATCTCTTTCCAATGTTGTGGAGAATTTGTCAAAAATAACAAAAAGCAAGTTGATAAAGACACTAGAATGCTTTTTAGTACGATTAAAAATCGTAAACAAATAAAGTCGGCAATGTTATTCCCAGGATGTATTTTTGAAAAAGCGTATTACAAAGAATTTTTACAGAAAGTTCCGATGACGAATAAGTGTGAAGACGATGAATGTGAAACGGCGAAAAGTAAACGGAGCAGCATGATTAAAGTGATTTATGACATCCATTTATCATTGATCAAGTGATATTATCAGTATATAATCTCAGTGCTGCCATATTCATATTTAATCTCAATGCAAAGTTCTTATTTACTCTCAGTGATGCGACGTTTGAATTTGATTTCAGTTATCCGACGTTTATACTCAATCTTAATGGCACAGTGTTTATATTTAATCATATATATGTTTTGCGTATTGCCTTTAAAATGCAAAACTGAATTTCAGATTTGTGGTACTAGTAGGAGTGGACATCCAGTGAGCCTCCCACGTACTGTTCAATGTTCTTTACCTGAAGATCTTTTGGTGCAACCGAAAAAACTTAATGCTACGATTTATATTCCACGTCTGACACCCAAAAACACTAAGGCTATAAAATGCATGATTATAACCCGTAATATTTGCACTTTCACTGGATGATCAAAAGGGATAATCTCCGACGAATGACATACATTTCCTATTTCGCATGACGTATGTAAGGACTCATATGCTAGAAAAGAATATATGAGCGATAAATTGGAAAAAAATGAACATGGTTTTTGGTCCACGAATTATTCGCTTAAGTGTGCAATTTGGCTGGTGCTGTAAGCAAGTGTGTTCATCAGTTTCTAACTTTATAATTGAAGAAGGAACAGTGGCAAGTTGGGACGGTGATACGCTAATGTCTGATTTAGGCGATTTAAGTAGCTGTAGACCTATATATGGAAACTGCAAAATGTCAGATAGTACCTACTGTTGTTTGGGATGAAGACATATTTAGAGAAGTATGTCCGTACATATTGAAAGGAAGTCACTCAGCACTAATAAGTCTACCTGTAATCATAGGTGCGTTGCAATCTGCATTTGTTATTCATAATCGATATGCAAAATGTAGCACTATCGAACAAGCATTTAGCACTGAGCAAGGCATTTTAGTAAAGATTCGTGATTTTACCCCTAAGCAAATTCGAAGTGAATCCATTTAACTTAATAGGACTATTTTTTATGATCCAGTAAATTCTAAGCTGAATTATTTGGTGTACAGAATGGTACAGGGTGAAGTCAGTGCTTTCCGTAGAATCTGGCTAGAAGTGTGTAAGCAATTACAGCGTCACATCGATGTCACTTGGCAGATTTTATATCTAGATCCTACAGTAGGAGTGCGTGCATTTTTCCGTAGGACCGACATTATTGCCGAATTCACCAGAGAAATTTTAATGGTATGGAGCTGCAGAAAAGTAAATGTGACTAGAATTTATGCAGAACATAAAGTAAATGACACATGTTATAAGTACATGCTGGTCGAATATGATGGTAAATTATAGTTTTTGCTTCCAGAAAGCATAGATTTAGTCCATTTTTCGAAACAGTAAATTGTTTGCACAAGAAAATAGAAATTTTTAGATATAAGGGCAAATGGATCACAAGCTCTGGAATAACACATGTTTCTGAAATTCCTCTAGAATTAAGTTGGGAAGATAATAATACTCTGTTTCAATCCAATACCCCCTCAGTTTTTCACAACCGATTAGCTGTGGGTCAACCTACTTTCGGACTTTTTCGAAATTATTTATATAAAACTGAACTTTTACAGAAAGCAATGCATCGCCTGATACAGTATACTTCTATGATGTCATTACAGCCAGATACTATATATGAAGCTTTGTCTGGAGCAGGGACTGGCGTTAAAAACGCTCTAATAGGTGCAGGAATCGCAGTAGAGAATGTCATTGAAGGAACTCAATCTAGGTTTACTTCTAACTTCGGAATGCTGCTAAAAGGACCAATTCAATTATTGATAAATCTCTTATTGATAATTCTTGCGGCTTTAATTATAGGATATTTCGCATATTTATATATTTTAAATCGGAAAAAGAAAACAAGCACCACTTTTCTACCCTCAACCAGACCGACCAACGAAACATTTGGAAATGCACTCTGAAGGATATTGAAAATAAAAAATGGGAAGCAAAAAGAACGAAAATATCGAAAAATAAATAAAGTAACTTGGGTAAAAACCCCCTCAGAACGCCATGAATCAGCTGTGCAAATAACGGCTATTAATAGCAAAATCACGCAAACTCCACATATTGAAGCAATAATAAATAACTGTGTAAAGGTACGAGCACTGATAGACACAGGAGCAGTATTTTCTCTCTTAGACGAAAAAGTTGCCAATACGATCCCGAATTTGAGAATACACTCAACGAATATTCAGCCTGTAGCAGCAAATAGACAAATAATACCTGTCATAGGTTCTACCTAATTAGCATAAAAGTAGCTGATGTACATGAAACAATCGTCGTTTACATACAAAGAGAATGCTCTGCAGAATTGATTTTAGGAACTAATTTTTTGGGAAGATTTCCAAATATACAACTTAATTGGAAGAAATCCACGATATGTCTCTCTCAAATACCTATCCTATGCGAGGGCATGAACTACAGCCCACCTGAGAACATAAGTACAGTAATACTAGCTCGCGACGAACTAGTACCCGCACGAACTACTGGCATTATATATGCCAAAACACCTATTCTGTATCCCGAAAATAAAGTTGTAGTATTTACACCTAAAGAATATCAATATAAAAGTGATTTACAATTTGCTAACGTCATTTGTACTACAAAAGATGGCTTAATACCTGTCCAAGTTATGAATCCAAGATCCTATGATATTAAATTGCACGAAAATACTCATCTCGGAACCATTTACATACAAACAAACGATCAAGATTGCAACACTGATACAAACATAATTAACGAAGTTGAAGCAGATAAATGGATTGAAGAAAACGCAAATATATCACCAAATCTCAATCAAACAGAATGGCAGAAAATCATCAATGCACTACTTAAATTTCCGAATTTATACGCCCAAGATGAAATGGATTCAGCGACGAACCAACTTAATACGGCACACAACTGACACCGGAAACAACACACCAATTCGAAAGTAATCCTTCCGAACATCTCCTAAGGAAAAAGAGATAATAATGCAAGAAGTAAGGAAACTCGAAGACAAAGGTATAATCCGACCTACATAGTTCTTCAGTACCATGGTCCACAAATAAACAGTGTTGCCAGGTCCCAAAATTCAGATTCTCCTGCACAGAGGTAAAATTGGGGAAAAATTCTCCTGCAATTCTCCTGAAAATATTTTGATCCTCCTGAAAATTCTCCTGGCTCAGATTTTGCAGGAAAGGTTGTACAGCAGATCTACAATTGTATGTACACATGCATATCAAGCATGCTCAGGCCAATTTACCTTGGTTCACCCAACTATTTTATTCTGATCTCTTGCCTGTTAATCCTAAGGACACTCAAGGCTAAATAATGAACATTAAATCTCCCAATCCTTACAATAGGCCTGAACAAATTTGCTCCGTTTTTGTGCTGTGGTTTCAATTTCACTGCTGGATTCGCCTGAGCTAACATTTACAATGGCAGTTTCTTTCAACATAGGAAATTTAAATTATAACATGTATCTACACTAATATATTATACAAAGGCACTAATCGGCTATCCTGAACAGAGAACAGATAATTTTACATATACTGCTCAAGGGCCTAAGCTAAAGAGGTCGCATTGTTTATAATACACATTATTCGAAAAAACAGTTTCTGTGCTTAAAACATTGACCGCCAATTTTCAGTTGCACTTACATCATAAAAAATTACTGAAAAGAGCCCTGTTTGCAATGTCTTTTTAAAAAATAAATAATACTTTATTACTAATTTATGTACTTCAGTAGCAAGCAAATCCTTACGTTTTGAAATATATCAAAAAAACGTTTATAGGCGCTTTGCAAACGTCTATGAAACTGATAAAAACAAGTAGACGGTGTGTAAAGCTATGTATTTCTGCACTTCGTGATATTAAGTGAATAAATAAATGAATGAATGATTTACTACGGAAGCACGAAACTTATTTGGATATAGTTATAACTTAACACATATGTCTTATTCTCGATCTTATTTTTACAAACAGCTCTGAAGTGATAAGCAGTTTTTCAGTTTTACCTCCATTTTCGAATAGTGATCACAATTGCGTTGAATTAGAATTAAATTTTCAACTCTCAAAGATCTCAGATCAAGAGCAAAAAAATTTTTATAAAGAAGATTATAAATCTATCATGGAATATTTAGAATTGCTCGACTGGTCACTTATTTTCTCAGATTGTATTACAATAAATGATTTTTGGTCCTCTTTTCATGGTATCCTAACAAATTTGATTGAGTGCTATGTTCCTCTAAAAGTGCCACCAAAACATAATACTTCATTGTCGCTGGACTTAAAAGTTTTGTTGCGTAAGAAAAAGAAACTTTGGCAAAAGCTGAAAACAAACAAAACTTCTGATTTATGAATCGAGTATAATAAATGTTTGCGCATGATTAAAAAGACAGTCACTGATAAGAAGGTTTAAACTGAAACAGATTTGCTACGTAAAGGCCCAAAAGCTTTTTTCAACTTCGTTAAAAAAATCTCAGTCTTAAAACTGATATTCCTGAAGTAAGCTTCAATGGTTCTACGTCATCTGACGATGAATCCAAAGCTAGGTTATTTAATGAGTATTTCCAATCTGTTTTTAATGAAGACCTTACTGTACTTAGCAAAACGCCTGTAATAAATTCTTTTGTTCTAAAAAATATTGTTTTTACCGCTGATGAAATAAGAATGACTTTGAAGCAACTTAAGGCAAATCTTTCCCAAGGTCCTGACTGTTAACCTCCTATTTTTCTTAAAACGTTGGCCGATGTCATATGTTTCCCTTTGCTAACTATTTTCGAAGTTTCTTTTCGTTCTCACGCTTTACCCACTGATTGGTTAAAATCAAATGTTACAGCTATTCACAAAGAAGGACCTAAACAGCTTGTCGAAAATTATTGTCCCATTTCTCTTACTTGTGTTTGTTGTAAAGTTATGGAAACGATTATCAAACGCCAAATTATGGTTCACCTTGAAAATCACAAAATGTTGTCACCTTTACAATTTGGCTTTCGTTCTGGCAAATCTACCACAATACAATTACTGAAGTGTACAAACGACTGGACCAAAAATTTGGATAATAAGATACCTACTGATATTATATACCTGGATTTTGCTAAAGCTTTTGACACTGTTTCCCATAAAATGCTTCTCTTCAAATTACAACAGTTAGGTATTACTGGAGATTTACTCAAATGGATTGTTGCTTTTCTGTCAAACCGCTCACAACGTGTTATTATAAATCAAATTTTATCACCTTTTTGTGAAGTTACCAGCGGAGTTCCTCAAGGCTCTGTACTTGGCCCCCTCTTATTCTTGCTCTTTATTAACGATTTACCTCAAACTGTATCTACTGATGTTTCTTGTGTATTGTTCGCTGATGACGTTAAAATCTATAAGGAAGTAACTTCTGTTGCCGATGCCCAAATTATTCAATCTGCACTAAATGAAATTATAAGCTGGTCTTTTACTTGGGAACTAGAACTTTCTGCACACAAATGTGTTATTCTCCATTTTGGTCAAAATAATCCTGGTTTTAATCACACTTTGAATGGGGTAAATTTAAGGAGCAGTATTTCTTGTTGCAATTTAGGAGTGTTAATGTCAGCTGATGGTAAATTTTCACCACATATCAATCAACTTGTTAAAAATGCGTATCATAAAACTTGGTAGCTTTTAAAAATTTTGAGTCAAAAAATGTAAAGTTATTGGTTAGAGCGTTTATGACTTACGTTCGACCAACACTTGAATATTGTTCTGTCATTTGGTCTCCTCATTTTATTCAAGATATTAATTTAATAAAGAAAGTTCAAAAACATTTTACTAAAAGGATATGTTACAACAAGATAGCTACTTATTCCGAAAGACTAAACTTTTTAAATCTGGAGTCACTTGAAACCAGACGTTTAAAAATTGACTTAATTGAAACCTATAAATTCATGAACTGTCCGCACACTCAAAATTTCGACGAAATATTTTCTAAAAGTCTTAATTGTTTCAATCAGTCAAATAATTTATACATCAACTATTCTTGTACTGATGTCAGAAAATTTTGGTTTGGAAATCGTGCATCATTTCTGTGGAACAAGTTACCACCCATTGTCAAACTGGCAAAGAACCTAAATCAATTTGAGAAACTACTTGCAGAAAACTTTAACTTTAAGTCTCACTGTCGAGGGCTGATTCACACGGCAAAAATAATGCCCTTCTCCCCCTGTTACATTTTGCGATCAGCATAATTTTTAACTCTTTATCTTTTGTGTTTATATTTCTGCTTCATTTTATTTGCGTCCGCCATTTCAAGAAATATATCTACTTGTTTTAGCTGCTTTCGTTTTATGTGACAAATAAAACTGAACGAAATAAATTATTAATGTGAAAGATCTAAGTATAAAATTATATACAACTAAGTAACTACAGTAAGTACAGTAAAAAGGTTAATGTATGATAATCATTATAACTTGCTGTTTAAGTTTTGAAAATTCTCCTGAATTCTCCTAGATTTTCAGGATTCCACTGAATTCTCCTGACATTTTAAAATTCTCCTGCATTCTCCTGCATGTTTACAACTTCTCCTCAAATTTCTCCTGAAAAGCCAATTCTCCTGCTCCTGCTCCTGAAAATTTTAGATTCTCCTGAATTCAGGAGAATCTCCTGCACCTGGCAACCCTGCAAATAAAGTCTTAGTAAGAAAAAAAGATGGAAAACATAGAATGTGCATTGATTTTCGAGGACTCAACACAGTAACTAAAAAGAATGTATACCCATTACCAAGAATCGGCGATATTCTTGACACACTTAAAGGGATGAAATATTTTGCAACTTTAGACCAAGCTAACGCTTACTACACAATAGGTATAGAAGAAAAAGACAAAGAAAAAACACCATTCTTGACGCCCGTAGGGCTTTATGAATTTAATAATCTACCTTTTGGATTATGCAACGCCCCAGCCTCATTCATACGTCTTATGGACATAATATTATCAGGATTACAGTGGCAAATTTGCCTAGTGTATCTTGATGACGTTTTAATTTTCGGAAAAAACATTGAAGAACTAACAGAACGATTAGAAAAGATTTTGAAGCGCTTAAATGATGCCAACATGAAACTTCGCCTTTCAAAGTGCAAATTTGCGCATGAGGAAACTAACTATCTGGGATATAAAATTTCAGAAAAAGGAATCTTACCCGACGATCAGAAAATAGAAGCAATCAAAAACATGCCAAAACCGAAAAATGTCAAAGACATTAAATCCTTCCTTGGATTAATATCTTATTATAGGAAGTTTATTGCAAACTGTTCTAAAATAGCTGAACCCCCCGATAAATTACTCAGAAAGCAAAATGCATTCCAATGGGGACCAGAACAATAAAATGCATTCAACGAACTTAAAGAATGACTCATCAAACCACTAATCCTAAAACACCCTGATTTTACCAAACCATTTATTCTACAAACGGATGCCTCATACAATGGAATAGGAGCAGTTTTATCTCAAATCCAAGAAAATGAGGAAGAACACCCCATAGCTTTTGCTAGTAGAACAATAAAAAAGGCAGAAAAGAACTACCCAGTTACCAAATTAGAGACGTTAGCAGTAGTTGAATTCATAAAATATTTTCGCCCATACTTGTATAGAAGTTAAAGTTGAAACTGACCATTTGCCATCAAATCCGTCCCAGAAAAGACAAATCCCTCAGCAAGAATCGCTCGACGGGGACACGCTTTAGCAGGAATAAGAATTAATGTTGAACAAAGAAAAGGAATCAAAAACCAAAATGTTGATGCATTATCGCGATTGCCAAATGCTAAAGAAAATCAATGCTTTGACATTGATGAATACGATACACAAGAAAGATTAATCAACACTGTAATTTGTGAGCAAAAACGCACGTACATAGATGGTCTAGATAACGAGGAAATCGAAGAATATCCAAAGATAAACATAACCAAATTCCAGAAACAAGATGATACATTGAAATCACATTTTGAGAAAGCTGAACCAGAAAAAGGTTATGTTGTTGAAAATGACAGTTGGAAGCACGCTTGGCCGGTAACCAGGAAGCCCAGGTTCGAGTCCTAGCTAGCCAAATGTTTTTCGCTATTCATTCAGCACACTGTGTTGAGGTTAGTGCTGGTGGAGCTTTCTCCCCGACTTCCTTGTATCACAGGCATAAAGTTTGTTCCTCGAATTATGGCTAGATGGTGTAGTTGGAAGCACACTTGGCTGGTAACCAGGAAGCCCAGGTTCGAGTCCTGGCTAGCCAAATGTTTTTCGCTATTCATTCAGCACACTGTATTGAGGTTAGTGCTGGTGGAGCTTTCTCCCGACTTCCTTGTATCAAAGGCATAAAGTTTGTTTCTCGAATTACGGCTAGATGGTGTAGTTGGAAGCTGCGCTTGGCCAGTAACCAGGAAGCCCAGGTTTGAGTCCTGGCTAGCCAAATGTTTTTCGCTATTCATTCAGCACACTGTGTTGAGATTAGTGCTGGTGGAGCTTTCTCCCCGACTTCCTTGTTTCACAGGCATAAAGTTTGTTTCTCAAATTACGGCTAGATGGTGTAGTTGGAAGCATGCTTGGCCGGTAACCAGGAAGCCCAGGTTCGAGTCCTGGCTAGCCAAATGTTTTTGCTATTCATTCAGCACACTGTGTTGAGGTTAGTGCTGGTGGAGCTTTCTCCCCGACTTCCTTGTATCACAGGCATAAAGTTTGTTTCTCGAATCACGGCTAGATGGTGTAGTTGGAAGCACGCTTGGCCAGTAACTAGGAAGCCCAGGTTTGAGTCCTGGCTAGCCAAATGTTTTTTTCTATTCATTCAGCACACTGTGTTGAGGTTAGTGCTGGTGGAGCTTTCTCCCCGACTTCCTTGTATCACGATCATAAAGTTTGTTTCTCGAATTATGGCTAGATGGTGTAGTTGGAGGCACGCTTGGCCGGTAACCAGGAAGCCCTGGTTCGAGTCCTGGCTAGCCAAATGTTTTTCGCTATTCATTCAGCACACTGTGTTGAGGTTAGTGCTGGTGGAGCTTTCTCCCCAACTTCCTTGTATCATAGGCATAAAGTTTGTTCCTCGAATTACGGCTAGATGGTGTAGTTGGAAGCACGCTTGGCCGGTAACCAGGAAGCCCAGGTTCGAGTCCTGGCTAGCCAAATGTTTTTCGCTATTCATTCAGCACACTGTGTTGAGGTTAGTGCTGGTGGAGCTTTCTCCCCGACTTCCTTGTATCACAGGCATAAAGTTTGTTTCTCAAATTACGGCTGGATGGTGTAGTTGGAAGCACACTTGGCCAGTAACCAGGAAGCCCAGGTTCGAGTCCTGGCTAGCCAAATGTTTTTCGCTATTCATTCAGCACACTGTGTTGAGGTTAGTGCTGGTGGAGCTTTCTCCCCGACTTCCTTGTATCAAAGGCATAAAGTTTGTTTCTCGAATCACGGCTAGATGGTGTAGTTGGAAGCACACTTGGCCGGTAACCAGGAAGCCCAGGTTAGAGTCCTGGCTAGCCAAATGTTTTTCGTTATTCATTCAGCACACTGTGTTGAGGTTAGTGCTGGTGGAGCTTTCTCCCCAATTTCCTTGTATCACACATGCATAAAGTTTGTTTCTCGAATTATGGCTAGATGGTGTAGTTGGAAGCACGCTTGGCCGGTAACCAGGAATCCCAGGTTCGAGTCCTGGCTAGCCAAATGTTTTTCGCTATTCATTCAGCACACTGTGTTGAGGTTAGTGCTGGTGGAGCTTTCTCCCTGACTTCCTTGTATCACAGGCATAAAGCTTGTTTCTCAAATTACGGCTAGATGGTGTAGTTGGAAGCACGCTTGGCTGGTAACCAGGAAGCCCAGGTTCGAGTCCTGGCTAGCCAAATGTTTTTCGCTATTCATTCAGCACACTGTGTTGAGGTTAGTGCTGGTGGAGCTTTCTCCCCGACTTCCTTGTATCACAGGCATAAAGTTTGTTTCTCGAATTACGGCTAGATGGTGTAGTTGGAAGCACGCTTGGCCGGTAACCAGGAAGCCCAGGTTCGAGTCCTGGCTAGCCAAATGTTTTTCGCTATTCATTTTGTACAAGGCGGACGAAAATACAAAGAAAATTGTCATTCCTGAGAAATTAAAGAATTTGATCATTTACACTTACCATGACGATGAGCTTGCTGGACATTTTGGCACTCGAAAAACCATTAGTCTGATTACAAAACAGTATTTTTGGGAAAACATGCACAAAGACGTACTTAAATACTGTAAAACATGCAATAAATGTCAACAAAACAAACCCATACGGAGGAAGATCTTGGCAAATCTCAAACCGATTACTTGTATTGGTCCATTTCACCGAATCGCAGTAGACTGCCTTGGACCCCTGAATCTGACAGAAGCAGGAAACAAATTCGTAGTAGTATTTATAGATTATTTTACAAAATACATCAAAGCTTATGCCACACCAAATATTACAGCACAAACAATAGCTAAGCTATTTATTACTCAAATAATCTGCCAACATGGCGCTCCCGCAATCCTACAATCAGACAGAGGCAGCAATTTCACCTCAGAATTCATGACTGAAATTACACAACTATTTAAGACAAAGAAAATCCACACCACCGCATATCACCCGATAGCCAATGGAGAAGTAGAAAGAGCCAATCAAACACTAACGACACGGATAAGAATGTACATAGATTTGAATGAGCCGGATTGGGACGAGAATTCACCGTATGCAGTATTTGTGACCAACATTCACGAAAACGAAACCACGGGCTATTCTCCCTTTACACTCGTATATGGATGGAACCCAAATTTTCCCATTGATATGGCCCTAACATACAAACGCCCCTTATACTTAATTGACGCTGAAACATATGACTTAGAAACAGTGTTTTTTTTTGTACAAGGTCTGTTTGTACATGTACAAAGATGGTCCCCAACAGTCTTTGTTCATTTTGTACATGCAAATTTTTGTGTACTATAATATAGTACAGTAGCGATTTTAGTGTGGTAAAACAGGGTTTTCGATCTTTGGTAGTGTATTCTAGCTGATTTATGGGTTTCTGACGCCAAAAATTACTAAAAATTATCTGAAAATGGCGAAGCGCCTAAAAATTTTGACAGTTTTCCATTCTAAACGCAAATTCTGCCATTTTAAAGATATATACGACAAATAATTTATCAGTTCGGAGCGAAGCGCCGAAAATTGTGGGAATTTTACATCTTTTTACAGTTTTTGTCTTCCTAAAAATCTTTGTGCATTTTGTACACACAAAATTTTTGGGCACCATAATATGGTATAGCAGCGACTTTAGTGTGGTAAAAACAGAGTTCTTCGACTTTTCGTAGTGTGTTTTAGCTAATGTCTGGGTCTCTAAGGGCAAAAATCACTAAGAATCGTCTTAAAACGGCGCGAAGCGCCGAACAATTTGACATTTTTACTTTTGAAATGCAATTTTTGCCATTATAAAGATATATAGAATACACAAATACTCATTTCAGCGCGAAGCGCCGAAATTTTTCGAATTTTAGACCTTTTTTGCAATTTTTGTCTTCCCAAAAATCTTTGTACATGTACAAAGACGGTTCGAAAAGTCTTTGAACATCGGGAAAAATCTTTGCCAAGTACAAAAAAAACCGTGCTTGGAAGTCAAGCGTCACTTCTCAACAGCCCTAAAAATAATTCAGGAACAGTTTGAAAAGTCACAGAATCAGTATAAAAAGACATATGATAGTAGGATACATAACGCTACCTATAAAATCAATGACTTGATATTACTTGAGAATGAATCGATAAATAGAGGAATCCCCAAAAAACTCCTCCAAACATACCTTGGACCGTTTCGTATCATTGAAGTTAAATACCCAAATATAAAAATTGATCTCGGTAAAGAAAAAGTTGCCACGGTTCATGTGAACTGTACAAAGAAATATTTTCCCCGCCAAAATCAATCAGATGAAGACACCACCATCGACGCAAAACATCACAATCAACCTTCAACGGACAGTCAAGCAACACCAGCCGCAGAAACCATGACAAACAAATTAAGACCTGCCCCAAGATATATGTACAATTTAAGAAGCCTGACGATGCCAAAGCCAAATGAGGACGTTTGACCTCTTTTTAGAGGGGACGTGTCATGGAAGAGTAAAACAGTTTTCTCAGAAATAATTATATTTAATAGTTTTCGTGGATACTTATCACGCGTTTATCAAAATACTATGTATAATTGCTAGGTACGAAGTCCGTTTCTTCTTTCAATGTTAGAATTCTTCCGTGATTACTTATGCACATTTAATTCCCCCAGACTTAATTTACCCTCAAAAATTTTGAAGCAATGGGTTGACCCTTATTATTTGATGATCAAATATGACCTAGCTTGATTGAAAAGCGATTCTGGTCAACAAATGTAGCATCTCCAATGCTAAAACTTCTGGCCCAAACCGGAAAAATCCGAATAATAGCTTACAAATTCCCCAAGCTTATTTACTCTCAAAGTTACCTTAAATGGGTCACTTACTCAAATTTAATTCCAAATAAATGCAAAATATTTACTTTTCCCGAACACGTAGAATTTATTACAAGTAGAAAGCACGAAGAATGATGAAAGCTGAAGAAACATAATAATCAACATATTAGCTTATTATATGACAAAGGTCAAATGACCAATGAGAATTGATGTAAACAAACATAGCGCCGCCCCATAATTTAGTCAACAAAAGTGATAAGCTGAATGGAGAAGGGTCTTCGAAATGAGTTAGCTGGCGTAGAGCGGTCTGGTCCCGTACTCGTTCGTATTCGTCCATATTTCTCCTTATTAATATATTATACCTGTACTAATTTGGTCTATTTTACCCTGCAGTCGTTTGTCACACGTATCCTGGTACGTATAGTTTTTATTGTATATATTTTTAGCTAATTATTAGTGACACAATTGTTAATTTTTTAGACTGTAAATATGATTTATCTCCGACCTGCGTTATTGACAGTGTTGAGAAACGATTGTTTTCAGTAAAAAGGTCCTTGTCATAACACTAGTGTTTCAGATACTGAGAAACTTGGTCTTACTCACATTACCTTTCCAGTCCATATACATTTTGTTGTTTTACTGTTTTTGTATGAGAATTCTCGGATTTGCCCCTCTTCATTGTTTTGGTATTGAAATTCTCTGATTTCCTTCCCCTTCTTTTGCCATGGGGTTTCGACTGGCTATCAGCCGAATCCTTTTGTGGTTCGTTCATTTATAGCTGAATGATGCGGACATACATTTAACGGCTCGAAATTTTGGTTGGGGTTCCGGTCATTTTGGGGAAGGGTAAATGACCTCTAATTTTGGTCAAAACGGTCAAAAAAACAAGTAAAAACGGCCTAAAACCTCAACTTTTTGCTAAAATCGGGGAGGGGGTCAAAAATTTTCCGGCTTTTGGAGGATGGGAGGACAACTAAGTTTGAATGCGGATCCCCTTGTTACATTCATGGATGTGAACATCTTTGTAAAACGGTATGGAGGTCCACTTTTCGATATTCTTCATCAGTTGACTTCCAGTACACTGTGTGAGGGGCAGAGAGAAAAATTTAAATTTTTTTGTTGTTCCATCCTTTAGGGCAAACACTAGCATTTATAGACCGTTTTTATTGCGCTTTTTTCAACCAAAAGTACAAGGTCTACTTCCCCAACCGAAAATTTTCAAGCATTACATGTTCGAATTTCCTTCCTTAAAACTATTAAATTTATAATTAGTGCTTAATCTTTCGAGCTTCCGTGAACACCGCACGTTTTTCAATTTTTTATTGTCACCTTATTGGTATTTTCGGTGGTTAAGCCGAAATTGACTACGTTTAATATATTTCCAAAATTTCGTAGGTAGCTTTTCTTAATCTTTCATTTTTTGAATCTTTATCGTGTAGAAATCGAATATGGATTTGATTATGAGCAGGCGCGGATTTAAGGGAGGGCGGGGGGCGGCCGACCCCCCATTGGCCAAAAATATTTGGCGAGATAAAGAATGGATATGCAACTTGCAATGATTTTTGGCCGTCAGTGACCATAATTTTTCAAATTTTTCTGGCGCTACGCGCCGGATGATACCTATTAATGACATTTATTAACTTTCTTGGCGACCTGGAAGCCATTTTCTGTTCTATTTTTGCAGTTTTCTTCTATTTTCAATTGAAAATTTCGATGTTTCGCATCAAATGCTATAAAAACAGGAAATCAAGCAGCAAATCATGCTTCTAGACGTCTATCCGCCTTAATTTCACAAATTTTTCGGCACTACGCGCCAGATTTTTGTAAAAGTCAAAGAAATTTAGTGATTTTTTCGCACAAAATTGTAGAAAATTTTAAAATTTTTTGAGAAAATATTGCGTCAATAGCACTCTTTTTTTTGTACTAAACAAAGATTTTGAGGCTCGTACAAAGATTTTCGGAGCCATCTTTGTACAATGTACAAAGACTTTTTGGGGCAAAATAATAGTAATTTTAATGTTTTTTCGGAGTATTTTTTAGCAAAATTTCTAAAAATTTTCGGCGCTTCGCGCCGAGTATCCTAATTACATTCTATTTAGCTCCAAGCGCGGGCATTTAACACTCCAAAATCTATCTGTAAGGATCTTTGTACAAATTGAAGCATCTTTTACATCTATTTTTACTGTTTTATAAAGATTTTATGCATAACAAAGAACTATTAAACAACTTTACACTGTTTTCTGCCGTTTGAAGATAAAATTGACTCTTTTATCTTTGCGTTGCATTGAATTCATAAGCAAATTGGTGTCTATTATGAGATTCAGTCAGCACATTGCAACCGCTTATTATTCATAATTGTGTAACACAAGTTATTTTAACTTACTGAGTCGAATTTTATGTGTAATTTCAACCTAAGACTCATGAAAATTTTGGCGTTTCGGGCCGAATTAATATAATTAGCTGAATAAGGACAAAGTTACACCTTTTGCGAAACGTGCGGGTCACGGATAACAATCTAGTAGTATGTAAAAATGTGTACATTCAATTGTATATCTATGCGTTATATGTACAAAAAATTTTCGCTCGTACAAAGACTTTTCCGGAGATCTTTGTACATGTACAAAGAGGCTCGTACAAAAAAACCGTGGTCAAAAGTGATTTTATGTAAAAGTATACAATTTAAAACACCGAAAAAAAACGCTATTTCGGGCGTTAAGGGTAAATTTTCGGACCTATCTTCAACTGTTTTTGGGAAAGTTGGGATACCGCCCCCCCCCTTCGGAAAATCCTAGATCCGCCACTGATTATGGGAAACCAGTTCTGTGGATTGGATAGTTTTTGAGCGATAGATTTTTTTATTTGAGAAGAGTATTAAATAAAGCTTCTCATCACCTTTTTACAGTAAACCTATAATGCGTGGTCTATTATTATTTTGTATCTGTACATAAATACAGGTTTCAGCGCTAAATTGAAGTAAACATTTTAGTACCATACACGGGCAGGAAAAAATTCTGGGGGGCAGGATCAGACATGTACGTGGGGGTTTGGGGTCTAGTCCCCAGAATGGAAACATGGAAAATTTTGTGGGCAAAATGAAGGCCAAAAAGCATATGAAAGTAAAAAAAATTTTCCTTAAAAAATGCTTCAAATTAACTAGAAACTGTGATAACGTCGATATAAAGCTATTTCAGCGCATATGGCAGTTTTTGAGGTCATTTTGGCCCGCGAAAGCTCAATTTTTGACCCCTCCTCAGATCGGCCGTGCTATGCATCTATGGTCAGGATGATTAAAATCGTCAAAAATGTCAATAGAATTCTGGAGGTTTCAACTTGTAAGTGGTATAAACCCCCATAATCCCCCATACGCCCTTGTGTGGTGAGTACTGCTATGAGGGCTCAAAATTGTTTTATAAAATGGATAAAAAAATAACCTGGGTTGCCGTTCGAAGAGCGGATGCTCGTTAGGTACAGTAGTTGATTGCATGAGCAAGTTATGGATAACGACTGTATTTCTCACGTTCATGCACATAGGAAATGGTTGAGAGAGGACATAAAACCTCAGTGGATTTGCGCTGCCGAAACTTTGAATCGTTTGGGCATTGTTACGATTTCTTTATACATATTTATTTGCCATTTAATTGCCATTATATACTATTGGACGATGTAAACAAGTAATGAAAATTTGACGTACGTTTCTACGTTGAATTAAAAATAATTGTATGTTCAAGAAGCTATGCATTACTGCTTACATGTAACGGCTCGAAATTTTGGTTGGGGGTACGCAGCTATTTTTATGACCTCAAATTTTTTGCCAAAAACGGCCAAAAAACACCTAAAGCGGCCAAAAAATTCAATTTTTTCCCAAAATGGGGGAGGGGTCAAAAATTTTCTGGCTTCGATAGAATAGGGACGACTAACTTTGGATGAGGGAGCAGACACGTAGCTGACCCTCCTATTTTGGGGGGATTAACACAATTTTGAGGGGTCTAAGCCAAAAATGGAACAAAATAACGTGTAAAAAGTCCTATTTTTCCGGTTTTTTCTGAATTTTGGGGGGTCCGGACCCCCCATTCCTCCCACAGCTACGTGCCTGTGAGGGAGATCCCCCATTCCCCTGCTACATGTATGATTAACAGTACTATTCGCATAAATTTGAGCCTTCCAACCAGGCATTGACTACGGTTGAGCTTGCAGACTGTTCAGTGATAGCATTACCTGAATCATTCCTAGAAAGCCTACGGTTTATTTTCGTTTTATCATTCCTTTATGAATTGCGCAAGCTAATGCGCAGAATAACATTCCAAAAAAAATTGAAAATTTTAAGAAGCGTATCTCAATCTGTATGTAGGTGGGTGAGCAATTCGTCTTGAAAACTTGGCACGTTAAAATCTCGTTTGCTAATGTTGACAAAAACAAAAAGTTTTGCGTAACATTTGGTTTACTTGTCAAACTTGATATCTACCTAACTTATGTCAGTTTTACTTTTTTTGCTGTATGTAACTGGTCGTAAGTAATAACGGTATGAAAATTTTGGCAACACAAACTCCTAGATTTTTTATCAACAATAAATTACCATTATTTGTTTATACAGTTTTAATTTATCAGCTTAATTTTTGCTTAGTCACAGGGTGATCTTTTATTTAGTTAATTCCTTACTCAATGAGATTTAAAAATATACGACCTTACTGACATGCGTGTTGTTATAATGAGTGAGCTTATGTCCAAAAGTCGGCTGGAGCAGCGGCGGATCAAGGATTTTCTGATAGGGGAGGGGCGGAACCTCAAATTTTTCTAATATTTCAAAAAATTGTTCAAAAATCCGTCTATTACATTTAAAGTATCGTTTTTTGTAATCTTTTGATCATTTGTGATCAGGCAGGTAGCTGTGGGGGAACTGGGGGTCCAGAACACCTGGGCGTGGGGGGTTTGGGGGGTATGCATCCCCCCAGAAACCAAAATACCCCCCCCAGAAATCAAAATATCCCCCAGAATTCAATTTTTGAAATTTTTTTCGTTTTTTTCCCAATTTTTTGATGCCAATGGATAGTGCTTGATGAGAAGCGTCGAAAAATGGTGTTTTTATCGCCATACCACCATTTTTAAGACCATTTTTTTGACCTTCAAAAAATCTTGCACCCCCCAGAATTTTCTTGCTCCCCACGTATGGTCCGGACCCCCCAAAATTCAGAAAAAACCGGAAAAATGGGACTTTTTACACATTATTTTGTGCTATTTTTGGCTTAGACCCCCCAAAATTGGTGTTGACCCTCAAAATAGGAGGGCCAGCTAAGGAGGGCCAGCTACTTGCCTGTTTGTGATCCGAAAAAATTTGAAATTTTCAAAAGTTTTGTACAGAAAACGCTCAAAGTTCGTGCAAAAATCGGCGCAAAGCACCTAAAAAATTGTAATGAGTAAAAAATCCTAGATATGTTCATAATTTACTCATCTGACTTAAAAATAAAGTTTTTGGAGCGCTAAGAAAGCCATTAAATGTTGTTAATGAGTACTACCGGACGCGAAACGCCGAAAAAATTTTAAAATCGTGATGATAAATGGCTAAAATGATCAAAAAACACATTAATTTCTTTTGCGCCCGACTATTTTTTTACGACAGGGGCCCCCTCACTGTAAAAAATAATCTGCAGGTTCAACGTCATTTATTCACATGTATATCGTTGCCATAATTTGCTAACGTCAAGCCCACTACAAAAAATGACATTGATTCAATATAATGCACGATTCAGTATAACCTCGAGATGATGTCATCTAATGACGTTGGTATATCTTGAAAAATCACATCAGTTCAATGCGCTGTATCCCGGTAACGAGTTAATGCGACTATTATTTATCACATTAGTTCAATGTGATTTGCGGTGATGCAGCGCATAAAATCACGTTGGTCCAATGTGTCTTTTAATAAAAGTACCTAAAAATAGCACTCGTGGTGCTACCTAAGTAAAGGACATTATCTCAATGTGATTTTTCTTTCTTGCATTAAAATATCACATGGAATAGATGTGTTTAGCTGCAACGGTAAGCACGCTGGCAGCAGGGCCCATAGGTATATCTCACGTTTATAGATAGGTACGTTTTTTTGTTAAAGGGCCGAGCAAAAATTCTGAGATACACAAAATTTTTGATATGCCGAAAAATCGATGGTATTGACAAAAATTCTAAAATTGCAAAGACGATAAAGGCTAAAAGGCCAGATAGTGGGATCCAAAATAAGCCACGTCCCGTACACATTCTCATACATAAACTTTATGTGTTTACATATATGGGAAAAAGATCACGATTTAATACAGGTATGCGGCACTAAAATCACCTGAAAATGATGAGCGATGATGACATTCATTAATTGCCAGGCACATAGATACCTGCATTAAAGCATAAAGTAAAAGGCACAATGATTTAAAAAAGATGTCACCAGTAGCGGGTGAAGCTCAATAAAAGGGGGGGACTAAAACTCAAACTGCTCTGTAAGCATATGCACTTTTAAATAGCAGATTTTAAAACATCTAAAAGGATAAGGTAAAAAATAAGAAATTCATAAAAATAGATGAGTTTAGGAAGATACTACCTACAGCTTTATGAATTTGTTTCGAGTAAATTTTTACATCTTCTACAACATTAACGATCAGGTAAAAAATATTCCAAGCGAAGCTTTAAGATTCGAATCATTTAATTTAGTGTTAAAAAGCATCAAAAGACGCAGACAGAATGATGGTTAAGAATAACTGAACAAAAACAGCTCCACCCGCTTTTGATACATAAAAATTACAGTAGCCTAAGCGTAACATGACGAAATACTGAGATCACAATTTATGGAATGCATTCTAAAGTTCGAATCAAATTGAAAACCTTAGGCGAAGGTTTTTTGTCAGTCAGACCAATTTTGAGTATTGCACGTTGTAAAAACTGTAGCACCATGAACGCACTGTACTCTAAATGTAAAACGTAGTGGTACACAATTGAGAACATAGCTGCTTCAGCAAAACTCGGCATGTCTTTCATGATGATATCCTTTTCAATGATAATAAAGTACATCGCTTCTCCCATTTCATCAATATCAAATCATATCTAAGCGGCGCCGCTATCGGACTCAGCAGATTCATCCTATCATCAAAATATTTCGACTTAAATGGAAAATTGAATTCGAATCAAACAAGAATTATGCATTAAAAAACATGACAAAGAACTGAAGCACGGCAAAACGCACTTGAGCCTGAATATTTCACATATTTCAGAGCATTTTCACAATTCTTAATATGACATTCAAAACATTTTCAATGGTTGTTTATTTATGTAATAGTGTGTCATCAATTCACTAATTCGTTTTCTGACTGAATCCAAGATTATATTTATTTTCGAGATAAAAATCATATTTTTCGTATAAAATGATTTTAAAACTTTGATCAAATGCTCTTTAAAATTTGATTCACGCAATGCACAACTTCATACCTACTTGTTTCTGAAGAACAAAGACGACAATTTGTTCAAAAGTTTCAGCAACAGCAGCAGAGCCTCGTGACGATGAATTGAAGACTCCAGGAAACCGTCTTTGGGATCCTGTTAAAGAAGAATTTGTGCTAGATAGAATCAGCGAACATTATGAAAGAAATTGACTAATGATAAATATTGCACAATGATAAAAAAATATAAGACTTAATCAGTAATTGATCCAGTATGTTTGAAAGAGGAGGCAATACCCCAACTTTTCCCTAAATTCAATATTTATATGTAAGGTATTATACCTTCTGCATTGTCTACTTATCAAAATTATTTCTAGGCGCAATTTTTTTTTCAAAAAAATCTCAAAATTTTTGGAACATTGTGCGAAAAAGTACTTAATTTTTTAAATTTTGAGCACTTGCATCAAAGCTTAATGCATTTGACACAAATCAGTGGCGGATCTAGGATTTTATGGCATGATAAGGGGCTGTGGCGGAATCAAAATTTTCAAAGTTTTTTCCATAAATTTGGGATTTGGTTCTAAAAGAGCGATATTAGAATCACAAAAACCATGGCTAATATATCCAGGCATTATCATTTTGTGCCGGGGCTGAATAATGACATGTTCTGGAAGCGACACATGAACACACACAATACCAGCGATAGGAGTATTAGCATGAGTGCAAATTTGTATTTTTTTGGATGGTGAAAAAAGATTAACCTTTATACCATTAGTAAATGCACAGCGTTTGATAGGATTAACCCATAATAAAGCGGATTCACAAAAATCAAAACCTAAGAGAATATCTTCTGTTAAATGATCTATAACCGAAACAATGGTAGGAATATTTTGTTCCGCAATGGTTATACGCATCTTAAATTTAAATCAAACGATGGTGGTGATTTTGCCTTCAACGTGGACTATTTCAGTGGTTTGTTTAGGTGTCAGTTTGAAACCAAGACGGAGAAATGCTGCGGTAGTCATCATGGTAACTTGTGAACCAGTATCAATGAGCGCAGGAATTTGCACGTCATGAACTTCAACAAGAATGGTGGGTAGCTTTGTTCCCGCATGGTTTACACTAGGGACTGTGCTGGAGGTTGGCTTTGTAGGTGGCGCAGAAAGTTTTTGTAAATGGCTAATCGACACTGTAAATGTTCATATTCGCAAGGAATTCTCGAGACGCCAAACAGTGAAGGTGATTTGGTCATTTCTTGCGTTTTTGCGGTTATGGTATTTACATTGGAGGGTGATGCCTGGGTAGGTTGCGGTGGGGGCAATGAGACAGGGGTTGGCGATCAACTGCGTATATAATGTAGGGGCAATTTGCAAAATTTCCGGCGCGATAGTTGGAATTATAATAGGTCGAACGTTGTTCTGGTGGTAAATGAATGTAAGGCTCGTTTTGTCGCACTGCAAATTTTGGTAATTATTGCACGCATTATGGTGATAGTTGCCATAATTTTGTCGAACCTTCGTAGAAATGACCCATGCACTTGCAGTAAGTGCAGTATTTTTGAGACAAAGTTGTAGATTTGTTGATGCTAGATGAGCAATAAAATGGTTTCGGACACGAGTAATCAAATTCATTTGGATGAGGCACGCGCAATGTATCCTTAGGTGCTGCACCTCCTATAGGGGCAGCTGTTACCGACTACATACAGCGTCAGCGCTTTTTGATGCAAATTGGTTATTAGCGAATTCAGCATCTAGTGCGTTATCTAGATATTCGGCTAGAGATGCCCGAGGTTTGCAATCATACGTGGGCAGCAAGAAAATTCTGGGGGGGGGTCCAAGATTTTTTGAAGGTCAAAAAATGGCCCTAAAAATGGTGATAGATATGGCGCTAAAAACACCATTTTTCATTGGCATCAAAAAATTGCGAAAAAAACGAAAAAAATTTTCAAAAATTGATTTCTGGGGGGGGGTCTTTTGATTTCTGGGGGGTCTTTTGGTTTCTGGGGGTCCAGACCATACGTGGGCAGCAAGAAAATTCTGGGGGGGGGTGCAAGATTTTTTTGAAGGTCGAAAAATGGCCTTAAAAATGGTGGTATGGCGATAAAAACACCATTTTTCGACGTTTCTCATCAAGCACTATCCATTGGCATCAAAAAATTGCGAAAAAAACGAAAAAAATTTTCAAAAATTGAATTCTGGGGGGGTATTTTGGTTTCTGGGGGGGGGTGCATACCCCCCAAACCCCCCCCCACGCCCAGGTGTGGTCCAGACCCCCCAGATCCCCCCACGCCCATGTGTGTTTGCAATGATAAGCTTCACTAGCTATTTGGAGTATTAAGCCTTTTCGTAATTGATGACGAAGTAAATGCTTAAAATGATCCGAATCGACTTCCTAATTGGGTTGCGCCTTTAATAATTCTTTGCGAAGCGAGAGATAATAAGCTTTAACAGATTTGTTGGGCTGTTGTTTACGTTCTAGAAAATGATCGAACAACGTCTCCGTGTCCAAAGGACAGAATTCCGCAAAGCGCGTTTCAATTCCGTATATGAACGTCTTATGTTGGGTGGTAACAAATGATACAAACGAGAGGCATAAGGATCTAAAAATGATGACATAAAGCTAATGTGAAACGATTTGTCGATATCGTGAGTTTCAGCTAGCGATTCGCATTCTGCAAAAAAACCACATATATCGGATTTATCCGCATGAAAGAATTTCTTATTATTAATGGCGATTTGCATTTGTTGCAAAAATGGTGTGTGATTTAAGGTATCTGCAAGATGCGATCGACTATGTGCAGAACTGGATGAAGAATCTGAATCATGCTGATGGTGATGGCGATGCAATTTACTCTTGCAACGCAAGTGATGACAATGTGAGCAATCCGGACTAGTCGAGCTTTCATCTGAGAATTTTACACGACATCTCCTTATGGGTGACTCGGGTGATGGGGCAGAAAATTTTTGTTAGCATTAGGGAAATTATTTGCAAATGGCAAATTATCGTCCTGCAAAGGTATTTCTGCATTAGGCATGTACGTAGGTTGGGTAATAGATAAATGATCAGTATGAGGGGGAAAATACTGCAATGGAGGCAGGTTTCCCTGTCATTGTGACGCAATACCTAGCGAATTTGGTACAAATGATGGTGCATTATAATTTAGCTGGGGTAACGGTCCTGTTAACGACTGCTGCAAAATTGCAGGCAAATGTTCAGATATTATGGCTTTAGGTTCTTGATGCAATACCGTATCCAATGAATTACTTGCAAATTCAATGGGCGGAGGCGCGCGCATCAAAAAGTTGGGTTCGAAATTTTTGGAGGAAATCTCAGAACGTATGTGGGTAAAGGAAGGACAAATAATTGGCGAAACAGAGTCAGATGCAAGCTGCATGCGTTTGGCAACGTCACTACGCGGCTTAGACAGATTATCAAAATTTTCGCAATGGGGAATCTCCTTAATATGTTGGTTTTGACTGATGTTGGCGCGCTCAGACGCAGTGTGCAATTTTAGTAAATTAATAAATTCAGCACAAGGTTGATGCATTTTTCAGAATTTTCATGTTTTTCTTGGTCCATGCGCAAAGAAAAATGCGAAAACTGAAGATGCATACTCTAGAAAATCTCAAAAATAAGGTCATCAGAAGAAATCGTAGATGCTGGGCAATTATTTCCAGCAATTAGGCCTACAGTATTACTACTTTCGACGTCAGACGCATAGGTTCACGGTTTGGAACTGGTTTCTGGGTTATGCACTGCGCTAAAAGACGGATCAGATTATTATTAATGACGGTGACAACTGAAACATTATCGCCCATAGCAGTTGCGCTATGATTGGCACTAGACGGTACATGACTGGTTACCGATTCATCATCTGATGGCGAAACAGGTGATGCATTTATCGGAGGGAGTAGATTTTTACTATTAACGTTTGAACTAACACCAGATTGTTTGTTTTGGGTTTGTCTTGTCATACGTGTCAATGGCAAAGATTTTTTTGTTGGAGGCGTTCGTAATGTTTTATTACCACCCATTTCAAAGTATAAAAAGCATACAAAATGTAGTGTTAGGTCAAGAATTATGGCTAAGAGAAAAATTTCAAAAAGAAATTTTCGTAATTGACCCCGCAGAAAAGAGGTTTTTAACACTTCTGTCATACCTGCTTACACTGAGTAAGATGTATCAAACATGCGGTATAAGTTGAATAAGACTAAGCCTATGCAACGAAATACGTGCTTGCTTAGAATGAATGAAAATGAATGAGGTAGATGGCGAGATAAATGATCAATGGCGAATAATAATAAACCGTCACCTGAGGGTCGACATATATCAAAAAGAAATACCGGCAAGTCATCATCATGGTCGCCAGAGGGTCATTGGAAATAGTGAGAAATATTTAGATGCCAACGATACACAAAATCTTTGCCACGAACACTTACTTAAATGCGCACTGCCGCGACACGGATGATACTTCAACAGAGGTGAACAAAATGTTACACATGTTCAGATAGCCTAAAATAATCATTTTTGGATAAAAAAGTAAATATTAGATAGACGACTGACCAGTTCAGTTGTAGCTATAGTCTGTTTCATTTCAAATTACCCTTTCCGTGCCAGAAAATGGCAGATCGGTCAATAGCGCTTATTACTGTAGCCGACTCGTTTTTCATTGGGTTTCCTGTTCAGCGCTGCCGCGGTCGCCTTTGCTGTTTCTTCCGCTCCCAACACCGCCATGCCAGTTGATATAGCTCGATTATGCTTTCTGAAATTTGAATTTAATGGAGGCGCAGAGCATGACAATGAACCGGAGCTTTTACGATGACAGGGATGAAATTTTGCTGCTAAAAATATCGACTTATTGCTATCTACCGCGACTCCCGTTTACTGCAGCCTAGCCAGTGCTCCTGGATGATACCACGGATAAAGGGAAAGTATGGTGAAAAATAATTTCACTTCATCTAGGTTGGTATGTAGCAAAAGCAAAAACAATGTGATAAGCTAGGTACGACTTGGGCAGGGCCAGGGAGGGCGGCCGCTCCACCCCACTTGGCCGAAAAAAATTTTGAAAGGTAGGAGAATGCAAGGAAAGATGGAAAAATTGCATGCCTTTGTCTCTAAATCTTCAAATTTTCGGTGCTTCTCGCCGGATGTGAAGTCCTTTCCATATTTTGACCCAAGCGCGATCAAAACATGACCGTCTGATAGCTTTTCGAGTTGGCAAAAATTTTTTTTCAAAACACGTTTTAATCAGAAGATTTTTGTGTTTTTTTGTGGTTTCTGTGAGCTATCTCGACGAATTTTCTAGGTTATAGACCATTCTATGCTGGATCCGCCCGCCCTCCCCTTGGCTGGATCCTGGATATGGGCCTGTACGTAGGCATATAATTGGATGCCTATCTGTTGTAGCAAGGCCATATTTAAGGGACACGGTTGCCCCTTCCCCCTTGTTTGAACAAATTTGTAAGGCAGGGTAATGCGAAATTTTCAAACTTTTCGATACTCCGAGTCGTTTAGTTAAGTACATCAAAATATCTTCAAAGTTTAAGCCTTGAGATATGTAAATACCTAGGTACGAGTATCATTATGTTGCGTGCCCCACGTATTTTTTTAATCAAAAGTCAATTGCCCATTTTTCAGCCATGAAATATTCGATCCTATTCTAATTTTTGTGTACCTTTTATATTTTGTACAAACCACTTTTTTACGTTTAGTCTTTCTTCATACGAATGCCATCCGCTTGCTCAAAATAGGTTGCTGGAGTGTTTGTACCTTTTGGCTGTAATCATACATGATCTTGGGGGTTTCCACCCCTGCAAAAAATTTTTCACCCCCCCCCTCAGAATTGGCGATTTTTCAAAAGTTTCCTAAACTTACCTGAAAATAGGTAGAAGAAGTGTCTTTTTAAGGGTTTTTGGCTATCTATTTGCTCAAAATCGCTGAATTTTCGGCGCTTCGCGCCATATATTCATGTTTTAAGCAATATGTTTGTCAATTTATTCGACTTTTTCAAAATTGTTTTCATGATTTTGGAGCTCATATCAGGCCTATCGTATGGCAGAAAAGGAATGGCTTTTAACATAACTAAACAGAAGCACTAGAAACCATGATGTGCTTTGTGTGTGTGTGTCACACTGAACCTTTCATAGAGCAGTATGAAACACTCTTCTTGTGGCACTTTTGTCCAACTGCAAAGCGCTTTCAGGCCTTTCCCCTTTTTCCAAGCAGACCTCTTCGTATGATAATCTTCGTTGGAAGCGGGAGAACTCATCTAGATAGATTCCCTCATTGCAACTTCTCTGCTTTGTGTGTGTGTGTCACAGAGTTTAACCTTCCTTTTCACAGCAGAGTTGAAACACTCATTTGTCGAGCAGACTTTCAGGCCTTTTCAGCAAGCGCATCAAGCGCTTTGATGCCGCTTGAGCCCATTTTTTCCCATTTGAAGCGCTCTCCTATGCTAGGCCTTCGTAGTAACTATATATCTTCCCCTTTGCAACTACAAACTATACTAAAATTCTCAGAATCTGTCATCTCTCTCAGAGTGTCTATGTCCTCACACGCAGTGTGCTATCATTCTGTTGTAATTCTACACTCTGTATCATTCTCTTCATTTGCAAACTGCTAGCGCATTTCATTGTAGTATGCTAGCTTCATGTATAAACTAAAAGCAGAAAGAAGCACTGGCACTGCTATGGGATGTGTGCATTCTCGCAGAGCCTTCAACTAACAGCTGTGTGGATCCTTTATCACAGCGCTTTCAGAGCTGTTTGGTATTGTATCATTCTTTTTTTCCATATGTCCATATTAGAGCGCTTTGAAGCTCTCAGGCGTTGGAAATATCATATAAAACAACGACAGAAGCAGTAACTGCTTTGTGATAAGGACATAGGTACAACGTATGTAGACAGACACGCAGAATCTGCTTTTTATTTTTTTTCATTCGTTTGCCTTCCAAAGAGCAGCTTCTCCCCTTTTCCATTTGTATGTCTGCTTTTACTAAAGGGCAGAAATCTTTGTGAGATCTGACAGAACAGTTTCAAACTGGCCCATTTCTTCCACTTTTGCTTTTTACGACAGTGCAGAACCGCTTCCCTCATGTCCATTATACTCTGCTGGAATATTCACTAATATTATGTTTTATAAACGTCCTTGATGGAGTCAGTGCATGTTTTGCATAGTGTTTAAAAGCGATATAATGCAGTATAAATGGACTGAAAATACTATTAAGATATGTTAATACACCTTTAAAATGCGTTTTAAAGGCTATTTTGACTATTTTTGTCATTGACCATTTTGTCGTTTGAATAGCAAAAAAATTGTCAACACTAAAAAATACTCGTTTTGGATTTCTTGGGTTTTACTCCCCGCCCTGCCGACTCTGACTTCAAGCATCTACGGTATTTACCATTAACGCTTGCATGGGGGGCTTGCAGCCCTGATGTTGAAAACCCCCTGCAGATTACTGTACACCTGCAGAATTATGTGCTTTTGACATTTTTGACGAGTTTTTGCAATCTTGCTGCCCTGCCCATATCATTTTTTAGCCCAAACAGGACACTTTTTAAGTTTTTTTACGCCTGACCCCCTTTCATCAGAATTTCAATGCTGCTTATACATATATGCTGGCGCTTAAAAAAACGTTAAAACTGTGAAATTGTAAATGTAGAGCCGCCTAATGTCTACAAATAATCGACATAGGACGGATACATTACCTTCGAGATTAACCTAGGTACGTAGGTACTTAAGTCTATGCTTAGTGCTGGCCCCGATCGCGCGGGCTCTAAGGCTCTCGATCTTTGGACCCTTACAGACCTTACGGCTTCGATCCCCTCAGCCCTAATATTGCTGGCTGCTTCTATATCAGGTGATCTCTCAGCAGCTACGCCCTAAGACCTAAGGCTTCCTACCTAGTCTCGGAATTTTGCCACGGAGGTCCAGTTGACCTATCTCAAGCTCTCAAGTTGTTGATTTAACTTATTTTCAATCAGTGCCTGATCAGAAAATATTTTTCGGTTCCTAATTTGTGTAGCACGCTGAACAATGAAAACAACAACAACGAGCTTCCTACGCTGATCAATCATCCTTAAAAATTAGATAGTATTTTTGATCAATTTTGGGCTTGAGAAATAAATTATGATTTCCGAATAAAATAAACTATCATACGAGATTTACCTTATCCAGTCCACTAGTTGGATGGAAATCCTCGACGAGTAGATGGTGGCCGACCTAACCCTTGGTAAAACCAAAACCACTGGGTAGGTTTTCTATATTTTATTCGACAAAAGAACACACGGCCTATAGCCGAAAGGAAACAAAATACGCAAAAGAAAGACGATAATGTACAGTCGAATAACCGGCCAACGAAAAACCAAAAAGCCAGACTCTAAACTACAACGTTACGTTCACTGGCCTCAAGGGCCATTACAGTAAATTAAAAAAGAACGATCAATTTAACGTAATACTGAATCACTTTTATCTCAGATCGAAAGTTCTCGATTCACGTAAGCGGTATGCATTAAACAATTACTATTATCATACACTTAACTCTATGCTACCGGACAAGTATCTAAAGGTTTTTATTATTGAAAATTTAGGGAAATAATGGGAAAACCGAAGGCATAACCACAGTGCACTATCATAGATAGCTACTAGTATTGGCTATGTATGGCTATCACTTCGAACTGCTAAGGCAAGTTTGCCTACCATGTAACTCTCGCAGTTACACTCCCCCGTATAGAAAAAAAATTTGAAGCGTAGTGGAGAATTTTTTGGGGGGTACAACAACGCTACTAGCGTCAGCGGCACTCTACAACTTGGCTCTCTGGCGTTTGCGACGCCTCAACTCTAGCCGTCCGCAACGCCTCATCCTAAGCGAGAACGTGAAAAAACGAAAATAAAAAGAACAAAAAAATAACAAATATCAATAACCGGTAACGGTCAACGCATGACCTCGTTCGCACTCAGGAAACTCTCGAGCAACACTCACAATGGCGCTAGGGATAACTATATTCTGTTGCCCCGAGTAATGATGAACTCAGTCTTGGACAACATAGCATAATATTCAGTCATGCTACCCAAGTAGCCTCTTCAGTCCCAGGTAATGAGAAAAATTTTGATTTGAAAAATTTTGTAGATTGGGTATAAATTAACCCCTTGTCCGTTAAAGAGTTAAGGTACCATGATAGAAACACCGCTTAATTGAGCACAAGAAAAATTAAGACACGGAATGATAAGGCAAATTATGCTGAGCAAAAAATTAAAGACACTGACAAGATAAAACACGAGGTAATGTCAAAAACAAGAAAAATTGGCAAGTATGCGAGATAACAAGAAAAAATTACAAGCACCGACAAAGAAAAAGTTTTAAAGCAAGAGAAAAATGACGAGAGAAAAAAAATACACAAGAAATAAACGATACACGAAGTCCTGGAATCCACATCAGGACAAAAAACAAAAAAATTGACGAAAAGCTGCTGGTCGAAGTCGGCCGCCGTCGCAGAGTTCCAAAAGTTCAGTACGTCGAACTTTGTAAAAATTAATATTGGTCACGGTAATTGGCCTTCGAGCCATACAATTTTCCGTGAAGCGTCGTTGTTGTTGAAAATATTCCTGATCCGATTCCGGTTAGCGATCATACGTGGGCCTTGAAAATTCTGGGGGGGGGTGCAAGATTTTTTTGAAGGTCGAAAAATGGCCTTAAAAATGGTGGTATGGCAATAAAAACACCATTTTTTGACGTTTCTCATCAAGCACTATCCATTGGCATCAAAAATTGCGAAAAAAACAGAAATAAATTTTCAAAAATTGAATTCTGGGGGGTATTTTGATTTCTGGGGGGGGGGGGTATTTTGGTTTTCTGGGGTGCATACCCCCAAACCCTAACCCCACGCCCAGGTGTGTTCGCGACGCGTATTTGAACGCTCACGGTATTGATATGGCGATTGCCTACGCCCATACAGATGTTGGCGTAAGCATCAATGTGGATCGACGGGTGGGTGTCGTCCCTCAAAATCGTCGTCATCCTTGTAGTTGTCCCGTAATGACGCGGGCAACCTGGGTGGCGTTGGAGTAAATAATTGCTCCGGCTGTGAAACCGTAAGTGCGTTGGCAAGAAGGTTGACGTGGACGCTGTTGTTGTTGAGTAACAGGCCGCGGTTTGGGCAAAAGTGGACCGGGTCGAGGTTGTGGCTGATAGCCCCGGTGGCTGGTTGACCTTGTTCCAATGGTGATCGATACGACTGGTCCCATTGTTGCCGTTGACGGGATTGTGACCGGCCCCGATGAGTTCCGCGGTTCGACTGTGGCGGGCGGCGATATTCATAAGGCTGCTGCTGTTGCAAAGCGACAGATGACCAGCATCGGCCTGAGAATACGCCTCGGAACGCTCACACAATTCTGTAAATTGCTGCTGTTGCCGCGGTTGGGTCTGCAGTCTTGTGTGTTGCTGTACATGCGGTTTTACTTGTGTCTGTTGTTGTGCTTGTGATTGTGAATGGTGGTGCGTTTGCGCATAGCGCTGCCGGGATGACTGCAGGTCTTGCCGCCTCGATCCTCTTTGGCCTAAACTAACTTTCAACTTAGCTGCAACTTCAGCTTGAACGAGTCTTCTGACTCGTTGTTTTTCCTAAATTCTTCAACCGACGTAAAGTGTGCTCGGATTTGTTATTGTAAAAACGGAGTCAATTTGCCTTGTGTTCATCTTCTGACATGTGACGAACTTCTGAAGTCTCAGCAAGAGCCAGCGGCGCGTAACTTTGTCGCATGCAGTGGCATTTCCGTAGCCAAATTCTCACAATCACGCTGCTCGATTGTCATGCATGTTCTACGCATCGCAATTTGCGCTTCCAAAGAAAGATCGACTTCGGGCATATCAAGGCTCGCTGCATATCCGCTCGGGTCCTGCGAGGATGCCTGTCGCCTTTCTTTACAAATTTTCTCTAATTCGCCTTGTATTCGATGTTTGAGGTAAAATACGGATTTTTGCTGACCTCTAAAACGATCAAATTGAACAGGAACTTTGAGTGGCGGGTTGGTAGCTAACCGAATTTGCCTAAATCATGTGTAAAACATGAGGACTTTCAATTCGTGCTGTTAAATCCGGGAATTCCGGTAAAGCCTCACGTGGAGATGGCGTGTAAGATTTGCAAGGAGCGCTACGCGTAACATGCGACACAACTGTTCCATCATACGCCAGCCTATCCCGGCAATGCCATGAGTAACGTATGCGAAAAAAAGTGAAATTTTCTATCTAAGAATTCAAAAGCGCTGTAGCGCGCATGACGTCTATTGAAAGAAAGATTGTCGTGTGTCGATACTCCGACTCGTATAATGACTGAAATTCCTCGGAAAGTATCAAAAATATCGACCATCTGGCATGTCGATATTAAAATTGGCACTAGGTGATCCGGCACTGGTGACATTCTATGCAGATATAAATCCGAGCAAATTTAATGTGTAAGCATCGTTGATCACCTCGCTTGGTGCGTCAAGATGTGGGTGTACAACCAAATACTCGAGCGGAACCTCGTATAGCATCATGCCGGTTGTGATAAAAAACCATATGCGCACGAAGTATTGGTCGAGTAATATAATCGGTTAAACACGCTCATTTGCTTATGAACCAAGGTGCGGGCTCACGATTGGCATCAGTCAAGGGCCGTGCGAGCGTAGACCACACTAATGGGCACGAGGGCAGTCAGTCGAATTCGCGTGCTGCAAATTTCCGAATCAGTCAATTCGATTTTGGACTCTAAACGCTTTCATTCGCGGCAATATGTTCGCGAATAGCTTGAACGTGAGCAGGTATTGCGACTTCCATATTTGATGATTGGCTTTGCGCAGCCTGTAGTTTACCAAATTCGCCACGGTACTAGACACACCCGTCATGGCCATAGAAAGCCCGTAAAACAAGTATCTGGTGCCAACATACCTTGTGACGCAGGCTGAGTCACAACTTGTGTGTATAATACTACTTGTAGTACTCCGTGTGCAGCTAGAGTACATTGTGGTTGTGGCGGGAAACCAATAATCTCAGTCATGATGACATCAGGGTCAGCTTGATGCTCTGCCCTATCCGGCTGAGAAGTCGGTAAAGGTCAGGCGCACTGATACCCAAGGGTGCTTGTTGAATCGCCGCAAGCGATTGCGAGACAGTTGGTTGCGAAACGGTAACAATCCCTTTTCTAGCCATTGCTGCGCGTGTTACGCGGTGGCTACACGTTAGCCTGTCTTTCCGCCCTCGGTGTTGGATAACGCCATCACCAAACGTTTGGGTGATAAATCATTGTCTTCAGTGGAGACCGATGGTTCTACACCAACCATAGACGAATCATATGGAATATTGGTTTGTGAAAACACAGAAGCTGGTGTACTCGAGCTGGTTGGTTTTGACTTAGGTTACGTGTCAGGTGCATTGACCGGGCCCGAAACTGTGTCGGCAATGGTCTGCGTAGTCTGCACTTGTAAGTCAGGATTATCAAACACGTTAGCGTGCGCCAATGCTTTTGTTACTGAGACGCGGTGGTGGCTGCCGCTATAGCAACTGGCGGTTGCGGAACTGGGCAATAAAAGTCCTCAGCTAGAATTAACTCTTCACCATTTGAATCAACTTCAGCTTCAACAGCTGCACTGGTCGACTGTCCTTGTGGTGGCTTACTAGTCGACAATGGTATGCGTACTTTGGCTTTTGGGCCACTAGCCTTAATATACAACTCATTGCCTACGAAAGAAACCGACATGGGCTTTCTATCGTCAGTAATGCGATTATCCTGTGAGCACCCTTCTATCAATATAAGGAACTTTATCAATAGTTATGAGGGCGTCCATAAGCTAGATAATGCTGCATGTCCCTAGTTAGGGGTAAGCTCCACGCCTGTCCGAAGTTTCCAGGCGCGTTTGGGTCGATGTACATATCAAGAGAATTCAGCCAAGCGCTTTAACGAGTGTGACTGCGCTTTAATGCGTAAACGGCAGTAAAATGTTCTCGCCAATGGCTGAATCAATGAAATTTGCAGTAAATGGATCTTTCCAGTGCAGTTTGTGCAATTTCTGCATCCGTATTGCCACAATTTCCTCAAAAGTTGGCCTGTAGACATGGAATTACGCAAGTCGGTCTTGCGTCGGGTCAAAAACACCATATAAACGTTAGGTAAGCGCGTTTCAAGCAACTGGGTGAGACTTGAACGGAGGTTGAGGGAACTTCGCTAGATCCCAACAGAACACATGGCCGTTTGCGCTCGCAACTTGGACGTAGCGTACAAATGGGCCATGGAGGTCCTGGTAAAGTGGGACAGAGTTGCTGAAAATGCAAGTCCCAGTTCTTATAATGCCTGCCTTTTCTGTCATTCACAAATTCGGAGTCATAGCCTAAAGAATAAAGTGCCATTTGTCATGTTTGATGGCTGAACTAACGCAAAATGGCGCTTAAAACGGCGTCTGGTCATTGGAGACTATGACAGTGGGTAGAAGTCTATTCTTTGGTACGCGAGGAGTTAACAAAGGACATCTACCAAGCCGATTCTCCCACCAGAGTTGTTGGTCGTTTATATGCTTAATATGATTTTTGACTTTATGTGCTGCTTTATGCTTTACCCATTTTGCGGTAAGTGATTCTAGACCGCCAACACGACTATTATCGTTTTGCGGCTTGGTCTGGTACGACCAAGCCCAGCTCCAAAGCCATACTGGTCTTCCAAACAAAACTCATCTAGGGACCTTGGGATCACGCCCTCAAATTTGCATCGGCAACCAGCTGCTTCAACAATGCCTCCTTTGCTAGGAGTACCTTGCACAGCCATGGGTCTGCAAAAGGAAAAACATTAGATAATGGTACGGCATGTGCTGTTTTAGAACCATTTAATAAACGTACAGACGCGCAGTCCTTAGCCTTTTGTTCCCTGCCCCGGTAAATCCTCAAAACTTATTACAACTGTCGGGGCAAGAGGGCAATGTGGTAACTTTACCAACACAAAATCGCCAGGGACGTACGTGTGTTTTTCCACAAATTAAGTCAGAATAAGGCAGTTTAGGTTCAGGCAAAGTCTATTCCTGTGAACGTGATGAATGATGAGAGGATTATAGACATATGCAATTTTCGCAGTTTCAGGCGTAGGTAAGTCAATAATTTGGTAGGGACCAGCACGCTTGGGTGATAGTTTACCAATTTCGGGTTGAATGACTGAGGTATTATTAAGGTAGACTATATCCGAGAGATTAAAATTTGTATGCGTTACGGCCTTGTCATATTGCGACTTTTGCTGCTTACAGCGCTTGAGTTAGATTTGAACGCGATTTCATGCAGATCTTGTAAAGTCAGTTTTAAATCAATGACATATTTTCACAACAGATGAAGTAAATTCGGATTTATTACAAAGTCATTTATAAGTAAAGTGTCAGAGGAAATGCTGGTTCACGACCATAAAGCATTTCAAAAGGAGATGTATTAGTTGATGATTGTGGAGTTGCGCCATATGCAAATAATGCAAAAGGTAGGAATTGCTCCCAATCATACTGGGAATGCACTCAGCTTAGACAAACAATCAATCAATGTACAATTATAACGTTCCACCAACCCATCACTTTGGGGGTGATATGGGGTTGTAATTATTTTTTGAACGTTTAATAATTTACAAACTTCGAAATTAGGGTAGATGTAAAATTTGACCCTGATCTGTCAAAAATTTCTTGGGACTCTATAATGTGGTATAATTTCTCTTAGTAATAAATTTGCAATAGTTGTTGCTTTTATGTAAAACAGCAAAAGCTTCCATTATTTTGTAAAATAATCCATAAAAACTACTATTTGGTCATTTCCGGAGGGATTGCGGCATATGCAAGCAATCACACACAATGAGTTCAAACGGCGCGGATACTTTGATTGGTTGCAACGGAACGGATGTGGAATTTAATGCGACCTTACGTTGTAAGCACACATCACAATTCCTACACCACGCGATCACATCATTTTCCATGTGTGGCCACCAATAACGCATTTGTATGGCGGGCAAGATTTTGCGCGATGAAAAATGAGCTCAAAAATAAGTCATGAAATTCCGTTAATATAAAGCGACGTAAAGATTTGGGTATCACAATTTGATGAACGACAGTTGGTGAACGCTTAGGTTAGCTTTGACAAAAAAGTACATCGTTTACGAGAAAAAATTTTTCACGATATTTTTTCGTTGTTAAGTCATTCAATGCAATGCAATTTTATGCAATTCGTCATCTGCACGTTGTTCAGCGAGTAAACACGCAGGTGTTAGCATTTCAGCTTTTTCAGCATTGGTAAGTAACAAGCGTTCATATCGAAATGTAGGTGGCTTAGAATTAGTAGGATTGGTTTGCGCAGTAGGATTGTTGTTTTGCATTTAGATGATTAATTGGCACAGTAGGCGCATTATCGCACGATCGGTCAGATGGAACCGATTCATCATCTGACTCAGTATCTTCGGATTCTAAATTTGCGATGTTAATGATATTTTTGCGCTCTACTTTATATTTGCGTTCTGCATAGCAGTCATATTTAGGAGTGCAGCGTGAAAGAAGATCAACTGCATGATTATATGCCAGGCATGCAGCAATATCATATTCAGCCATTCTCATAATTTGAAATTTGAACTGGCATTCAGTGAGTCCTAACAGCACTAGCCAGAACAACGCTTGATGATCAGTTTCGACAATGAATTTTTTACATGAATAATGTCAATAATGCTTGATGGCCCACTACGCTAGCCACACCTGGGCCTTTGTGAGGGAGTTTGGGAAGTATGCACCCCCAGAAACAAATGCCCCCAGAAATCAAAATACCCCCCAAATTCGAATTTTGAAAATTTTTTCGTTTTTTTTTACAGTACGATGCCAATGGATAGTGCTTGATGAAACGTCGAAAAAATCGTTGTTTTATCGCCATACCACCATTTTAAGGCCATTTTTGACCTTCAAAAAAATCTTGCACCCCCAGAATACTATTTTTAGCACGTATGCCGCTAAGCGCTTCTTTTCTGAAGTAGCATAATTGCATTCAGCAGAATTTAGCACGCGACTAAGCGTAGCTAAGAATAAAACGACTTTGGATGGTAAATGTTTTTGAGTCAAAATAGCACCTAATGCATAGTTACTTGCGTCAGTTGTTAAAATAAATTGGGTGCTCATCATCAATTTGAGCCAGTACAAAATGAGTGGAATAATAAATGCTTTCTTCAGAAGCTCAAATGCGGTTTGGTGTTCAGCCTTCCAGCAAAATTCGACATCTTTACGAAGAAGATGAATTCTAACGGTTTTAGCAGTACATGAGTCTTCCAAATTTCAGCCATTGGACTAAAACAGAATTTGCAAAGTTGCTGGTCTTTGCTAAGGAAAAATTCAAATCTGACATTTAAGGATTATGTCAGAACATTACCCACCCTCTGTGGCCAAAATTTTACCTCACATGCTGGAATGTATTTAATGGGCTTCCCTTAAGTTGCCTTTAAAACAATAATGACCATCTTAAGATCACAAATGTTCTTACAAGTACGTGAAAAAAATAATTCTCTCATCAATGTAATGGAATAAAATTCCAAATTTAGACCATAAACTGGCTCCATTAGTCTTTGAAAATCTCTTGACATTTTTAATAAAAGATAAAAACAAATTTGTAATATTATGGACATTCTATATCTGTGCTTCATAGAGATTTATTAATCATGATGGAATTTACCAGTATCCAGATTTTTAAATCAAGTGATATTAACAAAATATGCGGCATTGCCTAAAGTATCAAAATAATCGTCTAGTTGTGGAAGAGGATAAACTTGCGTTTTAGATAATGTCATTTGACGTCAATAGTCTGTTGACTTGGCCAAAGGAACCGTCACTCCAATGAAATAATCAGACTTGCCATAAAGTTAAGATTATTGAATCAAATAATTTTATCCTGGCATTTTCGTTACATTTCACAGTCCCTTCAGGAAGCTAAACATGACAAGTTTTCAACATTCAGTTAGTTCATCCCTGTCAATGTGATGTTTATCAAGGAGTTTCAACTCAAGGATTTGATTTTCAACATGCAAATGAGATAAATGGTTTCAAGCTAAGTTCTTAATTGTTGCTGCAGTAGATGGCATCTGAATGGATTTAAACATTATTGATGCAAAGGTTGATCACATCAAATGGTAAACGTGTGTGCTTTGTGCATCAGTGGATTCAAGCCTATTGCCATAGTCAATGCAAAATTGTTGCTGAAGACTGAAGACATGAACAGGTATTAAAGGTTATTAAGCATCGACTATAGATGGAGCAACAAAGAATGAAGTTTTCCATAAAATTGGGATTTGGTTCGAATAAATACAAAATCAAAATTTGCAGAACCTGCCGTGACTTATATAGCCAGGTGTAATTAAATCATGCCTAGGTTGTATAATAATAGGCTCAGGTAGCGAGCAATGCATACACACAGCACCAGAGGTAGTTGCGTTGGGTTTTGCACAAAGTGCAATTTTTTGTGAGATGAAAGTAAATTAACCTTTATGCCATTTATAAAGCACAACGCTCAATAAGGACTAACCCTTGGTGGATTCACTTAAAAAAATCATATCCTAAGAGCATGTCTTCCGGCAAGTGATCAATTATAGATACTGAGGTAGAGATAGATTGTTCCGCAATTGTTAAAGTCATATTTTCGATAACAAACTGCCGCAGTGATTTCGCCTACACCATGTACGACTTGTGAAACTTGCTTAGGTGAGTAAATTAAAACCAAGACGTAAGAATGCAGACGTGTTCATCATGGTGACCTGTGAACCTGTATCTATAAGAGCAGGTACGTCAACGCCATGAACTTTAACTAGGATGGTGGGTAAATTTGTCCCCGCATGGCTTACAATAGGAATATTAGGATCCTAGGTCTTAGATAGAGGAATATTAATTTTCTCGTAGGTTGCAAGACGACGTTGTAGACGTTCGTACTCTTCAAGAAATTCTTGCGGCAGAATAAATTAGGACGCGCGCTAGAATCTAGCCCTTTTGCAGTAACTGTGTTTACATCACGAGGAGATGTAAGGGTTGGCTGCGGTGGGGGCATTTGTGGCAGGTTGGTTGTCTACAGTATATGTAATGTATGGGCAATTGAAATTGTTGTTGCTGCGATAATTAGAATTATAGTATGTTCCATGCTGTTTGTTTTGGAAATTGCACAAGGTGTATTTTGGCGCGGTTGATTATTATAACGATTATCTGTTAACGCGAATTTTGATAATTAGCACGCAATTTTGGTAATAATCATTACGATTTTGCCGAAAATTCGATTGTGATTGCTTTGATTCAAAGCAATTATCATTAATCGCATAGTTAGATGAACGGTGTTGACTAAATTACAATATCGTGATTGAGATTGATGCCTATTTTGCCGAATTCGAACGCGATGGCGAGACAATTTCAACGCAAAAGAATGCAATTGGCTACGATTGCGAGCCATAGAAGATTAGTATTCCAATCAGCTTTATTATTATAATTAGCATTATTAGATGTTTCTTGCCTTTGACGCGTGAAACATTCCTCATAAATGTGACCTATGTGCTTGCAAAGGTACAATATTTACAAGAAGAAATTTTCTGGTTTCTCAGCACGCGATGAGCGATGAAGCGTTCTATGACGTGAATGATTTGAATCATTTTGGTTAGATGCCTTGAGGTATCTTTGGGTACTACGCTGCCTACTGGAGCAGCTGTTACCAATACGTAGGCGTTACTGCCTTTTTATCCTCAAATTCTTTATTAGCAAATTCAGCGCTAAGTGCATTGTCAAAAATTCAGCTAATGATGCTCTAGGTTTTTTATGATATGCCTCTTTCGAAATGTGTGGTAATAAACCTTGTTTTAGTTGATGTCACATTAAATTATTGAAATGTGGCGAGTCGACTTCAAGGTAAGGATCAGATTTAATTGACTCTTCGCGAGCGAGATAATAAGCTTTAACCGATTCGTTAGGCTGCTGTTTGTGTGACAAAAAACGATTAAAGAGCGCACCGGTGTCCATAGGACAAATTCAGTTATTAGCGCTTGCTTCATTTTTGAATAAGATTGTTGTATATCAGCAGGTAACGAATGGTATAAACGCAAAACATAAGGGTCAAGAAATCCAATGTGAATTTTAAACGATCAGCTTTGTCAATATCATAGGTATTGGCAAGCGATTCAAATTCTGCAAAATATGCTTTTATATCTAATTTATCGCCATCAAAAAAATTTTTATTTGCAATTGCAAATTGCATCTGCTGTAAAAATGGTCCGTGATTCAAAGAATCAACTGACGTGAGTCACCACAAGAGCTTTCAGATGAAGAACTGAAGTATGGCGGCGACGTCGTCTGCGTGTTGACTTTTGCGACGCGAGCAACGTCAGAGAATTTGACATGTTTTCCCTACTAGACAATGCAGATTGAGGAGCAGATTCGTTTTGCAGATGCGCAGATTCATTATTAATGCCAGATAAGTTTATCTCAACAGGTTGCATTTCGATATTAGAAGAATGCAGATAGGATTATTAGGTAGTATTTCCACATTTATAGGATTAGGTACATAATTATTTGGTAAGATTTTGCCTTGAGGTGGAAATACTGCAGCGGTGAATTGGATTCAAGTGCTGCTGCGAGTTTACAATAGAAGGATTAGGTGCGAAAGGAAGGCGCATTACGATTTAAGGGCAGCAAAGGTCGAGATCCGCGACGTCTGCGAAATCGATACCCGGCTTGTGCAAAATTGTAGGTATATTCTCCGAAAAACCTGAGTTTTGCACTGATTGCAAACCCGTGTCTACAGGATTCTGTGACAAATTAGATATCTCAGGCGCGCGGTTTGTACGATTTTGAATAATATTTTTTGAACGGTTTCCGAAGGTGAGCGTGAATTTGACGCTGTTGCCAGTGGACAACAATGAAGATGCCCTATGCGTACTTTGCGCACGATTTGCACTTTGCGCATTAAATTCAGAAAAATTTGCGCTATCAATTGAGTGGTTAACGCGCTCAGATACATTAGTTTCTATGCGATTCAGAACTGGTTGGGGGTTTAAGCACTTGAATTGGCAACTCCAAACGCAGTTTACGCATTTCATCAGCATTTTCCTTTTTATCTTGATCAACGCGCGTGAAAGATCCAAAAATTGCAAATGAATAGCTTGTAGCGCTTTCAAAATACGTCATTAGTCGCATTAGCATTAGCACGCTCTCTGTCGGCATTCATGCAGCAACTATGATTACTTTCTACGTCAGAATTGTGATTTTCACTCCGAACTAGTTTCAGGATTATTTGCCGTGTTAATGGTAATCGTATTCTCAATCATTGTGTGACTTGATGAATTGTCAATATTAGGATCCGATCTGGTTAGCGAAGATTGATTAATGCGAGATGGCATGGTACTCAATGATAATTCATCTTCAGACTGTATTACTCGCGGCATGTAGTGACGCAGAGGCAATTCACCTTAGTCGTTACGTCTCTCGTAACTGTGTCATTACTCGCAGAATTACTCGTGCTATTAGAGTCAACAGGCGTGGTAGGTAATTGGCGAGCTAAAGTAGGTGGCGTAGAAGGTTTTTTCAATTTAGCGGGAGGTGTCCGTAAAACCTTTTTTCCTGCCATTTTATGTAATAAAAATGTCGAAAAATGTACCTTTGGGTAAAATAAATTTCAGTACGTTGAAATTGTACCCAAAATAAATGTTTCGAATTTGGCCTTTGTCGATCCAAAAACAGGTTTTCCACATAAATAGTACTTCCTTACGTGAAGTAAGATATACCTGACGTGAAATGATCAAAAGCAGATAGGACTAAGCCTAAAGCGCAAGATTGCGTACGTGGTTAGAAAAACAGGTAGGTAAGAACCCAAATGGCGGAAATTCGTCGTCAGTTGAGAAAAATGATGAATCGTTGCCTGAGGAGTGACGTTTATAGAAAAATGCGAGCGTGAAAGCTGCCTTTGTTGATAGAGATCTGACGGAAATAAAAAAATAAAGATGACTTTACCACAATACACAAAATCTTTACCACGGACGCTTGCCAAATTGCGCACCACGGTGTGGTCGATACAGCAACAAAGGTGAACAAAATGTTACACATTCTTAGATGGCCAAAATGATGATTTTTGGATCGAAAAATAATTTTACAATGATTGATCAGCTCGGCTTGTAGCTAGTAGCCTAAAGGAGGGAACGTCCAATGTAAATGTAGAGCCGCCTAATGTCTACAAAGAATCGACATAGGACGGATACATTACCTTCGGGCCTTACGTAGGTACTTAAGTCTACGCTTAGTGCTGGCCCGATCGCGCGGCTCTAAGGCTTTCGATCTTTGGACCCTTACAGACCTTACGGCTTTGATCCCTCAGCCCTAATATTGCTGGCTGCTTCTATATCGGGTGATCTCAGCAGCTACACCCTAAGACCTAAGGCTACCTACCTAGTCTCGGAATTTGCCGCGGAGGTCAGTTGACCTATCTCAAGCTCAAGTTGTTAGTTTGCTTATTTTCAATCAGTGCCTGATCAGAAATGTTTTTCGGTTCCTAATTTGTGTAGCACGCTGAACAATGAAAACAGCAACAACGAGCTCTACGCTGATCAATCATCCTTAAAAATTAGATAATATTTTTGATCAATTTTAGGCTTGAGAAATAAATTATGATTTCGAATAAAATAAACTATCATACAAAGGGCCTATCAGTCCACTAGTTGGATGGAAATCCTCGACGAGTAGATGGTGGCCGACCTAACCCTTGGTAAAACCAAAACCACTGGGTAGGATTTCTATATTTTATTCGGCGAACACACGGCCTATGGCGAGCAAAATACGCAAAAGAAAGGCGATAATGTACAGTCGAATAACCGGCCAACGAAAAACCAAAAGCCAGACTCTAAACTACAACGTTATGTTCACTGGCCTCAAGGGCCATTACAATAAATTAAAGAATGATCAATTTAACATAATACTGGACATCACTTTTATCTCAGATTGAAAGTTCTCGATTCAAGTAAGCGGTATGCATTGAACAATTACTATTATCATACACTTAACTCTATGCTACCGGACAAGTATCTAAAGGTTTTTATTGTGAAAGTTTAGGGAAATAATGGGAAAACCGAAGGCATAGCCCACAGTGCACTATCATAGATGCTTCTAGTATTGGCTATGTATGGCTATCACTTGAACTGCTAAGGCAAGTTCGCCTACCGTGTAACTCTCACAGTTACAAATTTATAGCAGGTAGATTTTTCAGTCATTTTTAATTTGATAATTTTGCATGACAAGGGCTTTCATCGCCGCTCACTATCACTTTCGACCTTATGCTTAATTTTTTTCTAAAAATTGCTTCATTAGTTGTATATTTATGACTAGGACTTTCTTTGTTCTGATTCTTCAAACTAAATCTTAACCAAATTTGTAACCTTTTATAAAAACATAAATTTATTGATATAGTAGCATAGAAAAATTTTCATATTCTTATATCTTTATGCCGAATTTATGACTCTATTGAGTGATTTTGCCATTTTTATTAAATTTTGGTTATTTTTCAAAGACGACAATTAAAAAAAATGTAAATAATGCAACAGGTAAATTAATGTAAAAAAAGCTGAGAAAATCGCATCTGTTTACCTGACAATCGTCAAATTTTCGGCGCTTTGCGCCGTATGTGAAGCCTTTTTCTATAGTTTTGCCCCAAGCGCGACCAAAACATGACACCATAGCTTATTTAAAGAAAAGAAAATTTTCTCTCGAGAACATCAAACTTTATAAGCTCTAGCGGATAGAGCATGTTTAAAATATGTCAAAAAATGCGGCTTTTAACACCTATTCCTATGAAATTTCCGAGATAACCAGTTCACTTGGGTCCGTGCCATGCATGTACAGCATGGAAATTCTGCAGGGCGGGCAGAAGGGGTTGAAATCCCAAAGTGCCTTTCTGGGACAAAAATGGTTGGGTCGAAACGCATCAAAAACATCATTTTAGGGGTTTCTGACAGTGCTCTATCTTTCTTGAGCATAAAAACAAAAAAATTTGAAAATAAATTGAACAAAATACAGTCAAAATATAATTATAAAGCACGAAGCGCTGAAAATTTGACACTTTTGAGCAAATAAATATCTAAAAACGCTAAGAAAAGCTTTTTTTTCTACAAATTTTTAGGGAATTTCTGATAAATTTTGAAAAATAGCGAATTCTGGTTAGGGTTAAAAAAATTTGTAAGGGGATGAGAATTTTCCTGGAGGATGAACCCCACCATAGGTGGGTGGCGCCAAAATTCTGGGGGTAGCAAGATTTTTCAAAGGTTTTTTATATATTGCATATTAAATTTTCTATATTGCATATTAAATGTTGAATTGCGCATTGAAATTTTTAGATCACTGGCGCTATTTCTTTGGTTTGCTATCCAAGGATATTCGACGAATTATAAACTCATGACATATTTGGATAAAAATCTATTTATGTATGTACCTATGTATAGTTGTTGTCTAAATAAACATTGTGTGAGTAAAAAACTATATTCAGCAATAAGCTGATAAATTGCGATTACAATGAATTGATATAGACCTACCAAAATCTTTTAGAGTCTCACCAGTGTGCAGCATAGATGGGCGGCGCCAAAACTCTGGGGGGTGTGCAAGATTTTTTAACGGTCAAAAACTGGTGGTATGGTGGAAAAACTATTTTCCAATTAAGAAAACGAGAGAAAAAAATTTTAAAATTTGAATTCTGGTGGATATTTTGGTCTCTCGGGGGGGGTGCATACCCCGCACGCCCAAGTGCTGTGCATACCCACAAACCCCACGCCCAGGTGTGCTTACGAATAAGTGTACCACACTTACAATCTGTTGGCTTAACTGTTGATAAACGTTTTTAATTTTTTCCCCCAATTTTCATGAAACAAGTACCTATGTACATACATATGTGCTGTAGGTACTGCGCAGCATTAGTCCATTACCCTGGATGAGAACAGCTCAAAAGCTGGTTCATTTGATCATGAATCGTAAAGGTCTGGGGACTGGGTATAGGGTCAATACCCATGTACATGGCAGCAACTTAATTCTGGAGTCCAATAGGGTAAAACTACAAAAAATTCAACTCTGGTGGTTCTATTGATTTTTGAATCTCAGATTCTTAGGGAAAGGGGCACAGCCAGACCGTACATAACATGGTCAGCGGTCAGATTATTAGGGTTCAATGGGCAGAATCACCAAAAATCGATTTCTGCGCATCTTCCAGATTCCCAGGGATACAAATCGCCCCACACGTACATTTGTCTGACTGGCTATGCTGTGCATCCGCGGCTCAAGATAACACATGGGCATAGGGGTCTGGACCATATACATATGGGCAACAGCCAAATTCTGGGAGCCCGATGGGGCAAAAATGCCAAAGATAGCACTAACAGTTCGATCCTAGGGGTCTATCAATTTTTGGGGATCCGCTGGATTCTACTGGGTGGTCCACTTTCCTCAAGCCCATGTGTGGTCTGGACCATCCCAGAATCTGAACGATTAATCAAAACTGGGCGTTTGAAGTTATTTTATGGCTATTTGGCCCCATCAGACCTTCGGAGGATTTCATTGTTACCCATGCATGTTCAAAACTGCATTAGTTCTTCATCAAGCTTTAAACTGCAATCTAAAAAACTGTGTCCTATAATGGATAATTTTCCTCCAATTCTCTCTTCGCCATTAATGTGAATATAAGATTAAATCAAGGCACAACGCGCGCCTAAAGGACTGATAGAATGGCCAGGAATGCGGCTTAATGACCGGCAGTATGGATCTAGGATATGTGGGTCATGTAAATTAATTCGTGTACGAGACATACATACACACATGGGCGTGGGGGTTTGCACCCTCCCCCCAGAATTCAAATTTTGAAATTTTTTTGCTTTTTTAGCGAATTTTTGAAGCCATTGGATAGTGCTCGATGAGAAACGTCGAAAAATGATGTTTTTTCGCCATACAACCACTTTTAAGACCATTTTTTGACCTTTGAAAATATTTTCACCCCCCCCCTAGAATTTCGGTGCTGCCCACCTATGCATACATACATACCTACCTATACTCAATAACACAATAATTTGCATCAGCTGTGGAAGTTTTTCTATTTTAAAACTTGAATTATTTGCAACAAATTACGAGAATTCACAGGATAAGAATAACTGAACTGGTCAGTGTAAAAAAGAACAGGTGCAGCAAGCATTTGGTGCGTATGATATATGTAGTTATGTACAATGTACATAGGTGCATACACATAAAATCGTATCTAAGCAATCTGCCATTAAATCGTGTATAGATATTCTGAGTGAACAGTAGGGAGCCAAGTGATTATTCGATTTCCAGCTAACATCTTGCGACTGTTTCCTCACGCAAAAACCTTTGGAAATCGTTCGTTTTGTTGATAGGGCGATGCATATTTAGCATAAAAAAGATTTCGGCGCTGAGTTGATGTAAGCCACGGCTTGAAATCGTCATCCTCGCAATTGCTCCCAATTATTAAATTCTGCACTCTTGGTACATAGGTATATGTAATTCTGCACCAAAACGATTTTAAACCTGAAAGAAATAACTTTTGACGTTAAACTTTTTCTAAAAATTTGCTAAACTGCCTCAGATTAGTTACAAAATGCAAAAAGCTGGCTAAAGGCATTCAACTCCACCACAGAATAGTTTGTAATTCAATAAAATAATAAACCATAAAGTAAAAATTTATAGCCAGTAAAATGCAAATAAGAAAAATGAATTCTAAATAATTAAAAAATAATAATTACTACGTCAAACACCCACACAATAAACAATTATAACCAACACAAGTACATAGATAGTATTTAATACTCTGTGTCAATCTCTTCAGTTTATAAAAGTTAGTCATAAATGAAAGAACCATTCGCTGAATGATTATGAAATACTTTGTTATTTATTAATTGATTACTAACTTATTTATTATGCACTATTCTATTTTACTTTAACATTGCTTTCCATAACTGAATAACAGTTTACTTTTAAGGTCAACAAGGGTATTAAAAATTCTTGAAATATGTGCACAATAAATTGATCAGCAAGGAATCCATATACTACAACCTTAGGTGCGGAACAATGCATTGTCTGCAATTTTCTTTAGCCTAAGCCTAAAACTCGTATGATAAATAAATCTTATGATTGTATGATGGTGGCGTGAGGGAGTTTGGGGTATGCACTACACCTGGGCATGGGGGTTTGGGGGTATGCACCCCCCATGAAACCAAAATACCCCCAGAAATCAAAATACCCCCCAGAATTCGATTTTTGAAAATTTTTTTAGTTTTTTTCGCAATTTTTTGATGCCAATGGATAGTGCTTGATGAGAAACGTCGAAAAATGGTGTTTTTATTGCCATACCACCATTTTTAAGGCCATTTTTCGACCTTCAATAAAATCTTGCACCACCCCCCCTAGAATTTTCTTGCTGCCCACGTATGGTATGCACCCCCTAGAAACCAAAATACCCCCCAAATTCAATCTTTGAATTTTTTATGTTTTTTTTGTTTTTTCGCAATTTTTTGATGCCGATGGATGGTGCTCGATGAGAAACGTTGAACAATGGCGTTTTTTGCCATACCACCAATTTTAAGGCCATTTTCTGACCTTTGCAAAATCTTGCTACCCCTTCCCCCATCAGAATTTTGGCACCACTCACCTATGGTGGAGTTAATCCTCCAGGAAAATTCTCATCTCCTTAGAAATTTTTTTAACCCTAACCAGAGTTCGCTATTTTTCATAAGTTTCCAAAAAATCCCTAAAAATTTGTAGAAAAAAAGCTTTTTTAGCATTTTTAGATATCCATTTTATATATCCAGTTTTTATATATCGCAAAATTTTTCGACAATATTACTGCTCTTGTCCTTAAAAACGATGCAAAAAACGTTTCGCAGCTTAAAATCGTCGGAGAGCACCTGTCTGGCTGATCCTTAAGCGGAGATCCACCTCAGTCCTTATGTGCATTGCATGCATGGTAAGTTACGCGTCAAAACACTGTTTTTTACATGTTCGACAATGCTCGTTCTTTCTAGAACAAAAATCCCGAAAAAAATTGAAAAAAGAGTAAATACAACAAAATATATTCGAAAAATCAGTAAATCATGCGAAGCGCCGAAAATTTGAAATTTTTGAGCCAGAAATAAGCTCAAAACGATTAAGAAGCAAACATTTTACTATTTTTTTAAACAAGAAATCTACATTTCAGAGTGTAGCAGCTATTTCGCTAAGGTTAGTAGCATATATGCACAGCAGTGGGTACGCTAGAGGAAGGTCGAGCCCAAAAAACATTTAAAAAGTGCCTTTTTTCAGCTAAAAAAGATTAGTTACACGGGAAAAAACACTGTTTTTCGATGTTTCAGAAAATGTAATTAGCTCTGTAACATAAAAGCACAAAAAAATTTCGAAAACATTTGAAATTTCAACAATGTATAGTCAAAAATCTGTACATGTCGTGAAGCAGCCGAAAATGTGACTTTTAAGCCGAAAATGAGTTATAGTCTGTTTCATACAAGTTTGGGCATAAACTTTAAAACTATGTCCGACAGTAAATCGACAGATTACGATTATAGCATTGATTTGATACATAATTATCGTAATCTCTGCTTAATTTCGAAATAAATTCTTGAAATTTATGCCCAAACATATAAGATGCAAACTATAAAAACTCTTGAAAGGCATACTTTTTACAATTTTTACGAAAAAAATCTATTTCATTACATGTATGTAGGTCCGAAGATTCTGATTTTACTTCCAATAAGAAGTACAAAAAAATTAGCCTCACCTGATGGGAAAATCGCTGGTATCAGCTCATTTTTCGGCGCGGTAGCTACTCAAACAACTCCATTGCCACTAACCAAAGAGCGGCTAAAGAGAAAAAGTCATAAATGATACAACTATACATGATGCATTACTTTGTTTATTTATTCACTGATGTCTATTCTATTTAATTATTTTATCCTTTATGCACTATTTACAAGAATGCATTTTTTATATTTTTTCAGCCGAAGCCTAAAAATAGTGTTACAAATAAATATCACAAGAATTGCTATAATGTATATGTATAGTCATTACAGCCATACTGCACAGCATGGGAATTCTGGGGGGGGTGAAAATCTAAAGTGCCTTTTTTGGGCCCAAAAATGGCCGGTACGCGTTAAAAAACATCGTTTTTGGCGTTTCTGACGATACTCTATCGTTTTAGAGCATAAAATCATGAAAAAAATTTCGAAAAAGTCGAATAAATTGACCAACATATTGCTTAAAACATGAATATATGGCGCGAAGCGCCGAAAATTTAGCGATTTTGAGCAAATAGATAGCCAAAAACCCTTAAAAAGACACTTCTTCTACCTATTTTCAGGTAAGTTTAGGAAACTTTTGAAAAATCGCCAATTCTGAGTGGGGGGGGTGAAAAATTTTTTGCGGGGGTGAAACCCCCAAGATCATGTATGATTACAGCCAAAAGGTACAAATACTCCAGCAACCTATTTTGAGCAAGCAGATGGCATTCGTATAAAGAAAGACTAAGCGTAAAAAAGTGGTTCGTACAAAATATAAAAGGTACACAAAAATTAGAATAGGATCGAATATTTCATGGCTGAAAAATGGGCAATTGAGTTTTGATTAAAAAAATACGTGGGGCACGCAACATAATGATACTCGTACCTAGGTATTTCCATATCTCAAGGCTTAAGCTTTGAAAATATTTCATGTACTTAACTAAACGACTCGGAGTATCGAAAAGTTTGAAAATTTCGCATTACCCTGCCTTACAAATTTGTTCAAACAAGGGGGAAGGGGCAACCGTGTCCCTTAAATATGGCCTTGCTACAACAGGTAGGCATCCAATTATATGCCTACGTACAGGCCCATATCCAGGATCCAGCCAAGGGGAGGGCGGGCGGATCCAGCATAGAATGGTCTATAACCTAGAAAATTCGTCGGGATAGCTCACAGAAACTGCAAAAAATCACAAAAATCTTCAGATTAAAACGTGTTTTTAAAAAAATTTTTGCCAACTCGAAAAGCTATCAGATGGTCATGTTTTGGTTGCGCTTGGGTCAAAATATGGAAAGGACTTCACATCCAGCGAGAAGCACCGAAAATTCGAAGATTTAGAGACAAAGGCATGCAATTTTTCCATCTTTCCTTGCGTTCTCCTACCTTTCAAAATTTTTTTCGGCCAAGTGGAGTGGAGCGGCCGCCCTCCCTGGCCCTGCCTAAGTCCTACCTAGCTTATCACATTGTTTTTGCTTTTGCTACATACCAACCTAGATGAAGTAAAATTATTTTTTGCCGTACTTTCCCTTTATCCGTGGTATCATCCAGGAGCACTGGCTATGCTGCAGTAAATGGGAGTCGCGGTAGATAGCAATAAGTCGATATTTTTGCAGCAAAATTTGATCCCTGTCATCGTAAAAGCTCCGGTTCATTGTCATGCTCAGCGCTTCCATTAAATTCAAATTTCAGAGAGCATAATCGGGCTATATCAACTGGCATGGCGGTGTTGGGAGCGGAAGAAACAGCAAAGGCGACTGCGGCAGCGCGAACAGGAAACCCAATGAAAAACGAGTCGGCTACAGTAATAAGCGCTATTGACCGATCTGCCGTTTTCTGGCACGGAAAGGGTAATTTGAAATGAAACAGACTATAGCAACCTCGAGGTGGGACTATCCAGTGTAAATACTGGGCGCGTGAAGGTATAATACCTGACTGATCCATGCCTACCTACCTCAACATGGTAATGGATGTGGCAGTATTTGCCTTTGGGGCTTACTTAGGTACCTAGGCTACTCTCAACACTGGCCGGGTTGACTGCTCAAATAATGGCTCTAAAGCCAACTGGCCCTCAAAACCTACAGCCTCGATCTCCTTGGTCCTAATCTTGCTGACCGCGTTTCTGCAGAGGATCTTGGCAGCTACACCCTACAATCTAGTTCTGCGTACCTACCTAACCCCGGAATGCTCGCAAGGTCAGTTGACCTATCTCAACCCCAATCTCAAGTTAATAATTTAACTTGTTTTCAAACCAATATCGCTTTCAGAAATGTTTTGGTTCCTAACAAAATACCTAGCACTCTAAACATTGAATCAAACAACAGCGAGCTCTCAACTGGACAGTCGTCATTATTACAAGATTAAATAATGTTTTTGATTGATTTTTGGGTTGAGAAAAGATAAGACTTTCGAAAATAAGAGTAATATAAATCACAAGACTATTCACCTATTTCTGACTAGGTAAATATAAATGATTCCAAGGTATTTTCAGTTGGCGGGGCCCGTCAACCATCGATATATGTTATCACTGGGTGAAATAATGCCCAAATTTAATAATGAGAAGAAAAACAACGTTGGCTCGTCTTCGAGCAAAACTCAAATAGCATGATAAACAATGCAAGAAAAAGAAACACGACGCTCCAATAATTACTCCGCGCCACACGACAACAACTCACTCCAACCCTTCTAGAAAATTATTTACAGTAAACTGAAATATTAAACATTAAATCAAAGAAGTTTAAGTACAGACAAAGTAACTTTTATCTATGGTCATATGACCTTAAATTTTTTACAACATTAAGACAAATATTGATAAAACTGATCTTAATGCACACATGCAACCTATTTTACCGACCAAGTACCTAAAAGAATTTGAAATGAAAAACTGGGAATTAAAATGGGAACTGTAGGTACAATCCAAGTTAGCACGTCTTATTGACGGACACTTGGTTCACCATGGGCTTTCCTAATTTTGTTGGCACTACAGCCATTCAAAACGTTCGACAAAATATTTGATTCGTGTAACTCTCGCAGCTACATAAATAAAAAGCTAGACTCACATTTGCTCACAAGACAAAAGAAAATGGTGGAAGGAAAAAAAGTAAAAAAGTTATATATTACTATCAAAGTGGGCATTGTGGGGTCAAAGGTGAAGTAGGATAAATATATAACATAGACTTACTTTATAAACCATGGAAATTCATAAGGATTAAGAATTGAGATTGACTTCACAAGCAAAAATGACCTCAGAAATAGGTAAAAAGGGCTAAAATAGCGTTAAAGCTACCTTAATACAAAGTTTCTGGTCAAGTCACAACAATTATGAATAAAATCTTTACTTACCATCCATTTTTGACCCTCACTTTGCCTCATTAACTGAGAAGATCTCCAATTTTTCTAATTTAAGTTCTACACCCCTCATGCATGTCTGGTCCAAATTGCTTAATAAACAAGCACTTAGAGCATGCACTAAGCATTTCTCCCCTTCTTTTTAAATTAGTGCACGAAATAGAACCAAAAAAAGTTATTGTTTTTAATTCTCATAAAAAAGTAGAGATTAAATCTTTTAATTTATTTAATTTAAAAATACTTAAGGAGTAAATATAAAGCTAGACTCACATTTGCTCACATGACAAAAGAAAATGGTGGCAGAAAAAAAGTAAAAAAGTTATATAACACTTTCGAAATGGGCATTGTGGGGTCAAAGGTGAAGAAGGATAAATCTATAACATAGACTTACTTTATAAACCACGGAAATTCATAAGGGTCAAGAATTAAGATTGACTTCACACGCAAAAATGACCTTAGAAATAGGTAAAAAGGGCTAAAATAGCGTTAAAGCTACCTTATTACACGGTTTCTGGTCAAGTCACAGCAATTATGAATAAAATTTTTACTTACCATCCATTTTTGACCCTCGCTTTGCCTTATTACCTGAGATTCTCAATTTTTCTAATTCAAGTTCTACACTCCTCATGCATGTCTGGTCCAAACTGCTTAATAAACAAGGTCTTACAGCATGCACTAAGCGTTTATCCTCTTCTTTTTAAATTCGTGCACGAAATAGAACCAACAAAAGTTATTGTTTTTAGTTCTCATAAAAAGGAGATTAAATCTTTTAATTTATTTACTTTGCATTCTTAAATTACAGTTTTTGTAGTGGGATCTAAAAATACTTAAGGAGTAAATAAAAGCTATGCTCACAAGACAAAAGAAAATGGTGGCAGAAGAAAAGTAAAAAAAGTTATATATTACTATTTCGAAATGGTAATTGTGGGTTAAAAGGTGAAGTAGGATAAATCTATAACATCGACTTACTTACTTTATAAATCACGATAATTTGAAAAAATACAAAGTTTCTTTGCAGCGGCCCATCTGGGGTGATCCATCATTCTAAGGGTCAAGAATTGAGATTTACTTCACAAGCAAAAATGACCTCATAAATAGGTAAAGGGGCTAAAATTGCGTTAAAGCTACCTTATTACACACTTTCTGGTCAAGTTGAAGCAATTCTGAGTAAAATTATTATTATTGACTCTCGCTTCGACTCATTTCATGATAAAATTTCCAATTTTTCTAATTTAAGTTCTACACCCCTCGTGCATGTAGTCCAAAATTTATTTACTTTATATTCTAACATTACAGTATGTAGCAGGACAGGATCTAAAAATACTTAAGGAGTGAATAAAAAGCTCGACTCGCATTTGCTCACAAGACAAAAGAAAATGGTGGCAGAAGAAAAGTAAAAAAGTTATATATTACTATTTTGAAATGGGCATTGTGGGTCAAAGGTGAAGTAGGATAAATCTATAACATCGACTTACTTATGTACTTTATAGCAAAGAAAAATGCTCCGATGGAACAAAAAAGATGAATATACTTGGAATTGTGGATTATTAAGGATGTAAAAGGAGGGGACTAGGAAAAATCTACCTAAAGTCGCAAAATCTGCTAAAAATCAGACTTTCTCTAAGCAACGCAAAAATTCGATGTATATTCTGCGGCCTCTAAAAAAGTGTCTTTTTTAAATAATGTTCGAAGTTTCAGATAAGAGTGTACGAAATCTATCAAGGTAACTTTTTTAAATTTCTGGCACCTGATTGATAGAAAACTAAGAGGTATTGTATTTAAAGTTGTTTTATTTTGTTATGAGCATTATAGCAAGCAAAGCAGGGGCCGATTCATTAGTGCACACAATCGTTTCGGGCATGCTCGTGTATCTACATTTAGTCTGTTTCAAGTCAACTTACGCGTTTCCTACTGTTTTAAACCAACCATGTCTCCAATTGTCTTGGATGTTTGCTATTTCATTCAATTGGCTTAGAAGACTGTTAGTTTACTCAATATCATTTCCCATAGCTACTGCATAGCTAACGTGCTGCTTTTTCAATCATTTTTATGGTTAAATATGTATTTTAATCTGTTGGCCGCAGAATATACATCGATTTTTTGCGTTGCTTAGAGAAAGTCTGATTTTTAGCAGATTTTGCGACTTTAGGTAGATTTTTCCTAGTCCCCTCCTTTTACATCCTTAATAATCCACAATTCCAAGTATATTCATCTTTTTTGTTCCATCGGAGCATTTTTCTTTGCTAGTACCCCACTTTTAATTAGTATGATTTAAGTGCATCAGTCAGTAAACACATACAGTAACATGCCATTATAATGGCAGCAGTCCAGGACACGGAAAAGAATAATGTTCTTAACATCAGCATTATCCTTTTCAAACAAGACAACCTTACATTATTTTAACAGATCAAAGTTTTTCAGCATTAACTTTACGAAAATATCAAGTGTAAGGAACACTAACGCTCAGATTTGGAAGTAAAATAAATTTGTAGTATAAACTGCATTTTAACAACAAATGATTAGTGCAAACTTCACACAACTACTAGGTGTAGAGAAAACTAATAGTCAGATTCTCAATTCTGATTTTACGTAGAACATTGAAAAAATTAAGCTTCCGCAAGGCTCTAGAACAAAGAGTTGAGTTAATAGGCAGTGTAAACTTTACACAACCACAGAGTTTAAAGAAAGTTTCAGTCGGTTTCGTAATTCTGATATTACGATCAACATTTATGAAAAAATTAAGTCTCCTTAATGGCCCAAGGACAAATAGATATCAGTTGTGTTAACGTAGACTCAAGCTACGTTTACTTCGCTTACTTAATCCGAATCTCAAGCTAATGCGCTCACACGGGGGTTCTCGCCCTTTTTAGGAGGTCGATCACCAGCCGGCGATTCGGGAGTAAGCGGCCCGGCCTATTCAAGGTAGCCCGTCCCTCTACGCACGTACCTAGTGAAACTTACTTATTTAACCCCTTTGAGATTAAGTACCTAATTAAAGTAAGTTCCCCGGAAACCTAATTGAGGGCTCAAAAAGATTATTATTTGACTTGTTTTGGACCGAATTCCGGTGCTTGAAAATATTGAGGGTTCCTAAATATAGAAGTATAGTGTAGCACAAGGACAGAATTCAACAGCACGGAAATTCAACCGAGCCCAGCATCGTTAATTAAATAATTAATTTTTTTACAATATTTTTTGGACAGAAAAATTATGTAGCAATTAAAAAGCGACAGCATGGAAGATACATGCTGCTGACCGTCGTGTTACGCTAATCGGGTAAAATCAAACAATGTAATTAAACAAGGGCACAAAGCCCTGCCAAAGGCATACAAGAACTGATGCCAATTGGCACAAACACGAATGATTAAAAACAAAGCGTACGGTGAAAAGAGGCGTGCACACTACGCAGGAAAACTAACAGACGAGTTCTGCAGCCAAGCAGATAAAAAGGCACGTACGGAGTCTGCTCAAGTGCGGCGACGAAAAGAAAAAAAAGATAGGCTCAGCACGGAAGCTGGCGGAGAGGCTCTCAGGCTCAAAAACTAATTGTAAAATGTAAAATCTTAAAGTGCCATCAAAACTGCGCTCGCACGCAGTTTTAACTGACGCGGAAAAAGAGGCGTAACAACACGAACCAAGAGATATGAAAAGGATCTAAGAATACGACAATAGGCCTATGAGCAAAAGCTTACGGTAAAGGTATGTACAAACGAGACAGGCACAAATATGAGACACACACATATGATCTTTTAACACACGTAAGATATGATAACACACATACCAATTCGTACTCAAGTCGCATTAAGCTCGAGTGCCCATTTTCCTATCCCGGATTTTGATTGAAAATATGTGTGGGAAAGGAATAAAAAATATGATAATTTTAGGGGAAGGTGGTCCCGGGCGACTCACTTAAGCGTTGTGCTTAACGGTCGTGTACGTGCATATGGAAATTGAGCACAAGAATGTACATCAAGGGCAATCAAACGGTTTTTTTCATCTGTTTAAAAAAAACCCAAACCGATTTTTCCCAAAAAATTTTTCAGTGTAAAGTTTACAAACATGAGTTTGGCACATACAAACGTACTACAATCAAAGGGCTACAAACTGGCCCAAACCGAATTTATTTACACTCCACATTCTCTTTCAGAAGTCGGGAGAGGTCGAAATAGGATAAAAATAAAGTACTTTCTAAGGGGTGGCGAACAAAAATATGAAGTGAAGAAGTCGAGAGAGGTCGAATAGGATAAAAATAAAAGTACTTTTACTTTTTAAGGGGTGGCGAACAAAAATATGAACAAACACGTATTTTTCACTGTCCACCACATTGTAAACTTTAAAAACCTGAACCGAACGCTTCATTGAGTGTAAATGAATTCGGTTTGGGCCAGTTTGTAGCCCTTTGATTGTAGTACGTTTGTATGTGCCAAACTTATGTTCCGCAAAATATTTGATATGATTTACCAATTAAATACGAAAAGACCTGTTTTTTCGCCCATTTTACACCTCAGATTTCGAACTTTACACCCCCATAAACAACTCAATATTACCTTTTTTTGAAAGCGGTTTGCTTCGACATGTAGCCCTTAAAAGTTACTTTATTTTTGTCTATTTAAATTATCTTAACTCATAACCGAAAAAGTTGGCAGAGAAATCTTGGACAAAATCTGTTTTTTTACTCATCCACTAGAGTGTAAAGTTTAAACCCCTGGTACTGTGTATTGATTGTAGACAACTTTGAAGGTCAGATTCGTTATTCTGACCCCACAGAGAACATTTTAAAAAAATTCATCATCCACGACGCTCTGGGCGGAAAAATTTTTTTCAGTGTTTAGTTTACACCTGCACTAATAACGCAATATTGATTGTAAAGAAACAAAATAAATTTTGACGTGTAGTGCTTGAGACGAGGCACATTTTAAGGGTAGTTACCACGTTTTGTCTACCAAGTGGAGAATATGGCAGAGAAAGAATATTTTTTGTCTCAGACTCTTTACAATAAACCGCCTCTAAATTCAAAAATATTACTTTTCAGGGAAAAAATAAAAAAGTTTCTCCTAGATTTTATAACCGTCTACCTTTTGAAACCAATCAGACTGCATAGAATGTAAAACTCAGTTAGATATGCTCTTGCACATGAAAACAGTAAAAACCCGTCTAATTTACACTCCTGTGCAACAACCAATGAGTGTAAAGAAATTTTAAGACCAGATTCGTAACCTACTAATTAGGGAAAACATTTTTTAAAAAAATTCATCACCCACGACGCTATGGGCGGAAAAAATTTTTTCAGTGTAAAGTTTACACTTGCACTAATAACGCAATATTGATTGTAAAGAAACAAAATAAATTTTGACGTGTAGCGCTTAAGACGAGGCACATTTTAAGGGTAGTTACCACGTTTTGTCTACCAAGTGGAGAATATGGCAGGGAAAGAATTTTTTTGTCCCAGACTCTTTACAATAAACCGCCTCTAAATTCGAGAATATTACTTTTAAAAAAAATTAAAAAAGTCTCCCCTGGATTTTTTAACCGTCTACATTTTGAGTTAGTTAAAACTACGCCTTATTACACAGTTTCTGGTCAAGGCCATCATTTGGCCTCATTTTCCCGAAAAAATTTCCCATTTTTCCAACTTGGGGTCTACATACCTAGTGCACGTCTTAACCCAACTGCTTAATAAACAAGATCATACAGTATGCATTATGCATTTCTTACTAAACACCTATTTTAAATTAGAACACTTCACAAAACCAGCAAAAGTTATTCTTTGAAATTCTCATATAAACCTCGACTAAATTTTTTAATTAAGATACATAACTTTCTTAAGCTACAGTATTTGTAGTTAAAGGCAAAGGAAAGCCGGCTCAACAAAACACAGAAAACTGAAAGCTTGGATTAAGGCAAAATCAGAATTGCCAACACAAAGCAAAAGTTTGCGAGGATGCAATTTCATCAAAGAATTCCCTCGCCTAACTTCGAACTAAGATAGGTCAGTTCCCAGAGTTTGAGAAATAAATCATGCTGACTGAAGATGCAAGTCCAGTCGCAAGAAGTCCCAGGCCAATTTCTCTTGCAAGAAGAGATAGAGTAGTAAGGATCTTTGACTTTACACAACCAGTGTTTTTTTTTGTACAACGTCTGTTTGTATATGTAGAAAGATGGTCTCTAAAAGCTTTTGTATATTTTGTACACAGAAATTTTTGGGTACTATAGTATGGTACACTAGTGATTTAAGTGTAGTAAAAAACAGAGTTGTTCGACTTTTGGTAGTGTATTTTAGCTAATTTCTAGGTCTCTAATGGCATAAAACGGCGCGAAGCGCGGAAAAATTTGACATATTTCCTTTTGAAATGCAATTTCCGCCATTATGAAGATATACGGAACACACAATTACTCATTTCGGCGCAATTTTTGCGAATTTTAAACCTTTTTTTGCAGTTTTTGTCTTCCCAAAATCTTTGTACATGTACAAAGACCGTCCCTGAAAAGTCTAAGTAAATCTGGAAAAATCTTTGCCAAACACAAAAAACCATGATCACAACAGATCTATCACCCTTAAACAAGTTCATCATTCCTGAATGACATTCTTTGCCTAGAATCGCCAGCCTGTACCTTCAGCTGCAAGGAGAGTCGTCCACTAAGACCATCGTGTCACAAGGCCTTTATTAGTACAAGGCCTTACAGTGGGCCGCCAGGGTAGTCATTTGACCCTGAATCGACCCTGTACCAATGTATCAAGATCATTACAAAATAATATGAAAAAACTTTTAAAAAACTCATGCTTTAGGAGAAGAGCCTTCCAACGAGGGTCGCAATAGGTCAGCTGGGTAAAAGCGCCGATGCGTTCGCAAATATTTGGTCAAATTTTTAAGCAGTGGCGCAGCGTTATTGGCCGCAACTCGCCTCGGTTCCATTTTATCAATTAACGTTACTCGATAGTTGTCATTTTTGCTCAAGTTGGTATGCATTTGCACTATATCCAACACCTGGACACGACGAATGTTACGGATAAAATAGAATGCAAGTGAAAATTATTTTGTATAAAAATTAATTTATGCAAAGTCATAATTTCTACAAAACATTTCCCAGTGACACGAACCCCTTAGAAAGTAATTCATTTTTATTCAATTTAACTTCTCCCGACTTATAACTGGAGAAGTTGGCGGAGAAATGTGAGACAAAACCCATTTACACCATCCACTAGATTGTAAACTTCAAATACTTATATCTAACTCCTTATTGAATGTGAAAAAATTGCTGTCAAACCGAAAGTAGCCCTTGAAATTTCTTGGGACTCATAACCGGAGTTGTTGGCTCACAAAAAGAGGCCAAAATGTATTTTTTTCAACACCAAATTTTTACTCTCTTTACACTGTCCCACAAAGAGCGAGTCACTATTCAAAAAAATAAAAATGTGATTTTGAGCTAATTCACTTGTCTACGTTTTCAAAAACAGACTAAACAGAGAGCAATACTGGGTTAGCTAAAATTTTTGAAACGGTACCAAGTAACAACCTACATGTTATAACATTACGCCAAAAGTATTCACTCTCATTATTAACTTTGTATTGAGTGTGAAGAAAAAAATGCATATTATCTTTTTTTATTATCTATCTTCAAAAAAAACTGAGCAATGCAGAAGTGTCTCAGTATTGTTGTAAGGGGCAGTCACTTTTTATGGGTAAGCAAATGATTGTTCAGCTCTTACAATGATTTCCCGAGAATTTTTTGATGCTTTGCGCCGATTTTTGCACCAGTTTTGCGCGTTTTTCGCTGAAAACTTTCGAAAATTTATCTTTTTCAGATCTTAAATCAATCGGTCTATAAAGACGGCAAAATCAATACTTTTCAAACATAATAGACGTATTATTTTCTAGACAATTTTGGCCCTATTAGGAAAATTTAGCGTTCCAACCTGTCAGAAAATCCTGAATTCGCCAATGACGTAAATACATATGCATTTTTATGCATAGATGTACAACAGCAAGGTCGGTCTGGGGCTCAGTTGGTTGACGGGGGTGAGCAAGAGAAGTTTCTGATAATTTAAAAGCACTTTTGTTTGTTCTATATTTATACGGTCTATCATAACAAATGTCAAATTTACAATAATGTACAGTCGATTATTGTATTCATTGTATTACTGTTATTGTATATATATATTATTATTATTGTTATTATTATTATACATCGTGTTTACTAACCGAGTGTCTTTGCTAATCGAGTTGACAACTGTTAACTTCCACATGCCATATAGCGCTGTTATAGCCAAAAGAACTGTATTACAGAACATTACTGTATTCCACTGAATATTAGTGATTTTGATCTTTACTGTGCACCAAACGAGTTTAATACCCAAAATAATGTGTTTACTGGCTGGGTTAACTTGACGAAAAATCAATTTACTAACCAAGGTCTTTAGCATGTTGACATATACCCACGATCTTATGGAACCGTGTTTACTACCCGTTAACCGAGCGCCCACGGTTTTTTAGCACGGTGCTAATAAAACTTGCCTCGTGCTAATGAAAATTTTGGTCATTAGCACGGCATGCTAATGGAAATTTTCAGAATTTTGGAACCGCCCACTGTATGGTGGACAATATGAGAAGGTTCACCTATTTTTTTCAGAGGCCGCAGAATATACTTCGAATTTTGCGTTGCTTAGAAAAAGTCTGATTTTTAGCTTTTTAGCAGATCTTGCAGTTTTAGGCACAGGTAGGTTTTTTCTTTGATTTACTTACTTTCATTTTTTCTTTGTTTAGGACATTTCTGAGTTTTAGCAAATTTTGTGACATTTGTAGATGGGAGCTTTTTCTAGTCCCCTCCTTTATCGTCCTTAATAATTCTTTGTTCCATGTATATTCTACCTTTTTAGTTCCATCGGAGCATTTTTTCTTGCTAGTACCCAACTTTTTCTTAGCAAAAAATAGTAGTTATTCTATCTTTGTCAGTGTTGTAGCGAGTGTTATTAGGTACTGCTTCCATCTTGGCAATTCATACTTGCATTCGCATTCGCTCAACTCACTCTATCAATACCCGCATTAACACTATGTACGTACAGTAATTAAGCTTAGTCAACAAGTCAAAGAACGACAAATCAATTACCTGCGGATCAAAGCATTTATGATAAATTTACACATGTATGATAACGTAACCAACACTTATAACAATTTCTAAAGCAAACCATTTTGAATGCGGAGCAACATGCATGAATAACAATTTTTGAATCACTGTACTCGAAAAACTGAAATGACTTTAGCTGAAGCAACAATCATAATATTGTACTTAACAATTACATGATACATGAATGTTTACTTTTCAAAACTATATTACTGTAGGCAATTTATCAATCACTTCTGTGGTCAATTGATAATGAGCTGAAAATTGATTCTCAAGCAAAGAATTACATGAAATACATAAGACTGTAGCATCTATAGTAAGCCAAAACCTATGTTCTAATCGTTATAAGACCACTTTTTGAAAAGCGTCATTGTAAACAAACGCGTCCAACCGGCATCTCATACTTTATTTATTGTTTTTTTGAATTTAAGAAAAATATTATGTTTTGCAAGGCTCTAGGTCAAAAGTTCATATGCAGTGTTTACTTACATACACAGAATGCACAGAAGATTTTAGTCGGATTCGTAAATCTGATATTACGCGGATATTACAATCAACATTTGTAAAGACATCACGTCTCAACAATGGTCTGATGACAAATTAACATTAGGTGTAAAACAATTATACCACTGTTGTGTAAAAAAATGTGTCTAACCGACTTCTCACACTTGATTCCATAATAATTTATAGTCATAAGAAAAAATTAGGTTTCCGCAAGGCTCTAAAATGAAAGATTAATATGTAATGTAAACAATATCTTAACACCTAGTGTAAAAAAGATTTTAATCAGAGTCGTAATTTTAATATTGCTTCGATATTACGACTAACTTTTATGAAAATAGTAAGTCTCCATAATGTCGTAAGGATAAATTAACATTGGTTTAAACCACTTCACTGAACTGTTGAGTGTAAACATATGCGCCAAAATTGCGTATCGAATTTGGTTTCAGGTTCATTTACAGACTTGAGAATCATGTCCCTGACTCATAACTGGAGAAGCTGGCAGAAAGAAACAAGACAGAAACCTGTTAAAAGCACCCCATTCTTGACTTTACACTCGCTTAATATTGGTTTAGACATACGCGATTCGCTATGACATACACCCCATATAAGGCACTTTATTTTTATTCTATTGGACCTATCCTGACTTCTAAAGGAGAAAGTGGCGAACAAAACCCAAACAAAGACATATTTTCCATCATTCAGAACATTGTAAACTTTAAAAATCCGTACCGTATTCCCCATTGAGTGTAAAGAAATCCGGTTTGGTACAGTTTGTAGCTTTCAAGTCTTAGTACGTTTCTATGTGCAAAAATTCTGTTGCAAAAATTATTTGATATGATTTACCATTCAAAATTGGGGAAAAAACGTGTTTTTTCGCCCATTTTTCACGTCTGATTTCGAACTTTACACCCCCATAAATAACTCAATATTGCGTTTTTTTGAACGCGGTTTGCTGCGGCGTGTAGCCTACTAGAAGCTGCTCGATCACTGTTATACTCATTTTAGCCCGACTCATAAGCGGAAAAAGCTGGCAGAGAATTCTTAGTTAAAATCTGTTTTTACACCATCGACTAGAGTGTAAACTTTAAACCCTAGGACCTAACTCCCTATTGAGCTTAGAAAAGTCTGCTTGCTAGCAGATTGTAGCCCTTGATCCGCTCTACATTTCTGTCAGGAAACATTTTTAGAAGCTCATAAGCGGAGTTAGTGTCAGACATAAACAAGTTTAAAACTCGACCAAAATGTGCTTTTTCATCCCCAGATTTTCGCACTCTTTACACTCCCATTCGAGCACTAATGCAAATTTTAACAAACAAAAAAAGTTAATTTGGAGCATCCCTTCCTCTACAAATCTGTGCCATTAATTTATTTGAGGAGTCAATACTGAGTTGTCCACATGCCGCCTAAAAAACCTCCCAAAATTTATCCCAATGTTATAACGTTACACAAAAACTTTACACCTTCTTTACACAGCCAGCTTTGAGTTTCAAGAAAAAGAAAAAACGGGCAGCGAATTTTTTTATTATCTATCTTTTTAAAAAAAACCGCACCTTCTAGATGTGTCCTGTTATAGCTGTAGGGGGGTGCACAGGTGTTAGGGGTACCCAAGTATATTATAGGTACGCGCTAACGCGCTACCTATGATTTCCTTTAATAATTAAAGTCGACGCATATTAAATTAGCACTCAATTTGTTATTTTTAAGGTAATGCATATTCGTATATAAGAAATCCAGTGACAAATAAGTACGTCAGACAGATCGAGTTCGAATCGAGGTAATAAATTGGGAGCACATTGTGACAAACAAAAAGTATTAGAATTTTATTGAAAACGTCTTGCTGATAACACTGGTCAACAACAATTTTGCATCAGAAACAAAATTGATTCTTAATCAGATTTTTGCGATCGTTCCGAATATGACCTTATAATTTATCAAACACGTCAACTTTTTGAGATATTTGCATATTAAATTTGTGCAAATCAGGGCATTCATTGATATTAATTATGGGAATCAAGGAGTCACAATCATACGTGGGCAGCAAGATAATTCTGGGGGGGGGGGGTGCAAGATTTTTTGAAGGTCAAAAAATGACCTTAAAAATGGTGGTATGGCGATAAAAACACCATTTTTCGACGTTTTCTCATCAAGCACTATCCATTGGCATCAAAAAATTGCGAAAAAAACGAAAAAAATTTTTAAAAAATTGAATTCTGGGGGGGGTATTTTGATTTCTGAGGGGGGGGTATTTTGGTTTCTAGGGGGGGCTGCATACCCCCCAAACCCCACGCCCAGGTGTGGTCACAATGATTTTTTCGGAGTTTAAACTCTAAAATTGTTTTTATACCTATTTACTAGTAATATAAATACCAATGATGTTGCTTACTTTTTCTCACTTGAGAAATATTACACATAATTTGCATATTTATTGTAGTGTAAAGTTTGAAGCATATGTTCGGCATAATAGTTCTACATCTAGAAAATATTGAATATATTCTAACAGTTTTTCCGCTGATTACAAATCTGCTTACGGTTTTACACCAACAAATCTAGTTTTTTCAAAAATTCTGTTTTAAAACATATTGCAAAACAGTATATGTGGTTCGAGAAGTTTGGTACAATTAGAACTTTTGAAAAAGATTCCCAACGTAAATGAAAAATCATAATCGTTGCCTTATTTGCATCTTTTAGTATTGACAAAGTACTATATTCTAATAGTTTGATAGAGTTGGGAGCCAATAACTGTCCAGTTTTAAGTTTTTATTCTGTAGAATTTGTAAACTGCGTTAATAAATTCCTATCATAAAAATGCTTCGCCAATGCAATTTTTAAGAAGCAAATGAATAAAACACAAAAGAAAAAAGATATTCGGAAATCAGCGCAACAAAATTAAGAAAGTGTTAAAAATTATTTAGATTCAGACATACAAGACAAAGATTTATACTTTACACTGTGTGAAATATGCAAATTATGTATTTTATTTTACGGAAGTGAGTAAAATAAGCTGCGGGAACACTTTTAAATTTAGGAGGGAATCATGTAAGAATAATCTTCTAAGACTTTGTCTCACTTTGATCACTTTGCTATTCCCAATTTGATATTTACTTATACAGAAATCATAATTTGTATAAATTTCAATATGCAAATATCTCAAAAACTTGACGAGAGGGTTGTTTCAGAGTTAATTTTAATTAATTGTAATTTAGTTATTATTTAAGTTCAGACTGTAATATTATAACATTAAGCAAGTCTTACATCATACTTTTATTGGCCAAACTGAATCGGCTAAACAACAAAAAGTAAAATATGATAAAATGCGCCCCTAAGCTAGAACACACGATTTTTATATCGACTTGAATGATTAATAGGTGTGTACGTGTAGGCAAAAAAAGGTCAAATACGTACATAAGTAACCAAATAATAAAAATCAAACCGAAGCTTTGATATTTTTTATACATCAAAATTGCAGTAACCCGTGTCAAATGCATGTGTAATGAAAATGTCACAAGAAAATATTATTTAGTAAATGTTAAATGGATCTTGCAAGTAATGATTCATATTACTTACTGGTTTGAAATTAATCACGTAGCTACATATTATGTATAGGTTAAATACATATATCTTTTCGATTATTAGAAACTAAACAAAAATGTCAAAGTTTATTTAATTTTTGAGTTATTCGCGAACTTTCGCAACATTCCCAACAAGCAGAAGAGTTTCACATGAAAATGAAGAAAACGGTTATATTTTCTTCCTAAGTTTTGTTTTGAAAGAAAGATTTTTGTTTTCGAGTTTCATGTCAATCACTTTGTGTATTCTAGTAAAGCGAATTCGCATCCTAAAGCCGTATTTATACTTCACACAGGATTGCGTCGCAGGATTAAATGGCGTGACTTTTTCTAAAAATAGCACATCCTGCAAAAATTGTGCAAATTGACGCATTGCGCCGTCCGTTTTATACTTCCTGCAAAAAATCGTGCAATAATCGACAAAATTCGTCGCATCGCGTCTTCGATTTATACTTGCTGCAATTTCTCGCAAATCGACTATCCTGCGATTTTTTCTGCGAATCTTGCGAATCATTGCACAATTTTTTCGGGTACATTTTTGCCCATTTTCGTCCTTGCCTGACCTCATTACAAATTCAAAGCATTGTTCTGTGACATAAATGAGGTACGAATGAAGAAATTTAAAATCGATATCTGTAGAAGTAGTAGTAGTAGTGCAAAAAACATGGAGAACGACGAGGAACTTGTTGACTTTGCTCTTGCTTATTATGTTCTGAATCGGAGATTTAAACAGAGCATTTGGCGATGGTAAGTTCGACCAGTTAATATCAGTCAGCCTCTAAAGAGTCAATATTATGATCTAGTATCAGAATTGAGGAGAAAAGACCCTGAAACGTATTTTAATTACTTCCGGATGCCACCAGGAAGATTCGATCAATTTTTGCAGCTTATCGGTAATCGAATCGAATGAAAACCTACTCATGCTGTTCGATTGGTCCACAGGAAAGGCTCGCTATAACCTTACGGTAAACTTGCAAAAATAATAACACTACATTTTCTTGAAATTTCTCTCGGCACTAATTTAAATTTCGTTGGTCATTCTCATAGTATTTCATGCAAAAAGAATTTTTGCACGAATTACAAAACAAGTAACGATGAGTTTTGGAAAGTCTTGCATTAATTTTTTATGGAAAGTCTTGCATTAATTTTTTTTTAATTTTTTATGGTTTATAATCGCTGAAATGAAAATAATATATCAGTTAATTCTTTAAAATAGAATGGTACTCATTACGTTAGGCACGTTAAAACAAATGTAGGAAGGAAAGCACAGATTACAATAAACAATTAGCACTAACAATGACGTAAGCCGCTTCATCGTACGAAGAAACAAAATTTTTAAGCTTTAATCCACATTAGGAAAGAAACACATAGGTATACCTGTAAGAGATTTTGACGAAGCTAAAGCAAAGTACGTACCAAATGAACAATCAGATGTGTATTATGTGCCGCGCATGCACGTCGACCCGCGTCGATCGGCGTTTTTTACATGTCAAATTTGACAGTTCAATAGAAATGTGCGCAAAAAAAGGATCGCGAATTTGCTTACGACTACGGAAGACCCAATTTTGCCGAATTCGCTTTGGATCGACTTGTTACTAAAATTAGTAATTTTTGACATTTTTTGCGGAGATGAATGTGATGAGAGTATAATACTGAAATGCTAAGATCATCGCACAACAAAATTTCTTGCCTGCGCGATTTATTAAGCGATGCGAACTTCACAGGAAGTATAAATCGAAAAATCGTATCACGGACAGTCCTGCAGTTTGCGCGAACAATTATTCGCGCATTTGTGGTATAAATCGAATTTGCGTGCTTTGTCCGATCCTGCGACTGCGATATTTTGCAAGTTTGGCGCGATGCGTGAAGTATAAACCAGGCTTACGGTTGCACAACATTCGCTATAAAAAGTATCATAAAACAGAGTCCAAATCATTGCTGGGCAGCGGTAGAATCGATTCTTGAACTCGTTTTTCACTCGATCAATGAATGTTTGAAAGCGCTTTTCAGTCATTTGCGTGTAGGTCGCTGTTTTGATGAAGAATGGAGGAGTTGAATTCGGAATGTGTGATTGAATGGCGGGTTGCCGCGAAGTGCATTGGTGATCACTCGTATTCGGATTGACATGATTTGATGCAGCTTGTTCAAATGATGTTTGGGTTGCCACCGTTCGCTGTCTGCTAACCCAAATTCACGAATCTATTGCAAACAAGCTCAATAATTCGGGACTACTTTCAAGAAACGGAGTGCATCCAGAATGAATTTGCTCTATATGAAAATCTAGGAAAGCCAAAATATCGAAGACTAGTGCAGTGAGAAAGGAATCCCGTTAAGGTGGATTATTATTCAGTTTTTCATGATTTAAATCGATCATAAAAATTCTTCTAGCAATTTCAAATATATCATCCTCTGTTTGATAGAAGAATTGATGCAAAATATTAAAGTTGTAAACTGCTTGTATGGTTTCAAACAAATTGACTGTTATCTTAAAATTCTGTAAGACACATTCAGTATTGATTAGTCCAGTTATCGGTGTGAATGTATAGAAACTGAATTGGTCATTAAGCAAGAATTTTATCAGAATGCTTGGTATGCATCCCAAAAGCAAAAGATTGAAAACCATCACAGTTCTATCTGGATGAAATATAGTCAAATGATCACAAAACGGTTTTCTAGGATTTTCCATTTCATTTCATTTTCTCTGTTTTCTGGCAAATAATACTGATTACAATGCAATGAAAAGATGTTTTTTACATTCGAGTTATCTGTGAGGTTATCACAGGCTTCTTCAGCAATGAATTCTCTCGGCACATTGTAGAAACGAAATTCTGCTGGCTTTCAGCCAAACCTTTTGAACCAAATATTGTTGTATACCGCTTGAGAAGCGTTTGACGTTTGACATTTCCAACTTGTTTCATTGATATCATGATCTGACACGGTTGTATGGAACGACTTATCCAATTCGTGATCGGACATAACACAAGCATAACTATCAAACGAAATAGAACAAATATCATGTAAATGAATTTGTTACAAGAATTGATAATAATAAATAAAAAAAATCGAAAAATATAAATGAATTCATGTGATTAATATACAAAATTATAAAGATAAATTAATAAACTAGTAAAATAATAATCCAATATCGATAAAATAAAAATTAAAATTATATAAAAGTAAATAAAATAAATAACAAATGAGTACTTTGAAATCATTAGTAGTTATCTGGTTATGGTAAGTATATTAGTTTTAGGTTTTAGGAGAAACTTGTTTTTAAAACGTTAAGCGTAAAATTGAACGTAAAAGTAAAATAACATATGGTAGCAGTTTAAGCATCAACAGGATACTAATTGTTAAAGTTCCTAACGAACTAACTATTTTTAGCTAGTTACTTGCAAATGGGGTAAACATAAATTGAAAATCTAAGTCAGAAGTTAGATATTTTACTGTCACAATATTTGTGAAATCATGTAATAATTCTTTATTTATAAAAATTAAAATCGTAGAAATATTAAATTCGGTTATTGCTGCAGGACAACTAACTGTACACGTTTCATTCACTTCTGCGTGTTTAAAATGTAAAATAACTGAATTTAGTTCTTCATTTGGCTTACAAATAGTAGAAAAATAATTTAATCCACAAGATACGTGAGCAATTGCTTGCCCAAAATTTGTTTTACATTTAAAATCTAGTCTTGCACCAGTTAAACAGTTATAGCAGCCTTGAAATCTTAATGGTTTTATGTTACAAGTATTTTTATTGATTTTGCTAGATAAGTGAAATCCATTTAGAGATTTGTTTATTTTTTATTTTTATTTATTTTTTAATTTTTTTTTGAAATTTGTTTCCCTAAACCAATAATAAATACGCCATGAGCATACGTGGGCAGCAAGAAAATTCTGGGGGGGGGTGCAAGATTTTTTGAAGGTCGAAAAATGGCCTTAAAAATGGTGGTATGGCGATAAAAACACCATTTTTCGACGTTTATCACCAAGCACTATCCATTGGCATAAAAAAATTGCGAAAAAAAGAAAAAATTTTCAAAAATTGAATTCTGGGGGGGTATTTTGTTTTCTGGGGGGGGGGTATTTTGGTTTCTGGGGGGGTGCATACCCCCACAACCCTACGCAGGTGTGGCCATGAGTATTCATGGGTATACTATTTTCAGTTTTATCGAAAAGAGATTCTAGTATACATTCTATACAATTGACAAGACGCTTGTGTTTCTTGCATTTGACAAGTACATAAATTATAAGCTAAAAAGCAATCAAATTTTTAAGCTTTTTCTCTATTAGCACATTGTAACTCTCCAATAGTTCCTGCAACAGGTTGACCAGATTCTGAGGCTTATATCATGGCTGTTTATCATCCATCAGTTGAAAATTTATTTCCTAATAATGGTAAAGGTGAACGAGTTATTGACGGCAAAATAATTTTAATATTTTTCCATTCATTCGGTATACCAGGTTTTAGGTTAAACTCATGTTCTAGTGATTTGCCTGGAAAATTAATTCTTATTCTCACCTTTACGTTAAAAGTCCATACTGGACAAGAAAAGATTTCAAAAATGTTATCGTTCATTGTTTTGGCATAAATTTGATAAAAAATGCACGCAGAGCCACAAGTACTGCATCCACATGCTGCATAGCCACAAGATTCGGAACAAAAGGTAAAACCAGGCAGTGAATTGACCCTTTCATCTAATTCAGGTATTTTTGTATCGAGTTTAATTCCAACACACTTATCACCAGTGCATGAACCAAACATAGAACATTTCACACATTCATTCTAAATGAATGCACAAAATACTCATTTTTTGTTTGACAGTCTAATGTAACTTTAAAAACTTCTATAGATAAAGTGCCTAAAGGTTCTTTTTTCTCATTTTGAATTTAGAGACAACTTTCTTGTTCCTGAGGGACAAGTGAAAGTCGAGTAGATTGTGAAATAGTACAATCTAATGATGAGTTTTGATAAATAATGCATTCTGAATTTTGCATACTCAAAATTGCGACATCAGCGCAAGCATTTGTATACTTTAAATTACTAAGCAGTATAATGGATAAAATCATGATACTAGTTTTTAAAAGTGGCCAAAAAATAAATCTGTTCGATTTTTGTGTTTTAGGAATCAGTGGAGTTAAAGAAAAATCATTTTTTGATTTTTATTTCTAGTAGATACACTATATATATACAACAAATAGTAATTTAGTAGTCATTTTGCATATAAAAAATAAAAGTTTCAAAATCTTATAAAAAATATAGAATATTATGATAAAGATAAGCGTGAAGCCAATTAGTAAAAAGTAATATAATTTTGGAATACATTGTGGATTATAAAGAGCATCCAAGCATAGATAACAAGTTAGCATTTCACAATATGCGGATGCATGACAAGGTATACTATGTTCTTCAAGAAAAAGTCCACTATTCCATAACTTCTCAGAGAATGTATGTCGTTTTATTACTACTTCTTTAGGAAATTGAATTTTTTCTAGTGTCTTAGGTTCAGATATTTTATAGCAATAAGGTTGAGAGCAAAATTCAATTAAATTGACAGTATTTTCAGAAATCTCTATTTCTAATCCTCCTATTACACATGTAAAGTTACATTGAGTGCAGTGCTTTACGAGTTTCACTGATTGTTTTGGTCCATAAACAGTAACAAGAACACTTCCCCAAGCTATAACAGGAAACATCCCATCAGAATTTACAAAATTGATTCTTTCAGGCTCGTTATAATAACAAAATTTAGTGCCTCTTTTATTACATTTATGATTTTCGCAAAAATCAGGAGTTCCTATCATAGGACCCTCCCCAAAGCAAATGAAAGCATCTTGACCACACCTGGGCGTAGGGGGTTTGGGGGTATGCACCCCCAGAAACCAAAATACCCCCCCAGAAATCAAAATACCCCCCCAGAATTCAATTTTTGAAATTTTTTTTCGTTTTTTTCGCAATTTTTTGATGCCAATGGATAGTGCTTAATGAGAAACGTCGAAAAATGGTGTTTTTGTCGCCATACCACCATTTTTAAGGCCATTTTTTGACCTTCAAAAAAATCTTGCACCCCCCCCCCCCAGAATTTTCTTGCTGCCCACGTATGATCTTGACCGAGTGAAAAGTAGACTAATTGTAAGTTTTTCACGAAATGTAGTGAGTTATCAAATAATTGTATTTGTGACATGTAAATGTGTTTTGGTTCTGAATCGCAATTTATGTTAGGGATGAAAGAACAAATATTGGGCTTTGAAATGTCTAAAATACTAGTATAATTTTCAGAGTTTAGGAGTTCGTCATTTGAATAAGAGCATTCATCAGCCCAGTTTGGACATTCGCATTTTGTTCCGCATTTTCCATTTTTATCTAAATGCCCAAATGGACATGTAACTCTCAAATAACAAAAATGTCCATTAGTTTTCTTTTGAACAGTTATACCCGTTTTTACACAACTTTGAGAATGTATAAACGATAAATTTTTAGAAGTATGACATTTAGGATTGCAAAGTTGTTTTGTGTCATTTGCATAACTAGTGTTAATAAGAATTGAAAGAAGAATCAAAAAATTGATTAAGTAGGGTGAAAATTTAAAGTTCATATTTTTATGAAACTCTAGGTTGTAATGTGTTTGAGTAGTGTTAGATTCCATTGTATTGTCATTAGTATTGTGATCATTATTTGATTCGTGGGAAAGTTCAAGAGGATACAAATTATTTATGGGCCTCGTAATGACTATTTTATTTGGCATCATTATTTCGGCTGATCTAATTTTATTATCTGAACTTTCCTTTAATGTCATAATTTTACCAAGTTTCCAAAAACCTCATGAAGAAAAATCAACATCCTTAGCTAAAACTACTTCATTTATTTTGGGCTCTAAATCTGATTCTAATCTTGGGTGTTTGTGAATAATTTGTGTTCTTCCACGTAAGACTAACTAAATATTTGGCGTGCCAAGCATGCCAAAGCATATCTAATGTTTTCAGAGTTTATCTCCAATACTGTAATAAATTTTGAGCAGAGTCAAGTTGAAGATTAAACTAAAAATCATCATGATCGTTTTCTTGTAAAGGAGACCCTAGATATGTATAAGGTATCAAAAAATCAATAGGTCTTACAGGTGTTATACATTCTAGTTCTTCTGAGATATAAGGTTAATGGTCTAGAATTTAATACAGCTTCAATCTCGCTTATCAATGTTATAAAGTTTTCTAAATTCAGAATTTGTCTTCCTAGACTTATTTTTATACATTGTTTTATTAATCCTATTAGCCGTTCATAAAACCCACCTTGCCATGGGGCATATTGTGGTATGAACAACTAAGTAACTTTTAGAGATGAAAAATAATAAGTAACAGAATCATCATGCTTTATGTTTTTACAAATTTCTTCGAAAACTTTTTGAGCTAACTTAAATTGTGGAGCGTTATCCGACACAATTCTGTCAGGTTTTCCACATCTCGAAATAAATCGTCTTACACAGTTTAAAAAAGTTTGGGCTGATAAATTAACAGCAAATTCTAAATGAATAGCATGTGTAACAAAACATGTAACTAAGCACACTCATATTTTAGCATTTTCATTGTTAGTTTTAATAGTTAAAGGACCAAGATAATCTAAAGCAATATACTGAAAAGGTCTCGAACGTTTAACTCTTTCTTTGGGATAAGGTGGCATTTCTGGTAATGGGTAGGGGTTGCTTTATATTTTTTACATGTGAAGCATAACTTTAAAATTCGTTTTATTCCAGTTCTACCTTTAATTATCCAATACTTTTGTCGTATTTGTGATAAAGTATAATTTACACCAAAATGCATTCCTTTTTTATGAGTATAAAGGACAATCAATTCAGTTAATCTGTGTTTTCTAGGTAAAAGTATAGGAAATTTAGCTTTCTCTGGAATTTCTGCATTTCTCAATCTTCCATAACATCTGAGAATTCCCTTTTTATCGTAATTTACCCCTAAAGAATCCAGAACTTTGAATTTATTGCTCTTTTTTGACAACTCGTTATGAAATTCTGCTTGAGCTCGTTTTATCAAGCAGTTTTCAGCGACTTTTACTTCTTTAGCTTCAATTGGACCTTGACAAATAATTTGATTAAAAATATAATGTAAGTTATCAGAAATTTGATTATTACGATATTTTGGGGTTAATTTATTCCAAAATTCAATTTTTAAAAAGCACAAGACATATACTGTTTTTCTTATTGCTTTCAATAACGAAGATATTCTGCTTAAATCTAAAAATGATTTGTTTTGTAATACTTCACGATCAACAGCAAATGATGTTAAAGGAGATTCAATTTCAATTTCCTTTTCTTGCCTAGAGTTATTAAAACAGAAGTTTTTGGCCAATTTTTTACTTCTTCATAGAGCCACATTGGTCCAAACCACCACAAATTAGATGTTTTTAAATCAGCAACCCTTGCTCCTCGGGAAGCAATATCAGCAGGGTTCTCATCGCCAGAAATATGTTTAAAAATTACATCTTTAGTGTCCTGAAGAAGATTTATTCTGTTTTCAACAAAAGTACCAAGTGGTTTTTCGCTATTAAGCCAGTGTAAAACACACGAAGAGTCACTGAACAATGTTTTTGTACTAATAGAAAGTTTTAATTGATTTTCAACAAAGATAAGACATTTTAAACCTATGTGAGCTGCCATGAGTTCTAATCGAGGCAAAGTTATTTCCTTTATAGGTGCTAATCTTGTTTCAGAAAAAATTAAATTAACATGAACGGTACGATAAACTTTTAACTCTTAAATAAACGCAAGCTGCATAAGCAGATTTGGATGCATCGACAAAACATATTAAATGATATTTAACATCGTGATTTTGGTAGTTAGCTATATATCTGCATATTGTAAAAGTCGGTGAAGTTTCCCAATCGTATAAACTTAGTTTCCATTCTTCTTTCAAGTCATCTGGTACAGGTTCATCCCAAGATAATTTCGTTTTCCAAAGCTTTTGTAAAAAGAGTTTACCGAGTAATAAAATGAGTGAAAGAAATCCTAAAGGATCAAACGTGCTAGCAACAATTTTCAGAATATTACGTTTTGTTATAATAGTTTGTTCCGATTTTGCTTCTAATGAAATCGAAATTGAAAGACAGTCCAACACCTTGTCCCACATAACACCTAATATGTTAGTTTGGGCTGTTCTTGTTTTATCTTCTTTGTTTAAATGATTATTAAATTTGAGTGAGTTAGAATTCCATTCTCGCAGATTCATACTCACTTGTGAAAATATTTCCTTAGATTCAAAATATATTTTTTAGATTCTTCAAGAGAATTGGCTCCTATGATAATATTATCTACGTAAATATTTTCTAATAATTTTTTACTAGTCTCAGTGTTGACTTTGCTTAAGTGATATTTTATGCAAGCATTTAATAAAAATTGACTCGAAATTACACCAAAAAGCATTCTGCAAAAATGGTAAGTTTCTATGTTATTTTCAATTGTTGGATTAGTAGTATCTTTAAACCATAAAAACCTAGTAACATCTCTATCAGTTTGCTGCAAAACTATTTGCAAAAATGCTTTTTCTACGTCAGCAGTTAAAATTATTGGATAAAGTCGGAATCTTAATAGTACACCACATAAATCTGGTATCATAATCGGACCCTTGTAAAGACATTCATTTAGTGATGCATTAGTTCTCTTAGTTTTTGCTGACGTGTCATAAACTATCCGAACTTTAGTAGTATCTTTTAATGGAGTTATGACCGGATGATGAGGAAGATAATGTTTTAAATTATTAGTTTCATGTGTAACCTTTTCTATGATTCCCTTTTTTAGTTAATCTTCCATAATATCGTTATATTTTCTAAGTAAATCAAGATCTTGTTTAAATCAAAATGTCAAAGAATTTAATCTTCCTAATGATAGACCATATTTATCAGGAAGGTTTATTTCAATGTTTTTCCATGGCCATTTTACTTCATAACGTCCATTTTCAAATTTCACAGTCTCATTAAAATTTTCAAGAGCACAATCATCATCAGTTTCATATGGAGTATCATTAATGCCTATAGTTTCTAGATTCCAAAATGATTCAAGATCATTCAGATTGTTATCATTACCTATGTTATTCATTTGAGGTAACAAAATAGTTCTATTTTCCACAGATTTGCAAAAATTAGTTCCGCAAAATTCTATTTTATTCGAGCTATTTTCAATATGGAAAGTTTTATTTTTTCCAGAAAGCAAATAACCAATTTTTGAGTGAATCAAAAATAATCCAGAGGGGAATTTTAACACGCCAGGATTATTGATGAATTCCCAAAAATAATCAACACCTACATCAGGCTTAATATTAGAAGAACATATTTCCAAAGACTTAAAAATATTCTTAAATTGCAGTTTAGAACTGATAAAATTGTTGTCTTCATTATCTAATGCAGCTATTACCATCATGTTTGTTAAGTATGGTATAGAAGAGGTATAAATAGTTTTACATGTGTTGTCTTCTTGAAGAATGTCTAATGCAAGTAAATCACTTTTTACTCGCATTGACGTTTTTGAAGCAAAAGTATTAATTGATAACAATTCTCGGTATCTTGATTTTAATCCTAATATTATTTTCAAGTTATTGGTAATGTATGAACGTTGGCTACCAGAATCAAAAAATACAAAAGTATCTACTACATTTCTAGGAAATTCAGGATTACAGACCCTTATTTTAGAAATTAACAGAGAAATGGTAAATTTAGAATTTGGTTTTAAATGTGAACAGTTATTTGCACTTATATCGTCACATTCAATAGAAATTTCATTTGATTCGTTTTTTACCTCAACCACAGGCGAAGAAGTAACTGTTTTGGGAGCATTATTTGAATTTGCAACACGATCAAAATTTTCAGATATTTCTGTTTTAAGACAATTTTCACATAAAGCCCTATTACGATTACCATTGCAATATGCACAGGGCCTGTTAAATTGACAACTAGTCACAATGTGACCCGGTCTTAAACATCTAAAGCTTAGTGAGCATTCCTGAATTTTTCTTTTCCATTCTGAATGGTTTTATATACAAGACCCTGATCATTGAGATGGTTTCCTTGACGAAATGCACATGGATATATTTTACGTTTATTAATTTCTTCAGTCCTATTTTTTCCTATTTTTTACTTGCTGTGTTAACTTTGGACCATCATTTAATGTTTTAACGTTTGACTGAAAAATTGTTTCCAACGAAATTTTTCCATCTGCAGACCTAAAATTTCTGTTATCTGATATTTGAGATAAGTTATAGGCTTCTTCCTTAATAGAAATAATATGATGCAAATTTTCTCTAAGTTCATTTATATGCCATACGGCATTTGTTTCTTTAAGTTCGCCTAATTCTATAAGTAGAAATGGTGGCAGTTTTTGTAATATAATCATGATTAAGATTTGTTGATCTAAATCTCCACCTAATGACGTGAGTTGCCTACAGATTTTATCTATTGATTCAAGTGTGCGTCGTAAGTCGTAGGTTTTCATAGTTGAATTCGGTATGTTACGTTATTCTGTGTAGAGTGACCGTTTTATTATGTTAGCATCACTGAATCGTTTTTTAAGGATAGCAATGACGTCATTGTAGCTTGCATTAGTTACCGAAATTTCCTCTATAGCTTTATAAGCGTTTCCTTTCAAAACACTAAGTAAATAGTTGAATTTGTAGATGTTAGGTATTTCTTGTAAATAAACAGAAGATTCAAAAGAGTCTAAGAACTCGACCCATTTTTATGGATCTCCGTAATAAGTTGGCAATGGAAGTTTTGGTAAATGCATTTGCATTTGTTGTGGCGGCTCAGAAAATTGAAAAACTTGTGAAGATTGACCCGTCAGTGAATATTTGAAATTTTTGATCAGATCTTGAATCTCAAGCTGTTTTGTTTTGAGCATATTTAAAGCATCTATAGCTAAAGTTTTGGTTTCCAATATGTCATCTGCATTACTGAAGAACAGGTCATAAATCTTAACTTATATCCAAAGAGTGTTTAAGGTTTTTCTAATTTGATCAATGATAATATAATTGAGATTATTAAACGATTCAATCCATTCGGATGTATTTTGAGTATTTAAGGCGTCTTGAAAATCTATTCCACTATTTCATTTAAATAAATTTTCAATCTTTTTTGAGTAATGGAAAGTATTTGACTAATTGGACCTGATCTCGAGACAAAATTATTTTTATTATCTTCACTCATGCTCTCATAAATTATTTTTAACCTTCCTTTCAACAAGACAAAGAAAACAGATAAGCACGATCAAAGTATTATGAAGCGACAAGTCTTAGAGCTACGTGGTACGTATTTGACAAATATTTTATTTCGTATTTAGCATTACTAATTACACATACTCTAGATTTATACGTTTCACAAATTTAATAAAGCCTTAATAATTTAATTAAAATTTATTACTTTGCGTAAATTTATTACTTTGCATAAATTTTAATTAAATTTTAATTTCTATTAATCATTCAATCTATTAATCATTCTATTAGGCACAACATTTCTTGTTTATTTATGCATGTTCTATGGCACCTAAACTCATAACCATAGGTGGGCAGCACCAAAATTCTCGAATAACTTACATGTTCAAAACTACTTGTCGGCATGTCAGTTATGTCAAAATAATTTGAATTAATGAAGAAACTTCAGAAAATTATGGCATGCAGACATTAGAGCACACAACATTAGAGCGCCAACATTAAAGCGCCGACATTAGAGTGCGCGACATTAGAGCGCGCGACATTAGAGCGCAATGACATTAGGGCGCAATGACATTAGAGCGCGCGACATTAGAGTGCGCATCATTAGAGTTCGCGACATTAGAGCGCGTGACATCAGAGTGCCGATATTAAAGTGCAGTGGGTATTTTTCAGTTTTTAATTTGTGGCGACAGCAATTGCTTGCGGATTCAGATTAGTGGCAGACATGGGCTAAGCCTAAGGCATAAATGGAGCAAAAATTGCTCCGCTTGCTGCTTACTTTTCACCCATCCTTAAACACATGAACTTCAACAGCCTGTAACTCGGTTAAAAATGTCGACCGCCACCTAATTCTTTCAAATATGAACTGCCTACCACAAACTCAAATAGAAAATGTCCTTGTTGTAACTTTCAAGGACTTTCCAATCTGCTCTACTTTAGTCGAAAGAATTCAAAAGTCTGTTCATTGTTTTATAAAACAAAAGAAACCGCATGCATTTATCACTACCTAATACCGAGATATTCATGTGTAGGTAGTTAACTTTGCTCTGTTAGCATAAAAGTTTTGAAATTGTGTGAATAACATCTATTATGGCTGCACTCTAATGTCGCGCGCTCTAATGTTGTTGCACTCTAATGTCGTGCACTCTAATGTCATGCGTTTTAATGTCGCTGCACTCTGATGTTGTGCGCTCTAATGCCGCGTGCTCTAATGTCGCTGCGCTCTAATGTCGCTGCACTCTGATGTTGCACGCTCAAATGTCAGCGCTCTAATGTCGCGTGCTCTAGTGTCGGCTTACCCCCCAAATACTCATGTTGTGCATCTATAGTCGTGATTTATCAAATCTGGGCAAGGTAGAGGTGGCCAGAGGGGGTGAAATCCAGGAATGGTCAGTTGTACAGTAAGTCCTTATTGTGTTTTACACAATGTTTCTTTGTAGGAGTACATGTACGAAGACGGTCACGAAAAGTCAATGTACATCCTTTAAATGAAAATTTCAAAGTGCTGTTATTCGGTAAAGTAGAAAGTCATCTATGGTAAAGTAGGTTTCTTGACCCTAATTAGTGAAGTTTAGATAATTTATTGGTTTCTAGCTTTAAAAAATACAAGAACTTATCAGTACAGCGCGAGGGGCCGGAAAATTTTGATAGTCTTACAGTTTTGACGTAGATTTTTGGCTTTTTTATGCATTAAGCTCAAAAATGTCATAAAGAACCTTTCGTTTATTCAAAATCGCCGAACCGTACCTGTTTTTGCAAAAGCCAAGGTAAAGGTAATTCCCCCTGCCTATGTGTGTGTTTTATGAACCCTAAAAAATCACAATCCTTCACATATACATTTTTATAACATGACTTGACATGTTATTTCGATAAGTGATGACCGTATGCGCAAAATGCAGCTGGACTGATTTTAAAACAAATAACTCTGATACTTTTCTGATTTTAAAGTTCATGGGGATTAATTAAGCACCATCTAGTTATTAGGGGTATCTTTTATACTATGAAAAATTATGAATGAAGATTTGTATGATTAGGCAACAGGCATGATATAACTCACACTTATCGCTTATGAATACTATTAATCGACAAACTTATAGTGGAAGATATCTGTGTAATAATATTTATGTAATAAGGAATAGAGGGCTGTGAAACTTAAATGTCTTGAAAACCATTTTTAGGCTCAGTTCACCTTAGGTACCAATTAAAATTGAGTTCTCTCTCTCTCTCTCTTACTGCATTTACGTCATAAAAAACTAATGAACGACTGATTGATGCTCCTGCTTTCATATGGGTAAACATCCACTTCATTCAGCAAATAGACTGACGAAAGAGATTGTTTTTTACTTTAAATCACTTTTTTCATTGTATATGTGTGGGTAGATAAGTAAAATAAGTGGAACGTGTTATGGGCGTAGGATTATTCTTTGGACAGTGCACAGAGTGTAGGAAGCATTGAGTGAATGCATGGCGTATTATAGTAAAGCAGGATCAATGTCCTCATAAACCGTTGAATTATTCTCCCATCAATTATCTTACGCTCTACAATTCATTACCAAACAGTTTTTGTACGAGTAAGTGTCAAATATTTTTTCCTGATATATAAGACTTCTGGGCCGTCATTGTGAATCTTTTTCTGGGTTATCAAAAGCAGAAAAAGAATCTAAAATTTCCAAAAATTTGTCTGTATGTCCTTGAAATAGCGAAAAATACAGTTCGAAAATTCAAAAATTCTAAAAATTTAAAATGAATTATTTCTTTTTATCAACTTCAGCATTGATTCCAAAAGCATTCATCACGCTACTTTATTACTTAAAGCAATCTTCCTTTATCTGTTGAAAGAAAGTCTAAACTTGACGAGAACATCATTTTGTACCAATCTGCAGGCATGTAGCTGGCCCTCCCATTTTGGGGGGACCGACACCAATTTGGGGGGGGGCGGGGAGTCCAAGCAAAAATAGCACAAAATAACGTGTAAAAGGTACTACTTTTCCGGTTTTTTCTCTGAATTTTGGGAGGGTCCGGACCATACCTGGGCAATAGCCAGAGCTTTGCCCCGTTGCAGCATCCAATTTTTAGGTTGGTTGGTCACTTTTCAAAAAAGGTTGCCTAATTTTTGGATACTCGGATACTGGTCCATATTCAGGATTTTATTTTGGGAGGGGGGCGAAAATTTTTTGAAGTCATATATGTCAAGAACTATTTGGAGATGTGCTGAAATAAAGGCATTTTTCCCATATCTTGGCGAGCTGTACACAATGTCAAAGAAAAACTTTTTAAAAAATTTCAAACGATTTTCACTCTATTTCAATCTCATACAAAACAAATCTCTATTGTTTAAACTATCTGTTCAAGTGATTTCTCACCATTCCATTGACAAACTTATTCGTAAATTTTGACTTTGTATTTAATTTTTGTGTTTTGCTAAGAAAAACAAAACAGGAAATGGATAATTCGATGGAGAGTGATAAATTTTTTTGTTATTTTCTTCATTTCTAACTCAAATTTGAGTGGTTTTGAGCGGGCTTGAAGACAAAAACTATACATGATTAAAAAGATTGCGCCGGAATAAAATTGTCATAAATCAAATTCGAGCAGTTTTGATCGAATAGAAGACAGAAGCCATAGATAAACAATAAATCCGGCGTAAGGCGCCGGCAAAAACTTCATGTTTTTCATATCACAGTTTATAAGATAAAAACTACACCTGAATAATAAATCCTGTGCAAAGCGCTGGAAAAATTGACATGCTCTCCATGTCTAACTCAAATTTGAGTGATTTTGAGCGGTTTAGAAGACCAAAACTGTATACACTATAACAAGTAAATTCAGAGCAAAACGCCTTAAATTTGCATTTTCTTGCTCAAAATTCCCTTAAAAAAACTGATTTTGGCGATGTTTTAGACGCAATTCAGGAATTTATCATTTTTTCAGTCGGGAGACACTTGTGAATTCAAAAAAATTTCCCATTTTGGAGAGAAGGCGGTCCACCCTGGATAAGGGCCTGTTCGGATAAAAATAAGTATACGCAAAAATACAAGCATTTTCAGGTCTTTGCAAGAAATTTTCAACGAAAAAGAATCGCAAATAAATGAAAATTTTATGCTGAACTTCCTAGTGGTTGAAAACCTGAAAACTGTATTTGCGCAAAGCGACAAAAAATATTTTAACTGTGTTTGCAAAGCATAATTTTGAACCGCCATAAAAATAGGCAAAACAGAGGATTGCAAACTTTGCAAGGAAAATCTTCACATGTTGCCTGGTTTTTAAAAAAATCTAACCTGTTCTTTGAAAGGTTATATATCTAGAGTAGCTAACCGGGTCCCCCTGGGGCGTGTGCAAAGTATAGCCTAAGCTTAAGCATAGGCTATGTTGAAGCATAGTCCTGTGTTGAAGCATAGGCTATATACTTTGTGAACGGTCTAAGGGGGATGATGTCGACCGATGACGTCACATCATAGTTAACCTCGACAATGGGTCAACTGTAGACCATTTTAAACTTGTGGATCAAGTCAACCAGCTATACTTTACACTACAGCAAGAGTACCTATTTAAAGCAGGGGGAGGAGGGAGCCATCAGAATTTTATTTTTAGGGGATAACTATGAACACCACTTACCATACTAAATGCGTACAATATTCTAACTTGGGTATCACTTGACCACTTTAAACTTTACACTCAAGTAGTTTACACCATATCATAAAACCGCTATAAATCATGAACCAATGGTTGGATTGAGCTGAAATGTTCAGAATGTAAAGACTACATGCCAAAAATAATGTATATGGAAAATCGTGCACCGGCTTACTGTAGCAATGTTATAACATGTATTTTTTGATCTAATGGCCGGATTGAGCTGAAATGTTCAATATGTAAAGACGACATGCAAAAAATAATGTTTATGGAAATTTGTGTACCGGTTTACTGTAGCTATGTTACAACACGTATTTTTTGAAGCAATGGCCGGATTGAGCTCAAATTTGAGAAACAGCATATACACGAGTCAAATATTCTTTACACATTGGCTTACTGTAGGTATACTGTAGATTTCAGGATTTTCTATATCTCACAAACTTACAGTCAAATAAAGCTGAAATTTATGAAATTAGATGTATATGAGTCAAAAAATAAAGTACGCAAAATATAGTGCATGGGGTTACTGTAGGTATGCTACAACATATATCTTTTGATTTGCTGAGCTGGAAATTTGAGAGATTTAACATACACAATAGAACAGTACACCAGGATTACTATAGGCAACATTTAGTAACCCATAGTGAGGAATAGGTTGTTGTGAAAATGGTTACAAAGGGTCCAGTCTCGCACAGATCTCCCCCAACCTAAAGCTAGAGGATCACTCTGTAGACTGCAGATCTTTTGTATGAGCACACTGAAAACATGCATAATACTTAATAAGATTATGAGACAATAAGACATGAAGATACGGGTTTAACAAAAAAATCAGACACATTTTGTAGAATTTGGAAATTATTTTGTAAAATTTGTAAATTATTTTGTAAAATTTGGAAACTTTTTTTGTAAAATTTGGAAATTATTTTGTAAAATTTGGAAATTATTTTGTAAAATTTGGAAACTTTTTTGTAAAATTTGGAAATTATTTTGTAAAATCTGGAATCTTTTTTATATGGTTAAGTATAGGTGTTTTGTAAAATTTGGAAATTATTTCGTAAAATTTGGAAATTAATTTGTAAAATTTGGAAATTATTTTGTAAAATTTGGAAATTATTTTGTAAAATTCGGAAATTATTTTGTAAAATTTGGAAATTTCAAAAAAAAAAACAAAAGTATTTACAATTTGACCACCATGGATACCCACGAGTCAAATTTTGATGGGTCCCCCGCCAGTGGACCAGATATTCTTTCTTATTATTAATCCTACACTTATTTAGATTGCTGATTATCAATCATCTGCTCAATTTACGGACAAAGTTCGCTCAGTTCCACCAGGAATCATGAGAATGAAACTGGGGCGTTCCATCTAGGAGGCATAAATTGCCTCTGTAAATAATCAACAAAATTTCAAATAGTAATTTTAACAGTTGGATATCGCTTTGTCTTGATCTCTCCTGGTATACCCATTGTAAGCTGGAGGAAAAAAATTCAAAATTTGATATGTTGCTAAGTATTCTGTACTGTATGCAAGAAAAAAGGACGAAAGGTCCACAGTCTTCCAACAGATCTCCCCGAACCCTTAGCCAGAGGATCACTCAGTAGACTGCAGATCTTTTGTATGAACACACTGAAAACGTGCATAATACTTAATAAGATTATGAGACAATAAAAAATTATAATATGGGTTTGACCAAAAATGAATAAAACAGCCTAATGCATCATTCAGCTAAGAACTAAACTGGATGCATATGTATCAGGAGGGGTCTAGACCCTCCCAGCTTAAATAAAAGTCAAAATTTTACCTAAAGATTTTTGAAAATTGAAGAGAAAGTATCAAAGTTGATCAATCAGACCAACTGACCATAATTTATACTGATGGTCGCAAATACGATATATTTCAAAGAAAAATACTATACCTACCTAGGTACTGCTCTCTCAGTGTGTAGCAAATGTAAAGGATAATTTTACCAGATAAAAAACAACATTACACAGGTTCAAAATCATCAATATTGCGCAATGTTATACAATTCGAAGATGAAAAATGAATTTTAGTCCATAACGGATACAAGAACGTGGGCTATGATTCAAGGGCGTAATGATTAACTTTCGAAAATAAAGTTTCCAAGAATTGTTCAAATCGATCGCAATTTATATATCCTAAATCGTAATGATAAAATATAACTGTACAAGTCTGACGACGATCAGTAAATATATCAATTAAATCGACAAGGCTTCCGAAAAATTGTCATCGTGATTCGAACAGACAAACCATATAAATAAAACTTCAAGGCGTTTGGCGTCATAGAAAAAACTTTGAACCGTGTGTTTATTGCTATCAAAAAACCCCAAACTTCTTATACACAGTTCGCACGGATTAAAATACTTTAAAATGCGGTAAAAGTCCATATCTAAATTGATTCAATGCAAACACAATTTTGCAGCAAATGGCGATATAAAGGTATCCAAGAATCACTAAATAAAGTTACTAGTTTCAATTTGACCGTCTTTTGGTTGCAATCGTCCATCAGATAGGGCTCGAGGATTTTGCCACCCCAGTATTCCATAATTTGCATGTTTCGTAACACCAATTTCGATGGGTTGCATACCTCAAGTATCTTCTTCAACAGCCAATTCTCTTCGCCACTAAGATAGATGGTTGCAAGCTGCTTGTATATGTTTATTTTGATGGTAGGATCGCCCTAAGAGAAAAAGTACCAAAAATAAATTATATGCATGAAAAAGAGTGATACCAATGATAAAAAACTAATTAATTAGTCATAAGTAATTGGTTTACATTTATTTTTATTGTATATTCTTGTTTGTTTCCATGCACGTATATTATTTTCATACAAGCAAAACATGGCAAGGATGCATACCTTGTAAAGGCTGCAAATGAGGGTCGTGTGTTGGATTTCCAGGGTTGTACTAGATGGCCCATTGCTCAAACGTTGCGCCGTAAAATTCGCTGGCAAAAACCGTAATTGCCAAATGTGTTGCAACAAGCCATCGTTGCTGACGCTCCAAAATTTTCTGTCAATCCTTGCATATGTGCTCAATGCGCATATGGCTGGTAAAGTCGAGGTAACTGAATATCCGTGCGTGCAGTTTGGACAGTAGACTGTCGAATGTTGCTGAAAATTCACATAGAATCAGAAATAAATAAATACAGCGCGTGTTGCATCACAAATATTATATTTGAATATATTTACATATAAATATCTACACAAATTTGCATACCTAAACTAACGCTGTCGTTCGAGTAATCCATGATAAAAATAATAATTTAGAGAGAAAAACTATCTAACCGACCAAACAGCTCAAGACACAAAGTCCTGAGTGATATTTTTCATTTTGTTGTGCCTTATATACCCTGTTTTTCAACTTCTCTTACACTCTCTCGCCTTATTGGTGCTGGCAAAAAGCCAATTCTAAGATGTCATGCATTGTACATTTGAATTTTTCCTTTATTCCTACATTACATACCCCCTTTTTAACCCCTCCTACACCCTCTTTTCTTATTGATGCCGGCAAAAAGTGATTTTTATGATGCTATGCATTATGCATTCAAATTAGGTAACACTTTTTTGCTTCGTTCATATAACTGATTCACCCCAGAACACCCAGTCTTGCTATTATAATACAAGTTTTTCAACGATCTATCCATTTCGGTTATATTAAATTAAGGCACTAACAATACTTATAAATGAATGAGCAGGATTTTGTTTTTTGGGTTTTATATTTTATTATTTTTTGAGGCTTTTTTTATTTTTTAATCACAAATAATACTTAATAATTCAATTTTTCCTTTTCTTTCTCGTGTGGACACATTTGTATAGTAAAATATGTACGCCCTGAATTTGTTTCAAAACAATCTTTTTCCGAACTGGCTCTTTGACAATAAAAACATAAGTGAATCTTGAGAGGAAACATAGGCCGTTCTAAGTTTCACCCACAAAGAGCTATTGGCGGTCTAATCGACCTGCCATACGGCTTCCATTCCTCATCACTGAACAGATGTTTCTTAATTTCATTCACTTCCATCTTTGAAAGGATTCCAAATATTCGGGAACGGTACTCATATTTATAGACTTTTGCCTACATATTTACTCTGAGTCATAAGATCGTTTATTAATAAATTTGCTCAAATGAGATTATGTCTAGTTTTAGCATCAGTAAGAATAATTTTCCCAGATGTATAAATTAGAGCTGTTACACCAAAATTGTTAGGCCGATAGGTGAGAGCTGGGAATAACTCTGGTTCGTAAAGACTGTATTTCCTATTCCAATGATAAAACTTTGTTAGATCAATTTTAAACGGAACACTGAAAGACCCTACAAAGCTATTGATTTTGACAGCTACATGATGCGCTATATTGAAACCTAAACTTTTTAAAATTTCTTGGATTTTTCTGACAACTTTTTCTACTTCTTCTTCCGTTTTTGCGCCTATACATACCATTTTGCCTGATTTAAATAACAATACAGTTATTTTTGGTTCTGTTAATTTTAAGCTTAAACCTGGAAACTGACCCGGCTTATACTTGATCCGATCAATGTTTTTCTCTGCTATTAAAGATAAATTTAATTTACACCTCAGATTCGCCGACCCAATAATATTACAAACGATTAAACTTGCCATCCTTTAGGACATAAAACTGTCAATTGATTAAAATGCATAATGCATAGCATCATAAAAATCACTTTTTGCCGGCATCAATAAGAAAAGAGGGTGTAGGAGGGGTTAAAAAAAGGGTATGTAAGGTAGGAATAAAGGAAAAATTAAAATGTACAATGCATGACATCTTAGAATTGGCTTTTTGCCAGCACCAATAAGGCGAGAGAGTGTAAGAGAAGTTGAAAAACAGGGTATATTAGGCACAACAAAATGAAAAATATCACTCAGGACTTTGTGTCTTGAGCTGTTTGGTCGGTTAGATAGTTTTCCTCTCTAAATTATTATTTTTATCATGGATTACACAAATGACAGCGTTAGTTTAGGTATGCGAATTTGTATAGATATTTATATGTAAATTTATTCGAATATAATATTTGTGATGCAACACGCGCTGTATTTATTTATTTCTGATTCTATGTGAATTTTCAGCAACATTTGACAGTCTACCGTCCGAACTGCACACACGGATATTCGGTTACCTCGACTTTACCAGCCGTATGCACATTGAGCGCGTATGCAAGGATTGGCGGAAAATTTTGGAGCGTCAGCAACGATGGCTCATTGCAACACATTTGGCAATTACGGTTTTCGCCAGCAAATTTTATGGCGCAACGTTTGAGCAATGGGCCATCCAGTACAACCCTGGAAATCCAACACACGACCCTCATTTGCAGCCTTTACAAGGTATGCATCCTTGCCATGTTTTGCTTGTATGAAAATAATATACGTGCATGGAAACAAACAAGAATATACAATAAAAATAAATGTAAACCAATTACTTATGACTAATTAATTAGTTTTTTATCATTGGTATCACTCTTTTTCATGCATATAATTTATTTTTGGTACTTTTTCTCTTAGGGCGATCCTACCATCGAAATAAACATATACAAGCAGCTTGCAACCATCTATCTTAGTGGCGAAGAGAATCGGCTGTTGAAGAAGATACTTGAGGTATGCAACCCATCGAAATTGGTGTTACAAAACATGCAAATTATGGAATACTGGGGTGGCAAAATCCTCGAGCCCTATCTGATGGACGATTGCAACCAAAAGATGGTCGAATTGAAACTAGTAACTTTATTTAGTGATTCTTGGATACCTTTGTATCGCCATTTGCTGCAAAATTGTGTTTGCATTGAATCGATTTAGATATGGACTTTTACCGCGTTTTAAAGTATTTTAATCCGCGCGAACTGTGTATAAGAAGTTTGGGGTTTTTTGATAGTGATAAACACACGGTTCAAAGTTTTTTCTATGATGCCAAATGCCTTGAAGTTTTATTTATATGGTTCGTCTGTTCGAATCACGATGACAATTTTTCGGAAGCCTTGTCGATTTAATTGATATATTTACTGATCGTCGTCAGACTTGTACAGTTATATTTTGTCATTACGATTTAGGATATATAAATCGCGATCGATTTGAACAATTCTTGGAAACTTTGTTTTCAAAAGTTAATTATTACGCCCTTGAATCATTAGCCCACGTTCTTGTATCCGTTATGGACTAAAATTCATTTTTCATCTTCGAATTGTATAACATTGCGCAATATTGATGATTTTGAACCTGTGTAATGTTGTTTTTTATCTGGTAAAATTATCCTTTACATTTGCTACACACTGAGAGAGCAGTACCTAGGTAGGTATAGTATTTTTCTTTGAAATATATCGTATTTGCGACCATCAGTATAAATTATGGTCAGTTGGTCTGATTGATCAACTTTGATACTTTCTCTTCAATTTTCAAAAATCTTTAGGTAAAATTTTGACTTTTATTTAAGCTGGGAGGGTCTAGACCCCTCCTGACACATATGCATCCAGTTTATTTCTTAGCTGAACGATGCATTAGGCTGTTTTATTCATTTTTGGTCAAACCCGTATTATAATTTTTTATTGTCTCATAATCTTATTAAGTATTATGCACGTTTTCAGTGTGTTCATACATAAGATCTGCAGTCTACTGAGTGATCCTCTGGCTAAGGGTTCGGGGAGATCTGTTGGAAGACTGTGGACCTTTTGTCCTTTTTTCTTGCATACAGTACAGAATACTTAGCAACATATCAAATTTTGAATTTTTTTTCCTCCAGCTAACAATGGGTATACCAGGAGAGATCAAGACGAAGCGATATCCAACTGTTAAAATTACTATTTGAAATTTTATTGATCATTTACAGAGGCATTCTATGCGTCCTAGATGGAACGCCCCAGTTTCATTCTCATGATTCCTGGTGGAACTGAGCGAACTTTGTCCGTAAATTGAGCAGACGATTGATAATCAGCAATCTAAATAAGCGTAGGAGGAATAATAAGAAAGAATATCTGGTCCACTGGCGGGGGACCCTTCAAAATTTGACTCGTGGGTATCCACGGTGGTCAAATTGTAAATACTTTTGTTTTTTTTTTGAAATTTCCAAATTTTACAAGATAATTTCCAAATTTTACAAAATAATTTCCGAATTTTACAAAATAATTTCCAAATTTTACAAAAATAATTTCCAAATTTTACAAAAAAGTTTCCGAATTTTACAAAATAATTTCCAAATTCTATAAAATAATTTCCAAATTTTACAAAACACCTATACCTTAATTCCAGATTTTACAAAATAATTTCCAAATTTTACAAAAAAGTTTCCAAATTTTACAAAATAATTTCCAAATTTTACAAAATAATTTCCAAATTTTACAAAATAATTTCCAAATTTTACAAAATAATTTCCAAATTTTACAAAAAACCAAATTTTACAAAATAATTTCCAAATTTTACAAAAAAGTTTCCAAATTTTACAAAATAATTTCCAAATTCTACAAAATAGTGTCTGATTTTTTTGTTAAACCCGTATCTTCATGTTTTATTGTCTCATAATCTTATTAAGTATTATGCATGTTTTCAGTGTGTTCATACAAAAGATCTGCAGTCTACAGAGTGATCCTCTAGCTTTAGGTTGGGGGAGATCTGTGCGAGACTGTGGACCCTTTGTAACCTTTTCACAACAACCTATTCCTCACTCTGGGTTACTAAATGTTGCCTATAGTAATCCTGGTGCACTGTTCTATCGTGTATGTTAAATCTCTCAAATTTCCAGCTCAGCAAATCAAAAGATATGTGTTGTAGCATACCTACAGTAACCCCATGCACTATATTTTGCGTACTTTATTTTTGACTCATATACATCTAATTTCATTAAATTTCAGCTTTATTTGACTGTAAGTTTGTGAGATATAGAAAATCCTGAAATCTACAGTATACCTACAGTAAGCCAATGTGTAAAGAATATGTGACTCGTGTATATGCTGTTTCTCAAATTTGAGCTCAATCCGGCCATTGCTTCAAAAAATACGTGTTGTAACATAGCTACAGTAAGCCGGTACACGAATTTCCATATACATTATTTTTGGCATGTTGTCTTTACATTCTGAACATTTCAGCTCAATCCGGCCATTAGTTCAAAAAATACATGTTAGAACATTGCTACAGTAAGCGGTGCACGATTTTCCATATACATTATTTTTGGCATGTAGTCTTTACATTCTGAACATTTCAGCTCAATCCAACCATTGGTTCATGATTTATAGCGGTTTTATGATATGGTGTAAACTACTTGAGTGTAAAGTGTAAAGTGGTCAAGTGATACCCAAGTTAGAATATTGTACGCATTTAGTATGGTAAGCGGTGTTCATAGTTATCCCCTAAAAAATAAAATTCTGATAGCTCCCTCTTCCCCCTGCATTAAATAGGTACTCTTGCTGTAGTGTAAAGTATAGCTGGTTGACTTGATCCACAAGTTTAAAATGGTCTACAGTTGACCCATTGTCGGGGTTAACTATGATGTGACGTCATTGGTCGACATCATCCCCCTTAGACCGTTCACAAAGTATATAGCCTATGCTTCAACACAGGACTATGCTTCAACATAGCCTATGCTTAAGCACAGGCTATACTTTGCACACGCCCCAGGGGGACCCGGTTAATTACTATCTAGTTTCTGAAAAAAATTGCCTGATCCCTGAAAAAGGTTGCCTGCTTCTTGAAAAAGGCTGACTGGTTCCAGAAAAAGGTTGTCTGGTTTTTGAAGAAAAGATTATCTGGCTCATTAGAAAAAGTTGCCTGGTTTTTGAAAAAAAGGTCTGGTTTCTAAAATAAGCTTACCTGGTCTCTGTAAAAGGTTGCTTGGTTCTTGGAAAAGGTTGCCCGGTTCATTGAAGTTGCCCGTTCTTGAAAAAGGTTCCCTGGTTCCTGAAAAATGGTAGCCTGGTTTTAGAAAGAAAAGTTGTCTGCTTTCTAAACAAGGTTGCCTGGTTCTTGAGAAAAGGTTGACTGGCTCATGGAAAAGATTGCCTGGTCCCATTAAAAGGTTGATCGGTTCGCAAAAAGGGTTGGCTGTTCCCTTAATAAAGTTGGTTGGTTCCCGAAAAAAGTTGGCTGTTCCCGTAAAAAGGTTGGTCTGTTCCCAAAAAAAGATTGGCTGGTTCCTTAAAATGGTTGGTTGTTTCCAAAAAAGGTTGGTTGGTTCCTTTAAAAGGTTGGTCGGTTTAAAAAAAGGTTGGCTGGTTCCTTTAAAAGGTTGGTTGATTCCCAAAAAAGGCTGGCTGTTTCAATGAAAAGGTTGGGCGGTTCCCAAAAAAACTTGGCTGCTACTTAAATGGTTTGTTTTTTTCCGAAAAAGGTTGCCTGCTCCCTAAGACAGGTTGGCCGGTCCTCAAAAAAGTTTTTCTGCTCCCTTAAAAGGTTGGTCGGTTCCCAAAAACGGTTGGCTGCTCCCTCAAAAAACGTTGATTTGTTGGTTCTCAAAAAAGGTTGGCTGCTCCCTTAAAAAATTGAGTGGTTCCCAAAAAAAGGTTGGTCGGTTTGACAGTTTTTTTTGTATTTGGCAAAGATTTTTCGCGATGTACAAAGACTTTTGGGGACCATCTTTGTACATGTACAAAGATTTTTTGGAAGACAAAAACTGCAAAAAAGGTTCGAAATTCGCAAAAATTCTCGGCGCTCGCGCCGCAATGAGCAATTGTGTGTTCTACAGTGCTGGCCATGAAACTTTATGCTTTCAGATGCTTCTAATAATCTTAAGGCAAGCACTGCTGGTCGGCTCGTTCTGGTCTAAGATGATTTAGAAAAATGGTCGCTTTAGAAAGCGCTAGAATGACACTAGACATTCCTAGCACATCTCAGTATGCTGCACGCAGCATTCTATTTTTAGATATTGCGCGATGGATTGACTCTATTGTTGCTTGACCGAGATAACGCAGGAAGAAGGTAACGGAATACAGAGTGGGCGTGATCTCAGTCAAGCAAGAATAGAGTCAATCCATCGCGTCATAGCTAAAAATAGAATGCTGCATGCAGCATACTGAGATAAGCTAGGAATATCTAGTGTCATTCTAGCGCTTTCTAAAGCGACCATTGTTCTAGGTCATCCTAGACCAGAACAGCCGATCAGCAGTGCTCGCCTTGAGATTATTAGGAGCATATTAAAGCGTAAGGTTTCATGGCCAGCACTGTATATATCTTTATAATTTCAGAAATTGCATTTTGAAAGGAAAAATGCCAAATTTTTTAGCGTTTCGCGCCATTTTGAGACGATTATTACTGATTTTTACCCTCAGAAACCTAGAAATTGCTAAAATACGTAACCAAAGGTCAAACATCTCTGTTTTTGCCACTCCAAAATCGCTACTGTACCATATTATAGTACCCAAAAATTTGTGTGTACGAAATGTACAAAGACTTTTAGGGACCATTTTTGTACATGTACAAACGGACCTTGTACAAAAAAAACACTGGTCGGTTTCCAAAAAACTTGGCTGCTCCCATTAAAAGGTTGATCAGTTCGCAAAAAAGGTTGTCTGCTCCTTAAAAAGGGTTAGTCGGTTCCCAAAAACGTTAGTGCTTCCATAAATAGGTTGGTCGATCCTGAAAAAGGTGGCCTGTTTCTCAAAAAGGATTACATGGATTTGTCATGCAATTGGAAAAAAGGTTAATTGGTACTAAGGTAACATAAGTAGTTTGCTCATTTGCTTTTCAAGTCGTCATAAGTTGACTGTCAATCGACCTTCAGCATGTATCTATGCCCATGTACAAAACATAGCCCCTATCCCAGAGACTCTTCGCCCCGTTGCAGGAGGGGTCCGGCCCATTGCCATTTGAGGGCGATATAGGGCATTGCCCAGGTGTGGTCCGGACCCCCCAGACCCCCCACAGCTATGTGCCTGCCAATCTGGCAATTCTCTATTTTGTCGCCTTCCAAGGCTTAAAAATTATGATTCAATCTGAGGAAGTGGCAAATTATTAGTGCTTCGCTTTTTTTCCCTTCACTTCGCCCCATTTCAGTTCTTTGAACTATTTGTTATCAAAAAGGCCGCAAATTCTTGTTTTTTAAAAGTAAAAATATTTATTTTTTTAGAAAACAGTTTAATGCTTTCACTGTCAGTCTCGGAGACCAAGAAATTGGCAAGAACAAACTACAAAAGGCTGGAAAGTATATTAAAGTACACTTACACAACACGTATATGAATGTGCTATGAAGACCAGAACAGAACATCCTACTACAAGCTAATATATGCATTGCTTTGTTGCTAAACCAATGAAATAACTGACGTAATGATTGATGAAGTTTTTAGTGAAAGTAGTATTAGTCAACCATATTTTTAAAAACTGAAACATTGAAAAAGGACGTTTACGCTTTGATTTTATAAAGCAGTCATCTACTACGCTTTAAAATAAATATCCTAAATAAAGTGACAAAAAATCCTGCTTTTCCAGAATTCGTGGTGTCCAACGCGAAAAATACACATATCCTAAGCCATCCTTTGTAACATCCACTTAAACAAACAAGAAGACGGAATAAATAGTTGATAAAAACTTGTTTCATTATTTCAACTTTGAAATAAAGTTTTTTCAATTATTTCCAAATGATATGCATATAACTAAACTTGTAAATGTTAATGAGCAATGCTATGCATGAATCAGCTTCAATGAATAATGAGAATCAAATAATTTGCGAAACTGACCAGGAATTTTTAACTATACTGATACATTCTTTAATAATGACACATTTATTATTAAGAATAGTAATATTTGAATGCTTCTGAAGTAAGCTTTTCTCTCAAAAAATTTTATTAAAGTCGGATTCCTAAAACATAGCGTATGAACTTGAAATCAAGTAGAAAAGGCTCATGTTGAATCTTTAGAGATGCCTTTAACACAAACTGGGTCTAAAAATTTACCTTCTCCAAATGCGTAGCAGCACAAAATTTTGTGCAGTCGTCATCGACACCAGGTCTTTTTACTATCAACCCAGCGCCAGACAAACCAATAATAAATAATGGATAGCCGATTGAAAGCATTATTTAATTTACCGCTAAAACAAAAATGACCTTTTACAAAAATCTTTCGATATGCACTGATGAGTAGAAGCATTGCTATAAATCAGCAGTCGCAGTTTAATCCTCTGTAATAGGTACATAAGTACATGCCTACTTGAAAATGGTGCCTACTTAATAATTATCTAGATAAATGCACACAGGGAGAAAAGAGAGTGAGTATTACCATCATAACAAGATTCAGAAGCCAGAAACATATTGTTGAGCGATTTTTCCTCTGGCAATATATTTTTCAAGCGTCTGAGTCTACATTTAGGCTCAGAATTTTGAGGCCGCCCTGATATTAATACCGAAACCTTTATTTGAATAATATTGCTAGTCGGCGCTATAAATAGCTAGGGAAGAGGGCCAGACCACACATGCACATCGGGGTTTGGGGTCTCGATCATACAAAGGCAACAAGAAAATTCTGGGGGAGTAAAATCGCCAAAAGTGTAACTAAAAATAGAATTCTGGGGTCCACAGAAATCTGCGGGTGGTTTTCAACTTCTAGATGTGCAAATTCCTCACTGCCCATGTGTGGTCTCGACCCACAATTGAAAGTAAATTCATGTAGTTTTTTTCCCAATTTCAGCATTTATACCACCAGTCTTTGAGGCAGTGATCGGACCGAGGGTACTTTTTGGACCCTCGGCCTGAGGCCGAGGGTCCAAAAAGTCATCAAAATCTAGATAATCTGAATCAAAGTTAGCCTCATCTATTTCGCCTTGTTGTGCTATTGTGTCATCGTCGTCGTCATCCTTTATCAGATTCTCCAAAGTCACACTATTATAACCTTTTACAAAAAGGAGTTTTTGAATATTTTATGGTAGCAAACGAGTGCGAGAATTACTGTACTTTCCGATCCGTCCAGTGGCAGAAGGGGCGGTATCCCAACTTTTTCAAAAACAGTCAAAAATAGGTCCAAAAATTTGCCCTTAACGTGCGAAATAGCATTTTTTTTGGTGTTTTACATTGTATACTTTTACATAAATTCAGTTTTGAAGCCATATTTTTTCTTAAACTTTTAAAATTTTCGACAAGTTTGTGCAAAAAAAATCATAAAATTTCTATGACTTTAACAAAAATCTGGCGCAGAAAATTTGTGTAATTAATGCGGATAGACATCTAGAAGCATTATTTACTGCTTGATTTCCTGTATTTATAGCATTTTATGCAAAACATCGAAATTTGTTCCTTCTGTTAAAATTGTTTTGAAATTGAAATGAACAGAAAATGGCTTTCAGGTTGCCAAGAAAGTAAATAAATGTCATTAACAGATATCATCCAGCGCTTAGCACCGGAAAATTTGAGAAATTATGGTCACTGACGGCCAAAAATAATTGCAAATTGCATATCCATTCTTGATCTCGCCAAATATTTTTGGTCAATGGGGGAGGGCCCCCACCCCTTAAATCCGCCCCTGCATGTGGCGACTGTACTTTCCGATCCATGAAGCGAAAATACACTTTTGATTATACAAATTATCATCGTGAAATTCCATGCAAAACGCCAAAAGTCTTTTGCGATTATTCTCACATTTCATTTTGAAAGGGGCACTTTCCCCCAATCCCTCTGTATACGAGCCTGAGGGTTAAAATAGGAACTATGTGGTATGCAGGAAGGTCGTTAGGATACTTAATTGGTGACACTGGCACAAAACCTCTAAAATAAAAATAATTCATGACAATGCTGTGGAAGAATAGCAAAGCTGTGGTGAATGAATGACAGATGTTTAAGCTTTAATGCTGAAGACACAAGTCTCTAAATTCAAGCGATGTGAAATAATTTTCTCATACCTTCTTATTTTCCGATCAGAATAAAAAGACATGAGGGTGTCTTTCAAAAAATATCTACTATCAAATGTTCAAAAACTCCTGTTTGTAAAGCACAATATCAAAGCAGTTGGTTATAATAGTGTAACTTCAGAGAATCTGATAAAGGATGACGATGACGATGATGCGATAGCACAACAAGACAAAATAGATGAGGCTAACTCTGATTCAGACAGGCACGTAGCTGGCCGTCCTATTTTGGTGGACCAACATCAATTTTGGGGGGTCCGGGATTTAAAAAGGCCCAAAATAGCACAAAATAACGTTTAAAAAGTCCTATTTTTCCGGTTTTTTTTCTGAATTTTGGGGGTTCCGGACCCCCCATTCTCCCAGAGCTACGTCCCTGGATTCGGATGATCTTGATTTTGATGATGAATTATCTGCTTTATCAGATTAAAATAAGAATTTTGACTAATAGCAATAAACATTTGTTTTAGTTCGATAAAGTGTTCAATATTATGATTATTCCCTCCTGCACTGTACTTCATGATCACATGTAGCGAGCATGAGAATTAAAAATTAGTCATCATATGAATATCAATTGACACTTTGCTTTATGTAACTTGATGTATCTGGGTATGCGCCTAAAACCATAAGAAAAGCCAATAGGTAAAAAACAGCCTTTGTACTGCAAATGCATTCTAAATAGTTAATATTTAACGGATATATTTAAGTTATTCAAATTTGATTTAGACCCTCGGCGCCTCGGCACTTTTCAGCTTCGCCCTTGGCGCCGAGGCCGAGGCTCCAAAAACGCTGAGGCTTGCTGAGGCCGAGGCCTCGGTCCGATCACTGTTTTAAGGTCATTTTGTCTCAAAGAGTTGTCCGTCTGATCCCTCAGACGGCAACACTGTGCATCTATGGATGGACTGACCGGACCGGATTTCTCCTCCAAAAAACAAGAAAAAGAAAAACCTTCTCCAAACAAGGGCCCCTAACAGAAAAAACTAAGAATTCTCAAGTTCAATAAAAAGATCACCAAAACAGTAGTCTTTTTAATAATCGATTCGATTTTACGCTAAGGATGAATGGCAAAAGAAGGGGAAGGAAATCAGAGAATTTTAATACCAGAACAATGAAGAGTGGGAAATCCGAGAATTCTCATACAAAGACAGTAAAAAACAAAATGTATATGGACTGGACACAAAGAATTAATAATATGCAAATAAAGTAATGTGAGTAAGACCAAGTTTCTCAGTATCTGAAACACTAAAGTTATGACAAGGACCTTTTTACTGAATACAATCGCTTCTCAACACTGTTATTAACGCGAGTCGGAAATAAATCATATATACAGTTTAAAAAATTAACAATTGTTAGAATTTTAGTAGAGAAACTGAAACAAATTTAGAGAGTCTATACTTTAGATGACTTCTCAGAACACTAGATGCATACAAATGCTTCATTTTATACAAAGTTTAGATGATGAGGATTTTCAATCATAGTGAAAATCTGGAGCAAGTTGCCGATAAAAATGCTGCATTCGACATGACGGGGCGTAAACATTAAAAACAAAACAAACAAAAAGCACTTATTGCAATGTCTGGGAGAAAACACACAAATACAAACAAGGGAGGAAACTCGATAAAAAATGACAATATTTTATATGACACACATGACAAAATACGAGTATATATATGACTACAACGTTAGCAATAGGGACATGCAGTCACAAAGGTGACAACTTAGGCACATGGCATAAGTAAAAGTGCTGGCGCTGGCCCTAGCGCACATAGGTAAAAGGTGGCGCTGGCACTGGCCCTCACTAACTGGGTAGAAGGTGGTGCTGGCGCTGGCCCTCGCCAACTGGGTAGATGGTGTCGCTGGCGCTGGCCCTAGCCAACTGGGTAAAAAGTGGCGCTGGTGCTGGCCCTGGCCCTAGCCAACTGGGTAAAAGGTAGAGCTGCACGCAGGTACCCAAACGGGTACCCGACGGGTACTCGGGTATACCCGGGTACCCGAATCCCCTAATATAAAATGGAAAATTAGCTATGCAGTTATGCAATATGTGCTAAGAATTGAATTAGGAACCTAGAAACATATTGCTTATGAAGTGCTATTGAATTACAATGTAAATGTGATTTGATATAATCAACCATAAAATGTTAAATAAGCGAGTCTGTTAATATTCCCTATTGTCACAATATATCGTGCTACGGTCTAGGCAAATTCCATTATTCAGCTCTTTAGTTACATTATTCCATTTGTGCCGAATTCTTCTTATTCTCTATTGTAAACGAATTTAAACAAGAAATTATCTGCTAGCAACGCTATTTTTCGAATGCATTTTCTTCTGTGACCATTATATAAATTTAAACTGCAACTTTTATTCACATCGTGCAACGCAACTGTTTTAGTTAGACCTGGTTCAAAGCCTATCGGTGTTCCAAATGTAGTCAGCATTTTGGGCAGCAAGAAACTTCTGGAGGGTGCAAGATTTTTTGAAGGTCAAAAAATGACCTTAAAAATGGTGGTATGGCGATAAAAACACCATTTTTCGACATTTCTCATCAAGCACTATCCATTGGCAACAAAAAATTGCGAAAAAACGAAAAAAATTTTCAAAAATTGAATTCTGGGGGGGGTATTTTGATTTCTGGGGGGGTATTTTGGTTTCTGGGGGGTGCATACCCCCAAACCCCCATGCCCAGGTGTGGTAGACAGCCATAGGAGTAGCAAGGGAAGGCATTGGAGGCACATGTCCCCCGAAATTTTTCAGAAATATTGTTGATTTTTTGTTGCAATAATGTGTGACCAGAAAACTGAGTTCAAAAAGGCAAAAACGTCAAAATTCTCCGGCGCTTCTCGCCAAGTCATTATTATTTATTGCTATATATGTCCAATAAATTTATAAGCTTGAATCAGCAAAAATATTCCAGCACTTCACATCACTTTGATAATTTAATGCACTATTTGTTCGTTGAACTGAAACTGTGCATGCTTGTTGAACATTATAGTAAAACTGCGAAAATGATTATGTACCAGTTTGTCTATTCTTTGTTTCGTTCGTCTTTCTTTACAGGGACACATAATTCTATTTTAAATGAAAGGATTGGTCAAATTTTCTTGTTTTTGCGCATTTCTTGTTCTCTGAACTGCATTTTGTTAATAAGAAGGCCACAAATGGGTCTGAAAACGGTAAGAACAAAATTTTAATTGATACATCTTTCTATATCTTATTGGCAGCAACCCGTTGCTGCACTATGTAATTAGCGGGGGTCGAAAAACGCATTTAAGCTCTAGTTTCGTGCAATCTAGAAGTCAAGTTTTACCTCTCTAAAACGCATTTTTAACATTACAAAAATTTTCCACAAATGCCAACCAAGCCCAAAAATTTTTCCATTTCCAGAATTTTTAGTTGATAAATAGACCAAAAGTGGAAAAAACGGTGATTCAGGGTCGCAAACACTGTTTTTTTCCACTTTTGGTCTATTCGATCAACTAAAATTTTGGGAAATTGGAAAAAAATTTTGGAACTCGGTTGGCATTTGTGGAAAATTTTTGTACGTTAAAATGCATTTTCGCACGGCCAGGCACTGATTATTGGCCAATGTTGGCCCCGAATTTTTTGTTAAAGGCCAATATTGGCCAATAATGCGTGCATTAGGGGCCAATATTAATAAAAATACAGTAAATAAGGATAAATATATTATGTAGAAAAATTAGAACCTGCTACAAAAATACTATTTACATTCAAGTAAATGTTCAAGAGAATTTCAACCTACTGTAAAGCGTAAGATATCACACGCCAAATCTGTATGACCAGAATTAAGTATAGTCTGTTTCGTTTATTGGAAAGCTTTTCCACTGAATTTAGTCCACATAAACCAGGCCACTAAAGTGACCTATAAGTACATACCTATATGATGCAGTCGTGCCTCTTAGCAGTATCAAAGATCATAATGCAACTCGATATTCTGCAGAATATACCTATTTGCTGTCGCATTAGTATAAAACACTTTTGTAGCCACTTTAAACTTTTCAAAAAACCCTCGGTCAAATGAAACACACTATAGTTGCGTAGGTACCTTTATGCGTACCTATTGTCCTGCTACATAGGTAGGTAACCTCTACCTAGCTATTTGGAATCGCATACTGACATGCACACCTGGGCATGGGGGGTATGCACCCCCCAGAAACCAAAATACTCCCCAGAAATCAAAATACCCCCCCCCCCAAAAATTCAATTTTTGAAAATTTTTTTCGTTTTTTTCAAAATTTTTTGATTCCAATGGATATTGCTTGATGAGAAACGTCAAAAAATGGTGTTTTATCGCCATACCATTATTTGAATGAATGAATGAATGAAATAATTTATTACTGAGACGCAGCAATTACAAAAGATGTAAAAGAGTAATAAAACGTACGGTCAAAAGAATAAAAGCGTACAGCAAAAGGCAATGAGTGAGTCATGAAAATAACGATTTGAGCCCGCCCTATAATAAATTTGGATAAGTCGACATCAATTAATCTAGATTTGAATATATTCAACTTAGGGGAAGAGACTACAAAATCAGGTAGGTGATTCCAAACAGAGATATACTTATAGAAAAAGTCAAATTTTTGTAAATTAGAACGGACAAGAGGAACAACAAGCCTGAAACGATTTGTGCAGCGAGTAGTATTTTGATTAAGCACAAAAAAATCTGTCATGGAAAGACAAGATTTTTGACTAATAATTTGATACATCATACATAAGCAAATATGAAGGCGACATAATTCTAATCGACACAAGTTAAGTTGGTTAAGGCGTTCGTTGTAAGAAAGAGGGCTATGATATCCAACTATGTATTCAGTAAATTTACGCTGAAGAGCCTCCAGCCTGTTGATATCACTAATATAAGAGGGGTTCCATAAAGCACAGGAATATTCAAGGATCGGTCTGACGTAAACAATGAAGGCCTTTAAGAGATTATTTTTATCACGCGAAAAGAAGGATTTTCTAATTAAGATAGATCTCAAGAAAGCTTTCTTGATAATACTGTTGTAATGTTCCTTAAATTCCAGGTTGTGCGAAATTAGCACTCCTAAATTGCGAACATAGACAGAATCGTTTGTAATAACTTGTGTATTGAGTGTATATGACAATTTGGGATTATTTTTGCCCAAATATAGGACTGTGCATTTAGAATATGATATTGGTAAACAATTTCTGGTGGCCCAAATGGAAATTCTATCTAAATCGGTCTAAAGTGTAATGATAATTGCAGGAAAGATTGAATATTTTTAGGTCATCCGCAAACATAAAAGTCGAACTTGACAAGTTATCAAAGATATCATTTATAAAAATCAAAAACAACGTAGGTCCAAGAATGGACCCTTGAATAACACATGCACCCCCAGAATTTTTCTTGCTGCCCACGTATGCTGACATGGCATTAGAATATTTATGCACACATGTACGTACATATGTATTTATGTAGGTACATATGTAGGATTTTGCAATACACAAGGCAAACCAACAACAATTAGAAATACCTACCATACAATTCAAACTACTTAGGCATAAAAGATAGCATAAGCAATCTCTTTCAAACAAAAAATAGCAACTGCGTATAGGTACTGTATATAACAGATAGCATTAGTATCATCCTTCAGAATTTTGATCACAAGGCGCGGTGCGCCTGCGTAGAGTTTACCAACACCAAAGTACGGGGTTCGAAACCCACTGATGTGTAGCTTTTTAAGAATTTTAAATCTTGCAAAAATTGGCCCCTAATCCACGCGTTATTGGCCAATATCGGCCTTTAACAAAAAATTTGGGGCCAATGGTGCTTGACTTGGCAGATCAGACGAGATGTCATACTTTCACTATGCTATGGTTGTAGACATTGCAAATTTTATGTCAATTGTATAAGTAGTGCACAATCTGGGAGAAAAATCAGCTTTTTTGGCATAAAAAGAACATTTTCTGAGATAAATAAGACTAAAAAGGCCAAAATTGAATATAAGTTGAAAAATTACTTCATAGGTGCCTAGAAACTGTGAAATACCATGTTTTTAATGCTATTACAGTATTTACATATAATAGCTTTTGATGTCATTTTGTCCAAAATTATTTGGCCAAATTTTTCTGAAAACAGCGTGTAACCAAAATCAGGCTAAAGTCAATGAATATTTGTACAGGATCTTAAAAACACGTCAAAATTCAAAATTTATACTTATATGACCTAAATCACACATTGGTAAAGCGGTCAAATCCAGGCGTCAATTTTATTCGCAAAAAAAACGCAGTCTAATTGTATCGAACACTCATTTTATGACATATATGTAAAAATTTTCCAAAAATTGACAAATATGCTAGTTTGCCGATCGGAAATCGACGGATATGCTGCCTAGCCATAAAAATCTTCACACTGCACAGGGCAACATTGGCCAATAATCAGTGCCCACGTGTGAATAGCCTTCAGTGTTGCCAGGTCCCAAAATTCAGATTCTCCTGCACAGAGGTAAAATTGGGGAAAAATTCTCCTGCAATTCTCCTGAAAATATTTTGATTCTCCTGAAAATTCTCCTGGCTCATATTTTGCAGGAAAGGTTGTACAGCAGATCTACAATTGTATGTACACATGCATATCAAGCATGCTCAGGCCAATTTACCTTGGTTCACCCAACTATTTTATTCTGATCTCTTTCCTTTTAATCCTAAGGACACTCAAGGCTAAATAATGAACATTAATTCTCTCACAAAAAGCTCATGGAGCATATCTGCATTATACAGGCAGATGCAAAAATAATGGAAGACTAATGCTGCACCACAAAGTATAAGATTTTATTCAACATCAACAGCTGACAAACATTCAATAACGGATTCCTGATCTTCATCAGGATATACTGCTCAAGGGCCTAAGCTAAAGAGGTCGCATTGTTTACAATACACATTATTCAAAAAAACAGTTTCTGTGCTTAAAACAGTGACCGCCAATTTTCAGTTGCACTTACATCATCAAAAATTTCTGGAAAGAGCCCTGTTTGCAATGTCTTTTGAAAAAATAAATAATACTTTATTACTAATTGTATGTACTTCAGTAGCAAGCAAATCCTTACGTTTTGAAATATATCAAAAAAATGTTTATAGGCGCTTTGCAAAAACCGTTTTTTCCCAGCGATTTGGTTGACATTATAGACCGAACCCAAAATTTTTTTCCACTTTTTCCGACTTTTTTTCACATTTTTTGGGAGGTCTAAAAACGCTCAAAATAGAGCGCCTGTGTTGAAAAATCAGTGTTTTTAAGTGGAAAATTTTATGTACACATGCAATAGCGGTGTTTGATGCACTTTTTGTATAAAAATTTTGCGCTCTACAAGAATATCACGATCAGTAACGTTATTTATGTTGAAACTTGATTTCCTTCCTTCAGTAAAGCATTTTAGCCAATTCTTAAGTCGTTTTTGACAATCAAAATTATAATTTATCAAATGGCGCAAAGCGCTAGAAAATTTTGAAATTTTAGCTCAAAAACTGTGCAGAAGGTAAGGATTTTCAATCGTAGTGGAGTTCTAGGACCAGATTATCGATAAAAATGCTGCAATTGGCGCTGCGCGGCTCAAATATTAATAAAAAAAATCAAATCAATTTGGCGCGAAGCGCCGAAAAAATTTTGTAGTTTCACTTCTCTAAAACGCATTTTTGCATTAAAAAACTAACTGAATCCGTGCAGAAAATAAGGATTTTCAATCGTAGTAAAGTTCTAGATCAAATTGTCGATAAAAATGCTGCAGTTGATGCGGTGCGGCTCTAATATTAAAAACAAAAAAAATTAAATCAATTCGGCACGAAGCGCCTAAAAATGTTTGTAGTTTTACTTCTCTAAAACGCATTTTTGCATTACAAAAACTAAACGAATCTGTGCAGAAGATGAGTAATTTCAATCGTAGAAGTTCTAGACCAGATTGTTGATAAAAATGCTGCAATTGGTGCGGCGCGGCTTAAGGATTACTAATAAGTAAGAATAATTTTTGAAGATTTAACTCTCTAAAACGCATTTTTAACATTACAAAAAGTTTCCACAAATGCCAACCAAGCCCAAAAATTTTTTCATTTGCCAAAATTTTGGTTGACAAATAGACCAAAAAGTGGAAAAAAACGGTGTTTGCAAACGTCTATGAAACTGATAAAAACAATTGAGGCGGTGTGTAAAGTAAAGTTTATTGCAACAGCGAAAATACGTCATCAGAAACATTAACGAAGAGAAAAATGTACAGTCGCGGAAAATGTAGAATACAGAATAAACATTAAAGCAATAATGCTAATACAGCTCGTACCAAGAAGAAACATTGCTGTGCAAGGTCATAAAGGCAGTGCTCTTACTTATGACTAAGGTTTATTCTCCATATTTCATTTTTAGATTTTCTAATTTTAGCCTAAACATTTTACTACTGGAAGCGTTTACCACTGATTCAGGGAGCATATTCCAAACATTTATTATTCTGTGACTGAAAAAATATTTCTTCAAGTTAGATTTTAGAGCAGTGACTTTTAATTTTAATGTGTTGGTGGATCTAGTGTTGTTGTCTGATAATGTGAAGAAGTCATTTACATTAACATCAACTGCAGAATGAAACATTTTGTATACCATAGTTAAATCGTACAATAACCTTCTATTCTCTAGATATTCTAGATTCAATACCTGAAGTCGATCCTGATAAGACATGATGTTTGGATAACAACACCCTAAGACACGTTTAGTAAAGTATCTTTGAACCTTTTCAATGTTACGATTATTTTGCTTTGTATGTGGTGACCAAACAGAGGTAGAATATTCTAAAAGAGGCCGTACATAAGTTTTATAGGCCATTGTGAGAAGTGTCAAATCTTTACTTTTGAAACAGCGAAAAATTAGTGACATGCGATGAAAGGCCTGCTTCACAAGTTTGCTTATGTGAGCAGTAAAATTAAGTTTTTCATCAATTAATATGCCTAAATCTTTTACAGGGGATTTTGAGGTTGAGACGAGGCTATTATTTATTGTGTAAACCATTCGAGAATTATTATGACCAAAATGAAGGACCTGACATTTTGGTAAGGATAAAGAAAGCTGCCAAAAATCTGACCATTCAGAAATTCGATTTAGCAATTTTTGAAGATGGAAAAAGTGCTCAGACTTTGCATAAATCTTAATATCATCTGCAAAAATAAGCATGTTTGAATAATGATCAGTTAGTAAAGATGTAATGTCATTTATGTAGAACAGAAATAAGATTGGACCCAGGACGCTGCCCTGTGGTACACCACTAAAAACACAGGTCTCATTTGAAAAATTTTTAGCGATTCTAACTCTCTGAGTCCTATTACTAAGAAAGTTTTTAATCCATTTAAGTATGTAACCTTGAATACCGTATTTTGACAATTTGAGAACCAGTTTACTGTGAGAGATGGAATCAAACGCTTTTGCAAAATCCAAGTATATAGCGTCCATGGGCTCTTTATTGTCTACATTGTTAATTATCTTATTTAAATAGCACAAGAGTTGCAACTCACATGATTTTTTAGGAAGAAAACCAAACTGTTCAAACGAAATCAAGTTATTTCTTTTAGCATAATCCATTAACTGAGTTTTCAAGACTTTTTCAAGAATTCGGCAGCTAACACAAGTTAAAGAAATCGGACGATAATTAGAAGATAAAGATGCATCGCCTTTCTTTAAGACTGCAATTACAAAAGCAGTTTTCCAAATTTTGGGTAAGGTTCCAGACAGTAAGGATACTAGAAAAATTTTTTTCAAAGGAGTTTTCAAAGAATAAGCTAATTTTTTGAAAAGAATACTTGGAAGCCCATCAGGTCCACTAGAAGGTGAAGAACTCAAACCTTTTATAGCAGCTATAATATCGTCTTCCGTACACGAAATATGATCAATAATACTTTCTGTAAAGGGTGTAGGTAAATCAGGTAAAATGCCATTATCGAGGGTGAAAGCATCAGAGAAGAAATTGTTAAGTAGATTAGCTTTTTTAGATTCGTCAAAAATGCATTTACCATTTTCATCCTTTAGAGGTGGAGAAGGCGTTTTATCCTGTAAACGTTTACCAACGTAACTGTAAAATTTCTTTACGTTTGACTTTTCAACGAGTTTTTGTTCGTTTTTACAGTAATGCTCATGAACAGCACTTTCTAAAGAAGCAGTAATTTGTTTGTATTCATGCTTTAATTGTGACGTTTTAAATTTTTTGAGCTTTCTCCACAAGTTTAACTTTTTTCGCTGTAATTTTTTTATGACTAGAGGGTATCTTTTTGGTGATTTGCTCTTGAAAGGGATAAATAGACATACACCTTCATTTATAATACACAGGAATTTTTTATAAAATTCATCTATATTTGTGCAGTCAAAGAAAGCTTCTTCCCAACTAATATAATCAAGGTAAGTGGCAAAATCAACGTAATTTCCACGATTAAAATCTCTAATTTTTTCAATATTTCTTGATTTCTCAAAATTTGTTAGAAATTTAAAATCAATCTGACTGTGATCACATGTGCCCATTAATGGTGGTAATACAGAAATATCAAAACATAAGCTCATGTTGTTAACAAAAATAAGGTCTAAAATGTTATCAGAACGAGTAGGCTCGGTAACTAATTGATAAAAATTATGACTAGTTACAGTAATCCAGAAAAGACGTGAGCTTTTGTCAGATGGAATTTTGGTTTCAGACCAATTGATTGACGGAAAGTTGAAATCACCTAGGAGCACAGTAGGATAGTTGTCTCGAAGACAATAATCAAGGAGCTCACATACCGTTTTTGTCTGGTTGAAGTCGTAATGAGGAGAACGATAAATTAATATTATTCTCAGAACAGTGTTTTTAGAAAAGAGATCCAGAACTAAGGATTCAGCCAGGCTATATTCGTTTGGAAAACTAAAAATGCTAACTTTTATAGATTTTCTAACCAAAGCACAAACACCACCGCCTTTATAAGCTCTATCCTTTCGAAAAACTTGAAAGTCTGAATTATAGAAAACGCTACCATTGGGAGTATCTTTGTTGAGCCATGATTCGGTAATAAAAACAAGATCGTACCTTTCAAGAATCGAATCCAAAAATACAGTTTTATTGTTTATACTACGAACATTAATTAAAGTAGCCTTTAGAGAATTTACACAGCCCAATCCCTAGCAGTCAGCAATGTTTGATCTTGGTTTAAATGTAAGAGAATCAATTCTGCGTTTTTTAATACAATCGGCCTTGTAATCGATGTAATAACCTTCCTTATCAGGCAAATCATTATATTTTTCACGGAGCTCGCGGGCGCGTTGACGTTGTAGATAAGATAAATCAGGACGAGCACGTAAACCATCAGTTTTTAAGTACTTATTTATCATAGATATAAAATCTTTCTTAGCCTGAGGATTAGAACATATGACTTTCAAGAAACGCGGTTTGTTATTATATGCAGGACCATCTCTAAATACACGAATTATAGAATCAGTTTTCAAGTTAAGATATTCGTTACCATTTTCTGAAACTAATCTTCTTACTGCATCCAGATCGTCGTCCGTGTCGCCTAAGCCGAACAAGACTGCATTTGGTTTTTTCGATTCGACTTCCAAAGCATCTTTCACAAAGAGCTGTAAATCAGGTCCTGGCGTGGGGACAGCAAAGTTCGGAGGTGGAAACGGAAAGGCTGGTTTCTTGGCTGTCTCGACCAGATTTGCAATCTTGTCTTCAAGGGCTAACAACCTTTGATCCGTGATAACAGCTTTGGCTGGTAAATCCTTCATCTGAACGCGAATAGGGTTGCAGTTCGAGCAATAGAACGGAAATGCGTAGTCAGATTTTGTATAATCAGGACTTTTGAAATAGGCTAAGACGGCCGACGGTAAATGAACGCATTTAGAATGAACCCATCCATCGCACAACTCGCAAAGAATAGCCGTTTTATCGTTGTCACTAACGTTTCCGCTGCAAACTAAACATGGGCAAGAAATAGAATCATTCGCGGACTTTCGTTGTTTCGGCGGCATAATCACGAATAACGTCAATATTGATCAATCCAGTTAAAATAACGCATTGCGGCTCTTCAGCTCGATTAGTCGCCACCTCCTTAATAACTCGTGTAAAGCTATGTATTTCTCCACTTCATGATATTAAGTGAATAAATAAATGAATGATTTACTACGGAAGCACGAAACTTATTTGGATAGGTCTTAACTATGAACGAAATAAAGTCTTAATGTGAAACAACTAACTAACTACAGTAAGTACAGTAAGGAGGTTAATGTATGATAATCATTATAACTTGCTGTTTAAGTTTTGAAAATCCTCCTGAATTCTCCTAGATTTTCGGGATTCTCCTGAATTCATCCTGACATTTTAAAATTCTCCTGCATTCTCCTGCATGCTTCTCCTAATTTCTCTAAAAGCCCATTCTCCTGCTCCTGCTCTGAAAATTTTAGATTCTCCTGAATTCAGGAGAATCCTCCTACCTGAACCCTGGTGCGAATAGCCCTCTGTCTATTCGCACGGATTTGTACAGTAAACGATATACCTTTAATTATGCGAACAAACTAACTTGCGTATATGATATATGGGGATGGTGCGAAATCACTAAACTTACTAATGTTATGCTGTTATTGTGTTCATTATTTTAATAATTTTAATCAGCATCCTCTACAATTGTTGTCTTCATCATTTTAATTATTTTAACTATCATGATTTACCTCCATTGATTACAAATTGCCTATTGTAAGGACAGTGAAAGTTGTTGGTTGCTTATCTTTGTGCGAAAAGCCACTTTTAAATTTTTTCCAATCTGTTTTAGCTTACGGCCAATTTTTTGCGCTGATCACAAATTTGACATTTATTCTGAATGAAAACAATTAATTTGTCGATTATTTAAATCTTAATTTGTTTTTTATCCGAAAAAATATGAAAAATTTTCCATTTTTTCAAAAATTTTGGTGGCTTTTGGTCAATTGCCTAAGCTAATGTAAGATTGCAGCTCGCTCAGCTCGCTGCAATCCCATTAGCTCTGGCTTATTCTCCGCCTGGTACCAACGCGAATGCGCATAACAGCATAAGCATACTTCTGATTGAAAATCAGTCTGTTTGTAATTCATATCTGGACTAAGGCTTGTATGTGCATTCATGTTGGTGCCAGACGAAAAATAAGCCTGAGCTAATGGGGTTTCAGTGAGCAGAGCGAGCGAGCAAGCTGCAATCCCATATTAGCTTAGGAGCAGCATCCAACAGTTATTAAGTCATCGTTCGACCACAAAAAGCTTCTACAAAAATAGTGAAAAAGCCAAAATAAAAAATAAAAAAATTTGAATTTTTTGGAAACTAAAGCCCTGTGATCAGAGTGAATGTCATACTCGTGATCAGCGTATGGAAATTGAACATATTTCATCAAATTTTGGAAAAGTTTTGAAACATTTTTACGTTAACAATGAAAAATTCAAAAATGTGGACCAAATCAGACTATGGTTGAATGTGTACCTAATCGTCAGGAAAACCAGCAGTGGTTCCCCAAATCATTCATTTGTTATCGTTAGTGTTCTCCCTGATCCACTTCATAAAATTTTCGCGGACATTGAACCCTTTCTACTAGAGTATGCAAGTATTCGTCATCTTTAACAATAAGCAGGAGGTTTTCATGCCTAGTTTATGTGCTTTAGGTGGGTTGGTTATTAAGTTGAAAATACGTTTTCCGCGCTCATAGCTTTGACGATTTGAACTGGACGAAATTTGCTCCGGTTTTCCCTCGTCCGCACTTTAAAATTCACTTTAGATTTTCGCATTTTACCTATTCCTATAACCATATTGTAAGCAGAAGTGGTTATTCTGTAGAAATACAGAAAATAAAGCTTTCCTAGTTAATTGAATCCTCGGACGGTATGCACAGGCCCATATTCAGAGGGGGATAGGGGGCACGTGCTCGCGAGTGATTTTTCCTTCTACTCCTTCTTTGCTGTTTTAGCCCAAAAACTCAAAAAATTTTTGGGGGCTTTGTGCCGAATTTCAACAAAGTTTACAGCTCTGGTGGTCGTTAAACTTCTTTTTTAATTTATCCTTTGGTCGCCCTTATGTTTTAAAAAAAAGATTCGTCATGTACTCTGAAAACAAAATCCTGGAAAGAACCTGACTGAGCAAAATGGTTGCGTGATGCCGTTCTGCAACGTAAAATCGAAAAAGTCAGCGCTTTGCGCCAATTTCTTTTATCTTTTGGCAGTTTCTATCGTTTTATTGCAGGAAAACTTACGAAAATTAGCACTTTGAGTGCATAATAAGCATTTTCCCTTCTAAAACGGAAAAAATTTTCAAGAAAAATAAAACTTCTTGCTTAAATAGTGCAGAAGGATGTGAAAAGCCCAAAAAACATTTTACTTATTTAACGGCCCCATCCGTTTTTGTGGGTTTTTTAGATAAAAAAATATTTCTTTGGATTCTCCCTCGCGAAAATTCTGGCTACGCCTGTGTTTATTGGGCTAATTAAAACCAAAACTAATGTCAAGCCACCAGCCACATAATGGTTGAACCAGGCGATTGCGCTATGCTACTCGTACAAAAGGCTGGCCCGCTTCCAAGGTATGTTATATAGCATTAGAACTGAGTGAGTATCATACATAGTCCTGGCGGGGGTTTTACCTAGAAATTTCTTAAACCTTACAGAATTAACGATTTACCAAAAGTTTTTATTTATTTATTTTTTATTTTTTTTGCTCAAAAGTGTCAATTGTTCGGTGCTTCGCCGCCATATATACTTATGCGTTTTCTAACTGAATTTTGTTCAGTTTTTGTTTTTGAAATTTTTGCTTTTATTCTCTGAAAGATGAAGCATGGTCAGAAACGCTGAAAAATGTTGTTTTTGACTCATATCTATCCCCTAAAATTTTATCCAACCCTGGAAATGTTTTTTCATGTCTGGTGTGTACCTATTTACAATCTATAATTTTTCAGTGTCTTTCACAATCATGACATCCTGTATCTGGAGGTCCCAAACGTTTTCCCGATTTTTGCTCTTCCTTGATTTGTGTAATGCCAGTGGGTAGATCTCAGTTAGAAACGTCAAACACTAGCGTTGTTGCTCCTACTGTCATTTTTTATAATTCTTAAATATTTTAAAATTTTTGAACCTCAGACTCACTGAATTTTGGCCCTTCCCCTGAATAATTTGGAAGGTATTCTGCCTTCAGCTATTGATGAAAAGTTGTAATGTGACTCTTTTCTTGATTTATCACATGTAAGAAGGAAGTTGACTAGATTTTTTGTTAATTGAGACGACTGATACAAAAATGTATCAAATTTTCGTTTCTGCTCCAAAATAATCTTCCTTACCTACACATTTTTACTATTAACAGTGGCGATCCTATCTTGAGAATAGGTCCTTAAATTGCGTTTTTACGTGTAAATCAACGTTTTTTGCACCGTTTTACCTTTTTTTGTACTTTTATCAAAAGTGATTTGCGATTTTTCGAAAAACTTATGAATTCTCGGCAATCTGATGTGAACAAGTTCCTAAATTATTTATTTCGACTTTAGTGGAAATCCCGCACAAAATGCGGGAAAATCAGTTAAATTTGGGTTGAGGATCATCTCTGTGTGCAAAAACTACATACATTTCTGACCAGAAGTACGGCTTTACACGGTCAATAAACTCCATAAATATCATTAATAGGCACTTAATTAGTGCAGAATGCCGGCCACACTCGAAAAATTTGCTCAATATAGCTGACGATAATATAAAAATGCATGTGCTAAAATGTTTTACAGCCAGCACAAGAATGTGCTGAAGAGTCGAAAATTCGAAGCAGTCGAATCCAGCTAGCCAAATGCAAACGCTAATAAAGCTTGCTCGAATCATTTCTAGTGATGAATTAGACGTCTCTGATGAGATCAATGAGGAGCTGTTATCGCTAAATTCTTAGTATGTTTGTTTCATTAACATGTGCTATCTAAAAGGAGCTGTTGCTTACTTAAAAGGTGACAGGATGACGAAGATCGCCCTGCATGTAATAAGTGTATGCTGCATATTGGCGTGGGGGTCTGGGGGTTGGACGCTCCGCAAAATCAGTGGACCCCAGAATTGAATTTTTAGTGCAATTTTTAGTAATATGGCCCAATCAGACTCCCAGAATTCGGCTACTTTCTCCATTCATTAACGACTAAAAATCTTATGAATGAGGTCCATGGCCAATTTCAGGGGGGGGGGTTGGGGTGAATGACCTCCTATTTTTTAGTCAAAAACGCCTAAACACGGGCCAAAAAAAATAATTTTTCCTAAAAATCGGGGAGAGGGGGTCAAAAATTTTTTGGCTTTGGGGAATGGGAGTGTCCGACTTCAAGTGAGGGATCCCCGCACCATACCTGGGCGTGGGGGGTTTGGGGGTATGCACCCCTAGAAATTAAATTCCCCCCAGAAACCAAAATACCCCCAGAATTCAATTTAAAAAATTTTTTTGTTGTTTTTTTCGCAATGGTGTTTTGTCGCTATACCACTATTTTTGAGGCCATTTTTTGATCTTTGAAAAAATCTTGCACCCGCACTCCTCAGAACTTTGGTGCTGCCCACCTATTCCCCCACCCCTCTTACAAGTATGGATTGTAAGCATATCATCATACATAATAAAATGATTGTATAAACTGTTTAATATGCGAACAATTTTTGCATAAACAATGTATAAATAGCTAAGTCTTACAATGAGTAGAAATAAAAACCAAAAAATGACATTACAGTTCAAATAAGGGTTCCCAAGTTTTCTTATACAACTTTATATTCTCAGTCTATCACTTTTGCTAAATTAAAATTATTTGATTTCATTTGCAATTTTTATTAAAAAAAGAATTATTTTCATCATTAACAAAAAGTTTACCGCCTGTTATTTATTTATTCATTCTTTCTTTCCTGATTCAATTGTTTTTGCATACTTCAGGAAAATGGATGATCGTGAGCAAGTCTCGCCACTTCCGAAACTCGCTGAAGTCAGAAGGGTCAGTTTTCTTGATGATTCTGGCAGCCTCACTTATTGGACAGCTTTACAACGTCATAAGAGGACGGTATGCAATAATTTTATTTAGTTTGCACATACTTGGTCAGTGACTGAATCTTGGGGTCTGACAGAGAAAAATCGTAAAAATTCAATTCTGGAGGTCTGTCGATTTTAAGGGCATTTGAAGAGACATGCAATGCATGGGAATTCTGGGGATTGACGTTACAAAATGCCTTTTTTGGGCCCAAGAATGCTGGATACGGGTAAAAAAGATGGCTTTTTGACATTTCTGACGATGTCCCATCTTTCCAGAGCATAAGAACATAAAAAAATTTCAAAAAAATCAAAAAGTCAATTAATTGGAACAATATTTAGGGCAAAACATGAGTATTTGGCGTGAAGCGCCGAAAATTTTACAGTTTTGAACAAATAGATAGCTAAAAACGTTTGAAATCGCTTTATCCATGAATTTTCAGGGAAATGCCGAAAACTTTTGAAAAATCCCCAATTCTGTGGGGTGAACCCAACCTGCCCTCCAAGATCATTTATCGTTTTGAGTTCTAGGGATCTAATCCGAACTCCTTCACCCACATCCTATGTATGGTTTTGAATGCAATTCAATTCTTACTGTTGGACAACAGCGGAAAGACAAGACTAAAATTTCCAATTCGGCATAAACGGGAGAGGGGATGGGATGGGGAGCATAGGTGTGCGGCACTAAAGTTCTGGGACGCAAGATTTTTTCAAAGGTCAAAAAATGGCCTTAAAAATGGTGGTTTGGCGAGAAAACACCATTTTTCAATGTTTCCCATCAAGCACTATCCATTGGCATCAAAAAAATTGCTAAAAAAAGAAGAAAAAATCTAAAAATTGAATTCTGGGGTTTTTTTGATTTCTGGGGGGTATTTAGGTTTCTGGAAGGTGCATACCTCAGAAACCCCCACGCCCAGGTATGATGGGGAGGATCTACCTATCTAAACTCGGCCATCCGGCTTCCCTTCAAAATAGGGAATGTTTTACCTCACCTTAATTTCTGATCAAAAAATAGCTTTTACGCTGTTTTAGGCACTTGACACTTGTTCGCTTAATTTTCTGCCAAAAACTCATGCTGTGATTGAAACAGAAATTAGTTACAGGGTGTCAGAAAAAATTAAACATGGCCAGCAATTAATGTTAGTTTTAAGATATTTCGTAGTTGTTTCTAAACAGTGCCCCTCTTCCGTCCTGAAGCACTCTTTTTTAAATTTGGTGCAGCACTAAGTCGTTACTTTTAACGATTATACACAGGCCCGTATCCAGGATCCGGCAAAGGGGGAGGCGAATCCAACATAAATTGGTCTATATCTCGGAAAATTCGTCGGGATAGCTGGCAAAAAGCGCATTTTTCTACGTTTTCCCTAAGTACATGTCTGGTTTAGAGCAGACCTCCAGCATACATCATAGTGGACCTCCAGCATGCGTGCATGTGCAGTGTGGGATATTTGGAGGGGGTGTCAGGCCAGAGAATTCTCGGAAAGTACCTTCTTTGAAATAAAAAAGGTTGGACATACGTCAAAAACACTATTTTTTACGTTCTGAACAATGCTAGTTCCTTCTAGAACATGAAAATGTAACAAATTTCGAAAATTTAGAAAAAAATTGAATGAATGGTGTATGGTGCAAAGCATATGCGGGCAGCACCAAAATTCTGGGGGTGCAACATTTCTCAAATATCAAAGAATCACCTTAAAAATGGTGGATGGCGAAAAAACACCATTTTTCAACATTTTTCATCGAGCACTATTCATTGGCATCAAAAAATTGTGAAAAAACAAAAAAAAATTCAAAAATTGAACTCTGGGGGTATTTTGGTTTTTGAGGGGTATTTTGGTTTCTCAGGGAGTGCATACCCCCAAGCCGCCCCCACGCCCATGTGTGATGCAAAGTGCTGGAATTTCTATACTTTTGAGCCAGAATCAGCTAAAAATGATCACTAGAGCCGTATTTGCAACGGCTCGATATTTTGATGGGGCGGCTTCCCAGTGGTTTTAGGGATTGGGGTTAATGACCACCAATTTTGTCTAAAATGGCCAAAAAATTCATTTTTTATACAATATCGGGGAAGGGAGTCAAAAAATTTTTTGACTTTGGGGGATTGGCATGCTGTTGACAGTCAGTCAGTAGTAGTCATTATGAAAATGTCAAAATCCCGCTGTTTTAAAAAAAAATTTTCATTATGCCCACTTGTGCTCGTTAAATTATTTTATAAATCCAGATGCAGGGGCATATGCACAGGCACGTCGCTGGGGGAGGATTGTGGGGGGACTAAACCCCCTCAAGGTTGGAAATATGAATATTTTTTACAAGGGTTCTCCTAAAGTAAAAACTTAAATTCTTGAAGCGCATTTGAAAGACTGTTAGAATAGATTCTATAACACATTTTAAGTAATAAGCCTAAAACTTTCGGGCGTTTTGCGCCAGATTTATTGTTTTTGTGTAACTTTTGTCCCTGAATAGCCCAAGTTTGAGTAAGAAAGGATGAATATGTCAAAATTTTCTGACGCATTGCGCAGAATTACTTGTATGTTTTTCTTTGCAATGTACCAGAATTGATTACAAAACAAGTTTAACAATTTTTCGCCTGTCAAACGTTTAGAAATCATTAACCTGACCATTTTATGCAATATATTTCGGAATTTCAAATTTTTTGAAATTTTTTCTCTTTCCGGTTGGTGGAGCTCGGTGAGAAACGCCCAAAACACCATTACTTTTGCCTGTCTCTAATTAGTTGTTAAGATATCTAACTTCAACATTTTAGCCCGTTCTCCAAATTCAGCAGTATTTTTAAGGGCTGATGTACGAAAATTGGTGACCCTGTACATATTTTGGGATGTGTTCAGCGGCAGGCAAAATAAAGCGCATCTTTGACGTTTCCGATCTCATTCTATCCATTAAGCTCATACGGTTTATCTTTTCAAAAAAATTTATTTTTCATCAACAGATTTTGAAAAATGACGTTTTTTTTACCGCGCGTGAGCCAAACATGGAAAATAATGATCCTGTGGCGCGAAGCACCGAAATTTTCAAAGTTTAAAAACGTTTAAAAAATCTTGCACCCCCAGCATTTTCTTGCTGCCCACGTATGGTCTACAGTAATCTGCGGAGGGTATTCCAACTTCTGGTGGGATACCAACCCCCCATGACCCACGCCCTTGTGTAAGGTATCTTTGTACATAAGTACGCAATACATAATACCATCATTGTATCTCATTCGCAATTTTCGTCTTTTTTGACAGCTTCTATAAATTAAACAAACAAGCGCTTTTTTCGTATCCAGTTTTGACGTCAGCAATTCAAGTTTGAAAAAAATAGAATCAGACGAATGATCAGCAGCGAAAAAATTATTCTTAATTAAATCAAAGAATTCAGTATTTTTCTTCAATAATAAGTAATACTTTAATATTATTTGGCTCTTGTTTTTCTTTTCAGCGTGTATCATAAGAAATCATATGTAGTACAATCTGGATTTAATTAGAATAATATTATCGTTACGCTGTCTTTCAGATTCTTTTGATTTAATGCGCTCAATTGTAACATTTAGATACGCCCTAGTTCAATAACCTAGTTCGATAACCTTAGTTTATTCTACTCGTAAGTACGATTTTTATATTTGTAAGAATTCGCAATTGGTGATAAGGCTGCCGCCCGGTTGTTTTAGTCAAATAAATTAGGAAATAAGTTTTAAGTCGGCAACGATACTTTTAGTCTTGCTCGTTGTAGACAAAGACCGATTTTGAAACATCGTGAAAGCTCCTCTTATTGAGTCAATTATAAAATGTTTATCAGTGACTAACACGTCATAAAAGGCATTATCCTTACTCGGCTTCTCGACGTACATGCAAGGCGCATCCAAACTTTTCGCGTCCCAAATTATGGTGCTATCTTGGTCGTGGCAAACGCCTGCCCGTGGATCACAATTCAAATTGCCGAGGTCGCTTAAGATTATATTACCATCGATCGTGGCAATATTTCCTCTCTGCAAAACTAAATGTACCGCTTCTACACACATATCAGAACAACAATACTTATATTCCACATTTAAAGTATTATTGGTTGACCAAAGTCCCGGTTTCGATTCGAACAAAAAATTGCCCTTCCAAAATTTTAATTTTTGAATATCACCGCAATCTTGAGAACTCAGTGGAATAACATGGGATTGATCTAACGTTATTCCTTTCGACCCAAAGAAACCTACGTTTGTGCATATTTAACGTTTCACGGCGAAACATTTCCAAGCTTCAATAGGTATAGGTTTATAATTTGGGATAAAAAGCTGCATAGACAAACGGGTTAATTTATCTTCTTTGGGTGGTTTACAAATAATATTGTGCGGAACAATAAAAATTAAACCATGTTGTGAATTACCGCATAATTGGAAAAAGGTGCTGTTATCTGTAGATGACAAAACAGGTAGGGTAGCAAAAATAATAAAAAATAATGAAAATTGTTTATAAATCAGTAGAAATAAAAATGAAATAGAATGAAAAATTTTTAGAATAAAATTTGAGATAAAATTTAAGGGTTTACGCGTAATTGAATGTACGCGTTTCCGTTGTTTCCTTTTACAAAGAGATCTCGTATGCTGAATTCCAATATCTTTTTTCATTTTGAGTTAAATTTTTTGGATTCTGGATTTCCAAAAAGTTTGTTTTTGTATTGTATCAAATGTCGAACATAACATTGTAGCTGAATTACTATTTTCATTAGACGTGTTACCTTGATTTACGCAATAAGTCATTTGATTAAGCTGAGATTTTAGCGATTCATTCTGCGATTTTAGATCATTTAAAATGCGATCAACGTTATTAGAATCAAACTCATTAATTCCGCCATCATACACATTCATTACAGGCTGACGCGGATTAGGTACATACTGTCGATACCGTCGCTGCTCCCCAGCATATGGCTGATATGGTCGAGTCGATTGGCCTGATCGAAAAGACCATAGGTGGCGGTTAGGGCATCGCGCTTTGATGTGCCCAGGTCGATTACAGCCAAAACAAATGGCTTGGCCAGTCGGCGTACGCGAAAAATTTCGAGTCGTTGGCTGACGTCGTGGCGGGCGCATTTGATAACTTATTGGACGTTGATCATCATTTAGCACGAAATGAACTCGTTGATCACGATGACGCAAAATTTCAAATTGGGCTTCTGCTTCGTGTGCGAAGGTTTCCGCTTGACGGAAAGACGTCGGATTTCTTGAGGCTACGTGCTCCCACAGCTTTGTATTTAAACCGGACAAAAAGAAACGACGCATAAGCTGCTCACGGACATTTGAATCGACATCAGGATAAGCTTCTGTCGTTAGTTGTTGAATGGCGATCGCCAACGTGCTGACGGGTTCTCCAGGTTTTTGACGACGAGCATGTACTTCAATACTCCGCAAATCACTTGCCATTGCTGGCTTAAAACGATCCCGGATGGTATCTACTAAATCATTAAAAGTCATCGCTTGACGATCAGCCTCCGGAATTCCATTGAATACAACTTCTGCCGCTGTGTTATTATGTAGCCCATAATAAACCTGTTATGAACCATATAGCTATTGTGCCTAATCAAAATTTTATTAATAACGAAAATATAATATTACCTAAACTTTTAATTTCGAATGCTAAGACGTCTAATTTCCAGTTTCCATTCGTAAATCCGTCGAATGCACCAGTTAAGCTATTTGCTAACAGTAATGTAGCTAGTGTACATCCTATTGAGTATAAACAATTCAATCAAAATAATAATAAAAGTCTTAATATCGAAAAGGAAATTGACCTCAAGATGCTTAATGTTAAAATTTCCGATAAGCATAAACTGGAATTCTTTTTGAAAAATAATAAGCACATGTTTTCCGCGGATTTAAACGATATTGGCCGCACTTCTCTTGTAAAGCATCATATAGAAGCTGCAGGTACACCTATAGCTCAAAGACCATGTAGAATACCGTTTTCCCAACGCAAAATCGTTGAACAGCATGTTGAAGATATGCTAAAATCTGAAATTATTCGTCCTTCTTCAAGTCCATGGGCGAGCCCCATTGTTTTGATTAAGAAAAAAGATGGTTCAACTAGGTTTTGCGTGGATTATCGTAAACTAAATAAAATTACTCGTAAGGATGTCTACCCCCTTCCTCATGTTTACGATATTTTTGACAATATTCCTGGCTCTACCGTTTTTTCAACGTTAGACCTTGATCGTGGGTATTGGCAAATAGAAATGGCTGAAGAATCAAAAGAAAAAGCAGCATTTGTAACTTATTTAGGATTATACGAGTTTAATGTAATGCCTTTCGGGTTATGCAATGCACCCGCAACTTTCCAGCGTCTAATGGAAAATATCATACAAAAAACTGGCTTAGAAAACACTTTTGTTTATATCGACGACATTCTCATCTGCTCCAAGGACATAAATGAGCATATTTTTCATTTGTCAAATATTTTTGAAAAATTAAAAAAGGCAGGCTTAAAATTAAAATTATCAAAATGCAATTTTTGCCAAGATGTAGTCAAATATCTTGGTCATCTTATTACTTCCACAGGTATTAAACCAGATCCAGACAAGGTAAAAGCTATTGCCGAATCTCCTCGACCTAACGACATAAATGCTCTTAAAAGTTTCCTTGGCTTGGCATCGTATTATAGACGTTTTATTAAAAATTTTTCTGATATTGTCGCACCTATGTTAAAGCTATTGCGTAAAAATATAATTTATAAATGGAACGAAGATTGTGAAAAATCGTTCTTAAAGTTCAAAACGAAGTTAGCTGATGACTTGCTTCTCAAATATCCTGATTTTACCTTGCCATTTATAATCCAAACAGACGCTTCAGGTACAGGTTTGGGAGCAGTTTTAGCTCAAGAAATTAATGGCATTGAAAAACCAGTCGCCTTTGCCAGCAGAACATTAAATAAAGCGGAAAAAAATTATTCAACTATCGAAAAAGAGTCTCTTGGTATAATTTGGGCTCTCAGGTTTTTTTAGACCTTACATTTATGGACAAAAATGCATCTTATACACTGACCACTCTCCAATTCGTTTTTTAAAAATAACCCCCCAGTCATCATCTAGATTAACTCGCTGGGTTATTGCGATGCAAGAATACGACATCGAAATCAGATATAAAAAAGGTAAGGAAAACGCTAATGCTGATTCTTTATCGAGAAATCCAATCTTTCTCGCAAACACTGATACTACAAATTTAATTGCTCAGCAGGAAAACGATGTTTATTTAAAAACTATCAATGATTATATATTAAAGAACAATGTCACTTCAGACGTTATCTCTGGTCATACTCTTCCAAAATTAGCCTCTAAGTATGTTTTAATTGATAATACTCTGTATTACTTACCTAAAAATAAAGATAAAAATCCAGTTTTAGCTGTGCCTAATGGTATGGTTGCTGAAATTTTGGAAGCATTGCATAATGATTTATTTTCAGCTCATTTAGCTTACCGAAAAACGTTGCATAAAGCACAAGAACGGTATTTTTGGCCTTCGATGGCAACTGATATTTTTCACCATTGTAGGCAATGCTTAGATTGCGCTGGACGTAAATATCCAATTAAAAATCAAAAAGCGCCGCTAGTTCTCATTAAAGTTACTAATGCATTTGAAATTTTAGCGGTGGATATTCTTGGACCATTTCCGCTTACTTTTGATGGTAATAAGTATATCATTGTTTTTGGAGAATATCTCACAAAGTGGGTTGAAGCTTTTCCACTTAGAGATACAAAAGCAGAAACGATTGCTAAAATTTTTGTAGAACAAATTGTTTGCAGGCATGGCGCACCGTCCAAATTACTTTCGGATAGAGGTAGTAATTTTTTGTCTAAAGTCGTTCTAGAAATTTGTAAAATTTGTGATACCCGGAAAATAAATACAACAGCCTACCATCCCCAAACTGATGGGCTGGTAGAAAGATTTAACAGAACTTTAAGTGTCATGATTTCAATGTACGTTTCAAGTAATCAAAAGGATTGGGATGCCTTCGTTCCGTATGCATTTTTGCATATAGAACGTCAGTGCATTCTACCACTAAACAATCTCCGTTTTTTCTTTTATACGGGCGTGAAGCAAAACTGCCCATAGATACTGCTTTGAACACTCCCTACAACCCGTATATTGAAGAAGGTGAGTATTCAGACGACATGAAAAGTAAGTTAAGTATGGCTTGGGAAATAAGTAAGAGCGTGATTGAAGAATCACAAAGTAAGCAAAAATATAACTATGATAAAATTCATAAGGTAACTGAGCCAAAATTTAACTTAAATGATTTAGTTTTACTTTATAATCCGGCCACAAGCGTTAAAAAAAGTAGTAAGTTAACTCATCATTGGATAGGACCTTACAAAATCATTGATTTGCAATTTCCTAATGTAATAATTCAGGCAGTTTCAGGTAAGAAACCTCCAACAAAAGTACATGTAAATCGAATAAAATTATTTAAAGGTAAAATTTCTAACAAAATTATTCCTGACACAACTGTTACAAATCTTGAAGAATCAGATTCCGACAATAGCGAAGAGATCCTGTAGCTTAATATTTCTTTTTTATTCTATAAACGTATTATATCACTGTATTATCCGTTCGCAATAGACTTATTCTGTATTCCTTTAACCGTTTTCAATTATCACGCGCTTGTTTTCTGGAATGTAGTTTTCATTTGTTGGGAAGGAAATGTAGTACAATATGGATTTAATTAGAATAATATTATCGTTACGCTGTCTTTCAAATTCCTTCGATTTAATGCGCTCAATTGTAACATTTAGATACGCCCTAGTTCAATAACCTAGTTCGATAACCTTAGTTTATTCTACTCGTAAGTACGATTTTTATATTTGTAAGAATTCGCAATTGGTGATAAGGCTGCCGCCCGGTTGTTTTAGTCAAATAAATTAGGAAATAAGTTTTAAGTCGGCAACGATACTTTTAGTCATAACACATACATGTTCTAGGAAGGGTTAAGACCACACCTGGGCATGGGGCTGGTTTGGGGGTATGCACCCCTTCCCCCGAGAAACCAAAATACCCTGCCAGAAATCAAAATACCCCCCAGAATTCAATTTTTGAAAATTTTATTTCGTTTTTTTCGTAATTTTTTGATGCCAATGATATTGCTCGATGAGAAACGTCGAAATATATTGTTTTTTGGCCAACCACCATTATTAAGGCCATTTTTGACCTTTGAAAAATCTTGCACTCCCCCCAGAATTTTCTTGCTACCCACGTATGGTTAAGACTCCCCAGAATGAGTACTGCCCCCACCAAAGGGCTGCGAGCGACTTCCCAGAATTCTCCATTTTCTAAAAATCGTGGAAAAATGCTTTTTTAAGTGTTTTCAGGTAAACTTTAAACTGCAAAAGGCAAGCAACGTTAAACTTCAAGGTGGTTCAAAATTTTGATATTTTTTATGTTATTTCTCTGTGCTTCATATATTGACGCTTGCGAAGATTTGATTTTTTTGAGTTGTTATCTAAGATTATGATTTGATGAAGGCTTAGCTACTGTAAGAAGTTCAATGGTTTTTTTAAACCAAATCCCGGTTTAATAAAGGACTAATATTTATTTTTAATAATAATACCACTAATATTCTAATAAATATTACACCTATTATTTATTGTTACATATTATTACTACTATTATGAGTACTAATAATACTTTTAGTAATTAGTAATAAATATTGCTAATATTATTACTGATTTTATTAGTACCTGCATATTGTTGATTGTTGTTTTGGGCATTGATTTGTTTTTTGTGTTCAGATTTTGTTCTTTATTCACTTATTTAACTTTTTATAATTTAGCATTTAGAAATTTATCATGCCAAAAGAGGACGAGATTGACGAGATTAAATTATTATTATTAAAGCACATTAATGATTCAAAGAAAATTTTATTCGCCTAATTTGATGATACTATAACCGCCAGCAAAAAGCAACAAGAATGGCTGAAAATCAAAGAGTACGCCATCAGTATAGGATTTTTCAGTTTAAAGGATAAAAATGGGATTATTTACGAGATGCCGCACCACATTGAAAAAATCGAAAAATTAAAAAAACAAAACAAAATATTGTCGAAAATAGTTGAATTTAAGCGTAATTTTTGGGTAAAATCAGTTAGAACAAAGTTAATTCGATTTCTAAAAATCCATGGACGTCGATCGAAATAAGCAACAGCGCTTAAATCATCTTGTTCAGAATCGAACTCAAATTCATTTTATACAAATTCTGATAATGAAAAGTATGCCTATATATCACTCATGCATAACATCGAATGGTCATACGAAAATGTATGCTTCAAGAAAATCCCGTAATTATATGAAAAGTAGTCAAAATTATCTGAAATTTCGCAGAAGTATCGTTAACTGATGTGCTAACTTAGAATGTAAGTTTCACATACATAGTGAGTGAACTTAAGATAGAGTGAGCACTAATACCTTCAATTATTGGTGAATAAAGACTAATGAAAAATGAGGCAAATACATATCGGATGAGATTTTATTAGTATAGCCACTAATATGTTTATGAAACAGACGGTAATAAATCGACTACTAATGTGGTAATAATATTGGTTATTTTAGTAATATTTATTAGTAATTTGGTAATATTTTATGTAACGGCCGACTAATATTTTAGAAAACCGGTTTTTTCCATTAAAAATATTATTACTAATATTTTTACTAATATGATGATTTTTTGTGCAGCAGGAATTCTTAATAAATATTACTAATATCAACTAATATTTTTTATGAAACCGAGCCCAGACCAAATTCTCGTATTTTTGAAAATTTACATCGAATTGACGTTAAAAAATATTCGTCAACTTTAGCAATTTGAAAAAACGTTGTTCGTTTGTGACTGGTTCATATCTAAAGAAAGTGTATTTTTGGTCTATTGGCACTCACATAAAAACAATAATAATGCTTTATTCAAACCCGTAGGTACAATACAATGTTAAGAATAATACGCAACGTTTAGACAGTTATATCTACTGTCGTCGTCAGGCTCTTACAGAATATACGAAGTTGTGGGCACCAGGAATTGAACCTTACCAGCTAAGTATCATTTATTTCTAGAGTTTGCGTTATTACCAACTGAGCTTCACTGGGCCTGTTGTATAATATTGTTCATTTCTTTTAAAGTAACAATAATGTTTTTAGTCTGGGGCCAGGGGCCTCTCCACATGGTGTACTCTCCTCAATAGGGCTCTATTCCATATACGACTGATCTCAATACTTCTTGAACCCACATTCTGCCCATCTAGCTCTCTCCATCTCCAGGGTCTCACGTATTTTCCTATGGTACCCATTGCTTTCTTTTGCGAGTATTGATGTATGCTCGAAATCTGGCCTACATCCACATGCTATGCAGTGTTCAGCAACCCCACTCCGTTCCTCTTTCAAATTCCTCAGTGCACTACTATGTTCCCCAAGTCTTTTCTTAAGACTTTTCTACCAGTTTCCCCAATGTACTCCTTCTCACATTGTAGTGGTACTTTATACACTATGCCCTGCCGTAGATCTAAGGGCCTCTTTAGGGCAACACTTTGTAGTCTTTTTCTGATGGTGTCTTCACTCTTTGCTACAAGGCGCACTCCATATGCTTTGCACACTCGCTTAAGTTTCATGGTTAATGCCCCACTAAATGGTACTACTGCTGTTGCAATGTAGTTAGTTGCATCACCCCTTGAGGGTGCAAGTTGTAGGGCTCCTTGTATTAATGGGCCAGGGTATCCATTAGCTCTAAACTCCTTAAGTATTTTCTGATGCTCACCTTCTTTACTGTGATTTGTTTGGCATATGCTCCTACATCTCATGGCCATTCCTCTAACTATACCTGCCTTTGTGCATTTCTGATGGTTCGACTGGTAGTTTAGGTATTGATCTGTATGGGTTGGCTTACGGTACACTGATGTCTCTAGATGGTCATGGGATCTCTTAACTAGGACATCTAGGAAGGGCAGTGTGCCCTCCACCTCCTTCTCCATGGTAAACTGAATAGCAAGATTTTGACTATTCCTGTGCTCTAGGAAAGCCTCTAACTCCTGATCTCCATGATCCCACAAGATGAATGTGTCATCAACGTACCTGAGCCACATTGTAGGTTTATATGGTGCTGTTTGCAGTGCCTGTTTTCCTAAATTATTCATGAACAAGTTGCACAGTACTGGTGACAATTGTGAGCCCATTGACATCCCATCTACTTGCTGGTAATAATATTCCCCAAGCTGAAAGTAAGTACTCCTGACACAGTACTCCATAAGTTTGGCAATGACCTCAGCACTCATAGTTGTTCTTTGTGCTAGGGTAATATCCTGTCTAAGTAGATTCAATACACATTCTATAGTCAACTGAGTTGAAACACTTGTGAACAGGCTCACAACGTCTAGAATGACTAGACGTGTATTTTCCTGTATTACCATTGGTTTTATCTTAGTCACAAAGTCGTTGCTATTTTTCAGTAAGCTGGCAATGTTCTGCTGTAGTGGGTTAAGTATCTTGACCAGATATTTTGACAGAGGATGTATAGTTGTCCCAATGCAACTGACAATTGGTCTAAGTGGTACTCCTGGTTTGTGAATCTTCAGCAAACCATATATATATGGTGCTTTGCAGCCTTCCTTGATTTTTACCTCTTTGTCCAGACCTTCTTCCTTGAGCAGTTTCTTCAATGCTTGCTCTACCCTGGTAACTGGTGTGCATTTACCAATGGCCTTGAACTTTGAAGGATCATCAATGATCTGCCGCAGCTTATTGTTGTACTCTATTCTATCCATCACCACTGCTGCATGACCTTTATCTGCTGGCAGAATGACTATGGTGTCATCTGCCTTTAGCATTTTAATTGCTCTAAGCTCTGCCTTGCTGATATTTGCCTCAGGCTTATCAACCCTGTCAATAGCTTGTCTAATCTTTAACCGAAAGTCATCCTTCTGCTCCTGTGGCAGGAAATGGGCTGCACACTCAATAGCTGTTATGATGTTCTTTATTGGATGTTGACTTGGTGCTATAGCAAAGTTTAAGCCTTTTGCTAGGGCAGTCTGCTCATGATTAGTCAGTGGTCTGTGGCTCTGATTTATTACCACCTTATCCAGGTTGTTTATTACCACCTTATCCAAGGGGTGATGCAACTAACTACATTGCAACAGCAGTAGTACCATTTAGTGAGGCATTAACCATGAAACTTAAGCGAGTGTGCAAAGCATATGGAGTGCGCCTTGTAGCAAAGAGTGAAGACACCATCAGAAAAAGACTACAAAGTGTTGCCCCAAAGAGGCCCTTAGATCTACGGCAGGGCATAGTGTATAAAGTACCACTACAATGTGGGAAGGAGTACTTGGGGAAACTGGTAGAAGTCTTAAGAAAAGACTTGGGGAACATAGGAGTGCACTGAGGAATTTGAAAGAGGAATGGAGTGGGGTTGCTGAACACTGCATAGCATGTGGATGTAGGCCAGATTTCGAGCATACATCAATACTCGCAGAAGAAAGCAATGGGTACCGTAGGAAAATACGTGAGACCCTAGAAATGGAGAGAGCTAGTGGGCAGAATGTGGGTTCAAGAAGTATTGAGATCAGTCGTATGTGGAATAGAGCCCTATTATGGAGAATACACCATGTGGAGAGGCCCCTGGCCCCAGACTTAAAACATTATTGTTACTTTAAAAGGAATGAACAATATTTTACAACAGGCTCAGTGAAGCTCAGTTGGTAATAATGCAAAATTTAGAAATAAGTGATACTTAGCTGGTGAGGTTCAATTCCTGGTGCCCACAACTTCTTATATTCTGTAAGAGCCTGACGACGACAGTAGGTATAACTGTCAAAACGTTGCGTATTATTCTTAACATTGTATTGTACCTACGGGTTTGAATAAAGCATTATTATTGTTTTTATGTGACTGCCAATAGGCCAAGAATACAATTTCTTTAGTTATCATACTCATCAACGTTTTGAATCATTTGAGCCCCCTGGCTTTCCGTACATGCCTATGCCTGTCTTTCGTTTGCAAATGCACGATTTCACTATAATTAGGTTTAGTAACGTCTTTTAATTGCAGTAAATTTTAATTTAATAGATTTCCTGTCTACCTTTGTTATCTTTCTTCAATGTCAATATTTCCAATTGAAGCTATAAACAGTTGAATAAACTTACTTGCTTGCAAGTTATGGATTTAATTTTCCAAAAGCATTTCTGGTTTGAAATACGTTAAGATAATATTTACACTAATAATTAAATAGATTCAACGTCTCTTTTACGTAGGTTTTTTCTTCTTTTTAAATGGGTTAGACTCATACGTGGGCAGCAAGAAAATTCTGGGGGGGTCAAGATTTTTTGAAGGTCATAAAATGGCCTTAAAAATGGTGGTATGGCGATAAAAACACCATTTTTCGACGTTTCTCATCAAGCACTATCCATTGGCATCAAAAAATTGCGAAAAAACGGTAAAAATTTTCAAAAATTGAATTCTGGAGGGGGTATTTTGATTTCTGGGGGGGGTATTTTGGTTTCTGGGGATGCATACCCCTCAAACCCCCCACGCCCAGGTGTGGTTAGACTGTCTCCTTTTGCAATTGAGTACGCAATATTTAAGAACGAAATTATGCCAATAAAAAGTAGAATACTAGCAAGAAAAATGCTCCGATGGACTAAAAAAGGTGGATATACTTGAATTTCTTCATCATTAAGGATGTGAAAGGAGGATACTAGGGAAAATTTACCTATGCAGAAGCCAACAGTTAGACTTCCTCTATACAACGCGAAAATCGAAGCATATATTGCTGCCTAATGCGCGTTTCTGCAGATTTTCTGTAGTAATTTCGATTACGATGGTAAGTATTCTGATTGCTTTATTTTGGAAAACATAAAGAAAATTTTTGTAGTTTTTCATGCAAATTATTGAGTTGGCCGTAAAAGTGTAATGGTTACACTATTATCTTTAACGTCAGAGCATTGTGGAAGGTCAAGATTTCATGAAAAATACATTGATTATTTAATAGTTATAAAAGTGTATTCAATGCTCTTTTGTGGAACAGTTAAAAAAGCTTTTGTGACTACGCCCTGATTTTTCATAGCCCGCAGGATATAATTCAATTTTTGCGTTGTTTAGAGGAAGTCTAACTGTTTAGCACATTGGACTCTGCACATATAGGGAAATTTTCCCTAATTCCCTCCTTTTGAATCAATAACAATGACGAAATTCAAGTATATTTACCTTTTTTGTTCCATCGGAGCATTATTTCTTGCTAGTATAGGTATTCACATTTGTTTTATAGCCTAATTTATGCGAATGAGGTTCAGTGAAAGTGCAAACTTAGCGCAAAAATTCGGCACAAAGCACCGGAAAGAGACTCAGAAATCCATGGTAAGAACTAAAAAATCCTTGAGTTTTTCTGGAAAAATTTAAAAATCGTAATAAAAAATCTCTAAAATACGCATGCGCCCAATTATTTTTTACAGAGTGGCCGCCACACGTAGACGTGGGGGTTGGGGGTATGCACCCCTAGAAGTTGGAATACCCCCCAGCCCCCTGAAATCAAAATACCTCCTTCCAGAATTCAATTTTCGAAATTTTTTCGCTTTTTTTAGCAATTTTTTTATGCCATTGGATAGTGCTCGATGAGAAACGTCGAAAAATGGTGTTTTTCCGCCATACGACCACTTTTAAGACTATTTTTTGACCTTTGAAAATTTTTTCACCCCCTCCCTCCCAGAAATTTCTTTTCACCCCCCCCCAAATTTCGGTGCTGCCCAGCTATGGTGGCCGCCCCCGCCCTCCTCTAAATCCGCGTCTGATAATTAGATGTATACCAGATCAATGCTATAACTGCAATCTGTCAGATTATTATATCGGTGATAGTTTTTAAAACTTATTCCCAAACTTGCGTGAAACAGACTGTAGACAGAGTAAAACTATCGAATTATTTGTAGAAGTAAGGAACACTAAAACCCGTCTTCCTTCGTGAGCATTGTAGGAGTTCTATTTTTGAGAAATGTTTCCATAACGTTAAGAATACCAATCTGCGTATGGATTGTTTTACTTTTTAAAATTCTTTTTTCGATTTTAAATTTTAGGGAAACATTTTGAAATGTTTTAAAAATTTCCAAACGTACAATAAGAATTATGCGCTTTCCCTGCGAGGTTTTGCTATTTTTTACGATGTTCAATTTTGTGTAGGTAGTGTGGTTCATAGGTGGTATGTAGGTAGATAGGTACCTCCGTGTAATGTAGCAAAGTTAAAAACAAGAACCGGTTGGCGGAGGTTAGGGATCGCTATGCACTGGGATAAGTCAATTTAATTTCAGTGCATCTATGTGTTCAGGTTGGCCATTACGTTTTACATACCACTTCCCATAAATAGCGCTACCACCCACCCAGCCACCCACCCACCTACCTACATAGTTCAACTTGCTCGCAAGTCATTTTTAGGCATTTGAAACTTGGGCAGGTAAGGTACATATCACTGTATACATGCGTAATACATGCCGTCATGTCATGATACTACCTCCATTAGCGATTTTTGCCATTTTTGACAGCTTCTATAAATAAAACGAACAATCGCTTCTATCGTATTTATTGTTGGAAAACGTCAGCAAATAAGGTTTAAAAAAACTAGAATCAGGCAAATGATCAGCGACAAAATTATTTTTTTCCAATTTTTATAGTTAGAAAATCAGCAGTGGAGAAATTCATTCAGAAGCATCGTTTAGATGAAGTTTGTTGCCGTTCAAATTTCGATATATTTGGTCTGCTATTTATCGCCGAAGCAAGCTGACGCTTACGCGCCGTACTTTTTGAGTAAGCTAAAACGCGTCTACGTATTTTTTCTAGTTGTTCTCTTATTTTCCTGGATTTTCACAACGATTCATCATACCAGAGAATTTATCATTTTTCGCTAATTAAAATTATTAACTTTTTTATTACGGCTTGTTTTTATTTTCAGCGCGTATATAGCATCAAAAGGAATCACACGTATTCTAGGAAAACCTAGGAGGGGTTTCACCTTACCTGTTATTGTGGGGGTTTTCGTGGTTTAGACCCCCCAGAATGGCCCTCGCCAAAAGGCCGCGACCGAATCCCCATAATTGTTTATTTTATAAAAAATCGTGGAAAATATGCTGTTTTATGCGTTTTTAGGCAAGTTTTGGCTTTATATGATCAACTTTTCGGCTTTTGGCGTCATGTGCTTTTTTCAACTATATTTTGTTCAATTTACTCATTTTTTGTTTATTCGGTATGCTTTTATATATTACAAAGAACGATCATTCGAAAAAAAATGTTTTCGTAATTTAGTAATAGGAAGGTATTACAAAAATTTTTCGGCGCAGACCCCTCCCTGAATTTCCAGGCTTTACACGCATGGTTTTGACCTTCAGAATGGCTGCTAAACCCAGCTAAATATATTATCTACCCTCTTCCCACAGAATTTGTGCTTTTCCTAAAAAATAGTAGAAAGTTTGCTGATATGGGCTCAAAAGTGACAAATTTTCGGCTCGTATGGTACACTCATTTTTGACCATATTCTGACCAATTTACTCAAATTTTTCAAATTAACAGCGTTTTTAAATTTAAGAAAGAACGAGCTTAATCAAAAACTTGAAAAATGGTCTTATTTTGACGTGTACTCATTTTTTATGTCCAAAAATCATCCTATTAAAATGTTTGGGGTCTGGCCCCCACGTGGGCGTGGGAGAAAAGCGGTTTAGGGTCTGGCCCCCAGAAACAAAAAAAACCCTCCCATAATTCAATTTTTGAATTTTTTCGCAAATTTCTGATGTCAATTGATGCTGCTCGATGAGAAACGTTGACAAATGGTGTTTTTTGCCAGACTTTCTATTTTAAAGACCCTTTTTTGACTTTTGAATTGCAGCCCACCAGAATTTGGGTGCTGCTGACATATATCTGGCCTTACATTTTTTGTGAAAGTTTGCCGAGGATCACTTGTTATTCTTATATTCTATGTTTCTTTTGTTCTTTTCCTTTTCTATCTCATCTCACAAGTTAAGGTCAAAAATTGCTTTACGAAAGAGAACCAGATTTCCGCATGATTTTGATAAATTACAGGAATGGATTCATATAAATTTTGAATTTTTTGCAGCCGCCGCGTGGAATGCTAAAGAACCACAATTTCAGAACAGCAGCAGCTGCAGCAAATATTTTTCTTTGCCCGGTCGTAAGCATAATTTTATTGAATTCAATTAAATTAGGTCGAAAAACACAATGTTCGAAAAATGCAAGAATTCGAAAATTAGTCGCAATATACTACATGCCTGAGCAGCGACCAAATTTTAGAGGAGTGTCTGATGAGTCAAAACAAATTTAAAGGTCAAAGAAGTGCCGAAAAATTAAGGGTATGGGCAGAAATGACCATTTGTTTTCGTTTTTTAATAGTTTCTCTCTTCGCTGGTATCAAAAATCGCGAAAAAGCGACAAAAATCTTTTGGAAATTTGATTCTGGGGGTCTTTTGGATTCTTGGGATCCGTACGCGACCAAAGTTAACTATGAATAGAACACGAATTCGCTGAATATAAAAATTAACATGTAAATAATGGGAGTATGTAGAATGTGAACAAAAATTGAATGTCTTTGAGAAAGCGATTAACGACAGCACTAAATTTAAATTTTGCCTGTGTGCAAATAAAATTGTCAATTCAAGCAAAGGAATGCAAAAAATAGAGAAGGAGAACAACTAATTAAAGCTCATTGAAAATTAAAAAAAATGATTAATCCCGTATTCTGACAATTTTAGTCCTTTTTCAACGTGGTTTCGACAATTTTTCAGACCATTATAATTAATAAATTTAATGAAGATACCGTTTCTCATTATTTTTTGAGGATCCTACATTGTCTTTGACATTGAATTTGTAATTTTTCTTATATTTGTCACCTCTAATTCATTAATGTCGTTATATTCGACCTTTTATTACAGCCAACGTTGCTGTGACAGGGGCGCATTATTGTTTGGACATTCTGGCCGGTCGAGCTTACTGCTACTATATCTGCACGTCCTATTATAAATTCATCTGTACTATACGTGATATGGCCCCTTTGGGCAAGCTTACGACTGCTACTGTTACTGCGCAAGCTATTTATTAATTACTTGATTAACTCTTTAATTCTAAATATAAATTTACTAAATATTTTAAATTATATGATTTTGTCCTTTTTGTCGTAACGAAATTAAATCATTAAACGTTTGTTAAATTTCGTTTTAATTCAGATGAAAATCACGAAAAGATAGCGAGTGAAGTATTTATCGATTGTACTTTTTTTAATTATAGAAATTCCACAATTTAGCCGCCTTCAAAGAATGGACATTTGATTTTGAAATGGTTTCGGCAAAAATTCAAAAATGAGCAGATCATGTAAAATCTTTTATTGTGAAATCCTTATTCTTAGAAATAAATTTTGTATTAAGCATGAAATTCACATTTAAGACATAAGCGCAATAGATTGTTATCTTCTTTTGCAAAAATAGCGTTTAGCTGCAAGACATGAAATTAGAGATCATGTAGAGATGCTTTTATTGCAAAATAATTAATATGCCTCAAATTTTGTTTTTTTTCAATATGATTTTTATTGTTTTGTTGATTTTATATGAAACTGGTGGTTATTAAAAATTACAGTTCGTGTTCTCCTTGTTTATAACTATGAATTGTAAATTCAAGAAATTAGGTGACGAATTTTCGTAAAATTGATGTAAGGATATGATTTTTTCGCGCCCCCTTTATAATTCTTAGCATCTTAATTTCAAACCATAATTTAAATCGTTAAATTAATTTTATTTAATCTGAATTTTTAATACATTCGAAGAACGTGAGTGATCTGCCAAATTTTTATATCTTTAAAATCGTTAAGGGTCCACTGTCCGCCAATGCGTATCGTTAAACTGGGACTGAATCCCGAGGAACTCACAATCCGCTGCCAATGTTCAGTCAACGTCACAGCTGACGACCTAACTGAGCATACGCTGTATGATTTGACTTTTATAATTTATTTGTCGATTTAAAATTTAAATTAGAGCTTTAATTAAATTTTTGGTCACTTATTTATTTTAATAAAGGAATTACTTCTGATAATGTGCAAATTAAAAGAGTAATTAAATAAACTAAGCAAATTAAATGTCTCGTTAATTGTTATAAGACGACAAACACGGAATTATAAAGTTTAAACCCATAGTCTAAATTTTAAAGATGACTTGCTTCATTAAATGTTAATTTTTGCGCATCAAAAATTTTGCTTGGCTATCTGCCAGAAGACCGATTGACGCCTTTATAAAATAACTATTGAGTAACCACCTCGCATGTGCATGGTCTGAGTTCCGAGAATCCGGCGGACCTCTCCCTTCCTGAAATCTGTAGACCCCTATAATCGGATTTTCGGTGCTATTCTTGGCGACACCGAATATGTGTATGTGAATTGATAATTTTGTTCGTTTTATATCAAGTTGTAAATGATCAAATTTTTGAAATTTTTGCAGGAAAAAGTGAGATTATTTGAAAAATTGCTAGATTTAATTTTTATTTTTAGTTCTAGATTTAAATTTTATTAAAAACATTCATTTTATTTCACTGCAAGCGTCAAAATACGTAAGATTCACTTATTTAAGAAGGATAAATTTTAATAAAATTTAAAAAAACCATCATGTCCTTATCAATGATATTTTCTCTAATAAATTTCTACGCGAATAATTGCGTTTCCCTAATTTTCAGCAACTGCACTACCTCGCAAATTTTGTGGGAAACTGTTGAACGTGTATACAGCTCCAATTGTCCATACAAACCGTCGATTTAGGACTTTTGATTGGATTTCTGCCTGCATTACTACGAAGGACTTCACTCAAGAAAGAAAAAACTGCGATTTTTTGTGCACGAGTCATATATTTCATAGATTTCAATTTGGCTCTTCAGAAGAAAATAATAAAAGGCATTCTATAGTCTGTTTCGTTTAACTTTGAGGTTATTGAAAAAATTTAAAGTGGCTACAAAAGCGTTTTAAACTAATACGGTAAATATGGTATTCTACAATATATAGAGTCACACAGAGACCTATGCCACGGTTAAACCGCATTGCTGTATCAACATTTTAAGCCACTATTGTAGCCTGATTCTAGCAAGAAAATTCAAAGGGCAACCGCAAAGTTAAATGAAACAGACTATAATTTCGTAGTACTTCCCCACTTATTCATTAAAAAAATAAGAAAACGAGTAATCCTATCAAACGCAGCAGCCGAATTCTAGGAAGGGTTGCAAAAACCCGCGAAAATCCTAAGAAAAGATGCCGAAAATTCAAAATGAGAATCTATAGATTTTTTTTCGGGGGGGGGGTACTGGATTCACGAGAAGGGGTTTAGCTCACGCATGAATCTTATTCCTCTTCACTCAAATCGCCAACGAGGTTTATATCATCCTATCAGCCGTGGAAGCCGGGATGAGAAACGAGACTGCATTTCCGTAATCCAACAAACATTTTACGTACGTACATACCTAGCGATTATACTACGAAAATTCGAAAAAATAATCAGTTGAAATCAAATGAATGCATTTTCTCTATATGAGTATCATTTAGAGGAATCCCGACTTATAATGCAATTCTGCTCGCACAGATTTCATCTGAATACCAGTATTATAGTCTTGATAACTATGCATATGTGCTTGGCGGTATGACATGTATCGATAAGGGATTTACGCAATAGTGGGTTGGGTATCATTTGCCCGATCCATACACAAAGGAATCAATGAGTAACAGCATAAATTAATAAGCGAAGTTCCAATGATGTTTAATGAAATCTGTTCAAACATTTTGTCCCAATAAAACGATTCATGAACTTGGAACACATAACGAATCAGATTTACTGGTTGCTTATTGAATCAGAGAGCTTCTTACATAATAGTAATAATAATAATAATAATAATAATAATAATAATAATAATAATAATAATAAAAGAATAATAATAATAATAGTAATAATACTAAAAATAATGATAATAATATTATTATTAATAATAATAATAACAATATTAATAATAATAATAATAATAATAATAATAATAATAATAATAATAATAATAATAATAATATTTAACAACAGTAATAACAATTAACAGACTAACCATTTTTTGGGACCAACCAACCTGTTTTAGAGACAGACCAACCTTTTATTGGGACCAACCAACCTGTTTTTGACAGACCAACCATTTTTTGGGCCCAGCCAACCTATTTTAGAGACAGATAAACCTTTATCTGGGACCAGCCAATCTATTCTATAGACAGACTAACCTGTTTTTGAGACAGACCAACCTTTTTTTGGGACCAGCCAACCTGTTTTAGAGACAGACAAACCTCTTTTGGGACCAACCAACCTGTTTTTGAGACAGATCAACCATATTGAAAAACAAGATCCATAACAGATAACTGCGACCACGTGTATTTTAAAACTAGCAAAGAAAAATGCTCTGATGGAACAAAAAAGATGAATATACTTGGAATTGTGGATTATTCGGGATCTAAAACGAGAGGACTAGGAAAAAGCTCTCTAAAGTCGCAAAATCTGCTAAAAATCACACTTTCTCTAAGCAACGCAAAAAATCGAAGTATATTCTGCGGCCAACAGATTAAAATAAATATTTAACTATAAAAATGATTGAAAAAGCAGCACATTAGCTATGCAGTAGGTATGGGAAATGATATTGAGTAAACTAACAGTCTTTCTAAGCCAATTGAATGAAACAGCAAACATCGATGCATCCAAGACAATTGAAGAAATTGTTGGTTTAAAACAGTAGGAAACGCGTAACCTGACTTGAAACAGACTAAATGTAGGTACACTACCATGCCCGTTACGATTCTGTGCACTAATCAATCGGCCCCTGCTTTGTTTGCTATAATGCTCATAATAAAATATAACGACTTTAAATACAACTAGCAAATGGGGCGCTTCGCTGCCCCATCTGCTAGAGTGTTTGTAAACAAATAATATCTTAACCAGTAATTAGTATAAAAAATTGAATGACTCTGCAATGGATCGGCGAGCGGTTTTTATATGCTGAGCTGCTCGGCGTCGCCCTGGCTGAACTTAGGCCTGATAGCTGTATGGGATTGAGACGTCTCTTGTATTTTTATTTTCGGGACTTTTGATGTTTTTGGGATATATTTAAAAAAATTGTTGGTAAAAACATATTGTATTTTTTAAATTTTTTAAAACTGTCTTTTGTCAACCATTTCTTTGATTAAATCCATATTTCTGACGTTATAGAATGATTCTGAGAATTCTTTATCCTAAATCATGTTTTTGATGTTCTGGGATGTTCTGGAAATTTTACCATTAGATGGTTTGGGATGTTTAAAAATTTTGTTTGATCATAACCATATTTTTAACGTTTTGGAATATTAAAAAAACTTTTTTGGTCCAAAACCATACTTTTGATGTTTTTGGAGGTTTAAAAGTTTTTTTGGTCAAAACCATTTTTTTTTTGATGTTTTGGGACGTTTAAAGATTTTTTTGGTGCAAACCATATTTTTGATGTTTTGGGACACCAATCTTACAGCACAGGATATGTTATAGCACTGGGTATGGTATATCACGTCCTATCTTGTAGCATGGGGTATGTTATATCACGTCCTATCCTGTAACACTGGGTATGTTATATCACGTCCTATATTATAGCATGGGGCATGTTATATCACGTCCTATTGTATAGCATGGGGTATGTTACATCACGTCCTGTTGTATAGCATTGATTATGTTGTATCACGTCCTACCTTATAGCGTCGGGTTCAACTTTGTACAATATTCAACTTTGCCCTCATTGTAAACAAATGCAAAAAGTTGCATATTAAATTAGCCGCTAGAAGCAAAAACATTTGGATTTGTATGTTCGAAAGCCGCATGTTTGCTGCTTTCTTTCGAAAGCCGCATGTTTGCTGCTTTCTTTCGAAAGCCGCATGTTGCTGCTTTCTTTCGAAAGTCGCATGTTTACTGCTTTCGATTGTTTCGCATTAAATTTCACGCGCGCTGGTTTACGAGGTCAAAAATTTTGACTTGGTGCAAGCTCTTTTTCAGTGATTAATCATGTTTATAAGTACCCGTACGTAATTTCCTTTCAGCCCGTCTCATACATGTTTTATGATGCCAGATCGTCTATGTAAAGTAGCGAATATGGAATCAGCGGTCCCAGAAACCCCAGGGGCCAAGTTTTGGAAGCAACAGTCAATCTGTGCTTCTGCAAAAAGACAAAAACCTAAATTTTACACTATGCATAGGGTACCTTCGGGCTCCCGTATCTCAGAAACCAATCCGTGAATTTTCTTCAAATTCTACAGTAAGGTCAGTCATAAGATATCCAATATTTGGTAAAAAGTTTAAGAAAATTTATTAGCTGCGATTTGAGATATTTGATAAAATGCACTTGTAAATCACGTTTTTCTTACGGCATCACATCAGTTTACACTGTAGTGTAAAGTGGTTCACACCACTCGATAGCGCATAAAAAGTTCATGTAGGGTGGCTTTAAAATTTTACCCTGCGGCAATTGCATAAGCGGCTAGAGCTACCAAAACCTTTTACATAAATCCGTAGTTTCCGGGTTTCAGGAGTCCGATCGAGCCATTTTAATCAAAAAATCGTAATTAGCGCCCAAGAATACCCATTGAGTGAAAATATAAGTATCACAAAATTATCCAGTAAAAACTTTTTTTGCCTCACGCACACACACACTTACATACAACTCGAAATTAATATTATAGACTAGCAAATCGGGGCGCTTCGCTGCCCCATCTGCTAGAGTGTTTGTGAACAAATAATATCTTAACCAGTAATTAGTATAAAAAATTGTATGACTCTGCAATGGATCGGCGAGCGGTTTTTATATTTTTTATATCTAGCTGAGCTGCCCGGCGTTGCCCTGGCTAAACTTAGGCCTGATGGCTGTATGGGATTGAGATGTCTCTTGTAATTTTTTATTTTTCGGGGTTTTGATGTTTTCGGGATATTTCTAAAAAAATTGTTGGTAAAAACATATTATATTTTTAAAATTTTTTAAAACTGTCTTTTGTCAACCATTTCTTTGATTAAATCCATATTTCTGACGTTATAGAATGGTTCTGAGAATTCTTTATTCTAAATCATAATTTTGATGTTCTGGGATGTTCTGGAAATTATACCATTAGATGGTTTGGGATGTTTAAAAATTTTGTTTGATCATAACCATATTTTTAAGGTTTTGGAATATTAAAAAAACTTTTTTGGTCCATAACCATATTTTTGATGTTTTTGGAGGTTTAAAAATTTTTTTGGTCGAAACCATATTTTATATGTTTTGGGATGTTTAAAAATTTTTTTTCGGTCAAAACCATTTTTTTATGTTTTTGGGATGTTTAAAGATTTTTTGGTGCAAACCATATTTTTGATGTTTTGGGACACCAATCTTACAGCACAGGATGTGTTATAGCACTGGGTATGCTTTATCACGTCCTATCTTGTAGCATGGGGTATGTTATATAACGTCCTATCCTGTAACACTGGGTATGCTATATCACGTCCTATCTTATAGCATGGGGCATGTTATATCACGTCCTATTGTATAGCATAGGGTATGTTACATCACGTCCTATTGTATAGCATTGAGTATGTTGTATCACGTCCTATCTTATAGCGTCGGGTTCAACTTTGTACAATGTTTAACTTTGCCCTCATTGTAAACAAATGCAAAAAGTTGCATATTAAATTAGCCGCTAGAAGCAAAAACATTTGGATTTGTATTTTCGAAAGCCGCATGTTCGCTGCTTTCATTCAAAAGCCGCATGTTTGCTGCTTTCGATTGCTTCGCATTAGATTTCACGTGCGCTGGTTTACAAGGTCAAAAGTTTTGACTTGGTGCAAGCTCTTTTTCAGTGATTAATCATGTTTATAAGTACCCGTACGTGATTTCCTTTCAGCCCGTCTCAAACATGTTTTATGATGCCAGATCGTATATTTAAAGTGGCGAATATGGAATCAGCGGTCCCAGAAACCCCAGGGGCCAAATTCTGGAAGCAACAGTCAATCTGTGCTTCTGCAAAAAGACAAAAACCTAAATTTAACGCTATGCATAGGGTGCCTTTGGGCTCCCGTATCTCAGAAATCAATCCGTGAATTTTCTTCAAATTCTACAGTAAGGTCAGTCATAAGACATCCAAGAATTGGTGAAAACTTTAAAAGAATTTATCCGCTGCGATTTGAGATATTTGATAAAATACACTCGTAAATCACGTTTTTCTTACGGCATCACATCAGTTTACACTATAGTGTAAAGTGGTTTACACCAGTCGATAGCGCATAAAAAGTTGATCTAGGGTGGCTTTAAAATTTTACCCTGCGGCAATTGCATAAGCGGCTAGAGCTACCAAAAGCTTTTTCATAAATCCGTAGTTTCCGGGTTTCAGCAGTCCGATCGAACCATTTTAATCAAAAAATTGTAATTAGCGCGCCCGAGAATACCCATTGAGTGAAAATATAAGTATCACAAAATTATCCAGTAAAAACTTTTTTGCCTCACAGACACACACACACTTACACAACAACTCGAAATTAATATTATAGATACCACTTATAGTCTGTTTCATTTATCCGAGAGCTTTTTCAGCAAATGTTTTCGGAGCTTACAGTAACCCCTTATTTCTTATTTACTGTAGGTCGCTAGATCTCACTATAGCTATGTAGTAAAGACGGATTTTTCAACAACATTTTTGCAGCATAATTTATTCTCGTCTTCCAGCAGATCAATTAACTTACTGATAAAAATTGCGCATTCATCATATCTTGAGTCGACACTTCAAACACAATCGACTAAGATGCTAAGAAACGCCGCGAACTGCCGCATAGCTCAGTGGTAAAACCTCTTGCTTGTAGTCGAAGCAACCCGGGTTCGATTCTAGCCGATAGCTTTTGTTTAGCGCACTTACTTTAGTATGTCCCAGCACTGATTAAATGCCTAAATCAAATTTATTTGGGCGTATTAGTGCATTAAAAATGGAAGAATTCTAACCACTCGCCCTCACTGAGCTGATCTGCTGGAGTACAGTAATTTGTCTTGTTTAGCTTACTGTAGCCCTTAAAAGAATTGACTAAAAAGCTCTCGAATAAATGAAAGAGACTATAGTTTTCTATCAATCAAGATACGAAGCTAGTCAGCGTTGCTACTTGCCAGCAATTTAAAAAAACATTATAGATTTCGTTAATACACTCTTATCTGGAACTTTAAACATTATTTAAAAAAGACTTTTTTTAGAATCCGCAGAATATACTTCGATTTTTTCCATCGCTTAGAAAGTGTGATTTTTAGCAGATTTTGCGACTTTAGGTAGCTTTTACCTAGTCCACTCCTTTTACATCCTTAATAATCCACAATTCCAAGTATATTCATCTTTTTTGTTCCATCGGAGCATTTTTCTTTGCTAGTACCCTACTTTTAATTAGCATGATTTGAGTACATCAGTCAGTAAACACATACAATAACATGCCACAATAATGACAGCAGTCCATGAACGCGGAAAACAATATTGTTCCTAAAATCAACATTATCCTTTATAAACAAGACACCTTACATTATTAAAACAGATCAAAGTTTTTCAGCATAAACTGTACGCAAATATCAAGTGTAAGGATTACTAACGCTCAGATTTGGAAGTAAAATAAATTTGTAGTATAAACTACATAACAACAACAGCTCTTCAGCGTAAATTTACTAAATACATAATTGGATATCATAGTACTCTTTCTTACGACGAACGCCTTAACCAACTTAACTTGTGTTGATTAGAATTACGTCGCCTTCATATTTGCTTATGTATGATGTATCAAATTATTAGTCAAAAATCTTGTCTTTCCATGACAGATTTTTTTGTGCTTAATCAAAATACTACTCGCTGCACAAATCGTTTCAAGCTAGTTGTTCCTCTTGTCCGTTCTAATTTACAAAGATTTGACTTTTTCTATAAGTATATCTCTGTTTGAGATCACCTACCTGATTTTGTAGTCTCTTCCCCTGACTTAAATATATTCAAATCTAGATTAATTGATGTCGACTTATCCAAATTTATTATAGGGCGGGCTTAAATCGTCATTTTCATGACTCGCTCATCGCCTTTTGCTGTACGCTTTTATTCTTTTGACTGCACGTTTTATTACTCTTTTACATCTTTCGTAATTGTCGCGTTTCAGTAATAAATTATTTCATTCATTCATTCAACAACCAATGGATAGTGCAAACTTTACACAACCACTAGGTGTATAGAAAACTAACAGTCAGATTCCCAATTCTGATTTTACGTAGGACATTAAAAAAAATTATGCTTTCGCCAAGCTCTAGAACTAAAGTTAATATGCAGTACAAACTTTGCACAACCACAGAGTGTGAAGAAGATTTTAGTCGGATTCGTAATCCTAATATTACTCTGGTATTACGATTAAGATTTATGAAAAAATAGAATCTCCACAATAACCAGAAACAAATAAACATCAGTTGTAAATTACTTTACACCACTTTTGAGTGTAAGCAAACGCGCTCAACTGGCGTCTCACATTTGATTTCTGGTACATTTTTAGACTTTAGAAAAAATCAAGCTTCTGCAAGGCTCTAGAACTAAAGTTAATATGCAGTGTAAACTTTACACAACCACAGAGTGCAAAGAAAATTTTAGTCGGATTCGTAATTCTGATATTACGATCATTATTTATGAAAAAATTAAGTCTCCACAATGGCCTGAGGACAAATAAATATCAGTAGTAAAGCACTTTACACAAGTGTTGAGTGCAAACAGAATGGCGTATCACATTTGGTTTCTGGTTCCTTTTTAGACTTGAGATTATGTCCAGACTCACTCCAGAACTTGGCAGATAAAAACAAGACAGAAACACCTTTAACTCGCCAATTTTTTGACTTTACACCCAACGAAAAAGCTAAATATTGATGTGAACAAACGCAATCCGCTGTGACGCGTACCCCTTAGAAAGTACTTTATTTTTATCCTATTCGACCTCTCGCGACTTCTGAACAAAGAAAGTGGCGAACACAAAAATGGACAAACACGTATTTTCAACTGTCCACCACATTGTAAACTTTAAAAATATGAACCTAACGCCCCATTGAGTGTAAATAAATTCGATTCGGGCCAGTTTGTAGCCCTTTGATTGTAGCACGTTTGTATGTGCCAAACTAATGTTCCGCTAAATATTCGATATGATTTACCAATGAAAATACGAAAAAAATCTGTTTTTTCGCCCATTTTACACCTCAAATTTCGAAGTTTACACCCCATAAACAACTCAATATTACGTTTTTTGAACGCGGCTTGATTCGACGTGTAGCCCTTAAAAGTTACTTTATTTCTATTTTATCTAATTCAAATTAACTCATAACCGAAAAAGTTGGCAGAGAAATCTTGGAGAAAATCTGTTTTTTTACTCATCCACTAGAGTGTGAAGTTTAAACCCCTGGTATTAACACTGCGTATTGATTGTAGAAAAGTTTGCTGGTAAGCGCAAGATAGCCCTTGATCCGTAGTACACTTCTGTCAGAAAAAAATTTCTAAAACTCATAACCGGAGTTCTTGGCAGACATAAACAAGTCGAAAACTCGACCAAAATGTATCTTTTCACCCCCAAGATTTTCGCACTCTTTACACTCCCATTCGAGAACAAGGGCGAAATTCAAAAAATAAAAAAGCATCATCTGCAGAATTCCATCTTCTACAAATCTGTGCCATTGAACTGTTTGAACGGTCAATAATAAGTTGTCCACAGGACCTGGTAAAGAGAACCCTCAAAAATCGCTATATGTCATAACGTTACGCCAAAACTTTGCATTTTCTTTACACAGTCAGGTTTGAGTGCGAAGAAAAACAAAAAAAGACAGGCAGCGAAGTTTTTATTATATTTGTTTTAAAAAACCGCACTTCCCAGATGTGTTCCGTCATAGCTGTAGGGGGTGCACAGGTGTTGGGGGTACCCTACTATATTATAGGTATGCGCTAACGCGCTACCTATGATTAAATACTGACCCTAAAATAAAATAGTAAACATAAATTTAGAGTTTTACAAAACGATAAATGAAGAAGCCAGCGGATTACTTAACCTAAATAGATGAATAAGTCAAATGAAGTGCATGAGTTTGCCCAAAGAATTGAAAAAATCAGCATTCAGAAGATTTGCACGCCTTATCATTTTTTAAATCCACATGCGAGAACGGATACGTCAGCCACTTGCAGGATATCGGCGGATTTTAATACTTAGTCACTAGTGATCGACCAGAGCAGCTAAAATGGCCAGAGCCGGAGATCCGACCGGACCCTGGAGAAATATAATTTTATACGTGCGGATAGATAGGACATCTTTGAGACCAAGACCTAGACCATAGTGTACATGCATCTTAAGTACATACCAGTTAGTTAGTTATGTAAAATACAGGGGCGGATTTAAGGGGTCGGGGGAGGGCGGCCGCCCTCCCCTTAACAAAAAATATTTGGCGAGATAAAGAATGCAGGGGCAGACTTAAGGGGAGGGCGGGGGGCCAAACCCCCATTGGCCAAAAATATTTGGCGAGATAAAGAATGGATATGCAATTTGCTATGATATTTGGCCGTCAGTGACCATAATTTCTCAAAATTTTTCCGGCGCTATGCGTCGGATGATGTGTAATGAGATTTATTTACTTTCTTGGCGACCTGGAAGCCATTATCTGTTCATGTAGGTTTCAAAACAATTTTAACAGCAGAAACAGCTATTTTTGCATAGTTTTCTTCTATTTTCAATTAAAAATTTTGATGTTTTGCATAAAATGCTATAAGTACAAGAAATCAAGCAGTACATCATGCTTCTAGACACGATTTTTTTCGTATTCGGCGAGAATTTTTCCCGATGTACAAAGACAACACAATATTGGACTGATGCCTGTATCATGCCCGGTAGTGGTCAATATATAATAATCATTAATATATTCACATGGGTCACTCCGCGTATTGTACGTCTGTCGAGCCCCATAATAATATTCATTTAGTAATATACTCCGCCTGTCTCTGTGCACGTCAGTCGAGTTCAATCAATAATCCTTAGGTCAATATACTTGGACCACCTAACGGGCTGACCATCTGTTCGTTTATAGTCACCAGCTCGGACTGAGCTGTCTTTCGGATTTTGCAGCTGTGTATATTATCGTGCGCACACGCATTAATAAAACTGGTGCTATTGGGTGAACCCAATAGCCTTTATCAGCGCTTACTCCTCACTCAGCAGTTTTTACGTGCTAAGCTCGGACCGGTTCTCTTCAGTTGTTATGTCTCTTCAATATATGCGTTGAATTCCTGTTGTTCTAACATACACATCGCATGTCAATGGATTACTCTAGTAGAGTATGGTCGTTTTACATGACACCTCCCTCCTAAGCTTTGATCGTCCTCGATTCATAATAGCTGCTATTGATTCACACAAGATATGTGACTATCCCACTCCTGTCACCAAATATGTCACGCCCGGTAGTGGTCAATAATAATATATAATAATTGTAATACTACAACATACTTTTTCATATTAGGTTACTTGGCGTGTCTATTTGCACGTCTGTCGAGCCCTTTATAATGATAGGTAGGTACTATACTTTTAGATCGATATACACTTAACCCACTTACGGGCTGACCATGTGTTTGTTGTATAGTCACCAGCTCGGACTGAGCTGTCTTATGCGAGCCTTGCAGCAAATATATTAACGCACATCTATGCAAATAAAACCGGTGCTATTGGGCGAAACCAATAGCCTTTATCAGCGCTGACTCCTCACTAAGCAGTTTAACATGCCAAGCTCGGACCGGTTCTCTTCAGATGTTATGTCCCTTCAATATATGCGTTGAATTCCTGTTGTTCTAACGTGCGCATCAAGTGTCATTGGATTACTGTAGTAGCATGTCGCATTTCTACCTGACACCTCCCTCCTTAGCTTTGATCGTCCTTGATCAATAATAGCTGCTACAGACACACAAGATACGTGACTATCCCACTCCTGTCACCAATATGTCACGCCCGGTAGTGGTCAATATATAATAATCATAATAATATAATATACTTTTGCATACCTGTCTTGCGGATTGTGCAGCTGTATACATTATTGCACGCACACGCATTAATAAAACCGGTGCTATTGGGCGAACCCAATAGCCTTTATCAACGCTGATTCCTCACTTATCAGTTTTTATGTGCTGAGCTCGGACTGTTTCTCTTTAGACGTTATGTCCCATCAATATATGGGTTGAATTTGTGTAATTCTAACATGCGCATCAGGTGTCAATAGATTACTGTAGTAGCGTGTCGCGTTTTTACCTGACACCTGCATTCACGAGTGAGGCAGCTAAAATTAGAACTCTTATCATGAAAGCTTGGCATTCCTACTCGCACATGGTCTTCGCCAATTACAATTTTTTAAGTATCAAATATCGCTAATAGAAATGTGATTATTTAAGACTTAAAAGTGCTTTTTCTGAGGCACGCGATGTATTTGTGCACATGAAATAACCGTTTATTTTCATTGAACTTTATCGTCAGTTAAACCTTTGGATGGATATGATTGACACAGAGACAACATTGCAAAATATTCATATGCTAATGCTTGAAGAATACATGTCACAGTGGTGTCTCTATTTATTTCCTTCAAAAATTGTTCATTTTTTAAACTATTAGAGAACTAAACAATCGGATTTCTAAGGCTCAGAAAACTGCACAATAGAATGTTCTTCTAAGAAGAACATACCAATTTTTGGTGCATTGTTCAGATTTACTTTTTGCCTTTTAGCTCACTTGAAACAGAATTTGATATATGACATCGAGAATATGAAATCCTTTCCGGCGCTTCGCGCCAAATTGTTTATTTACATGTTTGTTTGCTAGTCCGCTCAAAAGCATTTGAGTCAGAGTTAAACAGATAGAACATGTCAAATTTTTACCGCGCTTTGCGCCAAATTATTATCTTCTGTATTCGCTTCATTTTTGAAACACAAAGATGAAACAATAGAAAATTATTCGTCGATTTAATGATGAACTAGAATTGGTTGTATGCATAGATACTTTAAACAATAGATTTATAATATATCAGATATATATATTTATATTTAAAAGTTTTTTAAAAATTTTTTCTCAATAGCATAGAGCTCGCCAAGATACGCTCAAAAGTGCCTTTATTTTTGCCTATCATAATGATTCTAAAGATATCTGAACTCAAAATTTTAGACTATCAGTCAACCTTTTTATGAAAAGGACCAATCAACCTTTTTTCTAGAAATTTGGACGGGCTGGACCTCAGGCCATTGCCCAGGTATGGTTCCCAGTCGTTTTAGGGGGAGGGGTTAATGACCACCAATTTTGCCTAAAAGTGGCTAAAGTACCTAAAATAGCCAAAAAATTCATTTTTTTCAATATCGGTGGGAGGGGCCGAAACATTTTCTGGCTTTGGGGAATTGGGGATGACCAGCTTCAAGTGTGAGATCCCCATTTTCTTTTACATGTATGAACAGAGCAAACTTTCTACGAATTCTTAGATAAATCGACAATTCCAGCTCAGGCACGTCGCTGGGGGATTGGGGGACTAGTCCACCCAAAAGGTTTGAAATACGAATATTTTTTGAAAAGGTCCCCCTAAAGGAAAAAGTTGGAAATTCTTGAAGCACATTTGAAAGACTGTTAGAATAGATTCTATAACACTTTTTAAGTAATAAGCCTAAAATTTTCGGGCGTTTTGCGCCAGATTTATCATTTCTGTATATTTTTTGCCCCTGAACAGCCCAAGCTTGAGTAAAGACATGATGAATATGTAAATATTTTCTGATACATTGTGCAAAATTATTTGTACCTATTGCTCTTCTTTGCAATGTAACAGAATTGATTACAAAACAAGTTAAGCAATTTTTCGTCTGTCAAACATTTAGAAATCATTAACGTGACCATTTTATGCAATCTATTTCGGAATTTCAAATTTTTTGAAAAATTTTCTTTCTCCCATTGGTAGAGCTCGGTGAGAAACGCTTAAAACACCATTATTATTGCCTGTCTACAATTAGTTGTCGAGATATCGAACTTCAAAATTTTAGCCCCTTCCCTAAATACAGTATATGTGCCTGCGTATGCAATATTTTTAAGGGTGGATGTACGAAAATCGGTGACCCTGTATTTTGGGATTTGTTTGGCGGCAGGCAAAATAAAGTGCATCTTTGACGTTTCCGATCTCATTCTATCCATTAAGCTTATATGGTTTATATTTTCAAAAAAATTTATGTCTTATCAACAGACTATGAAAAATGAAGTTTTTTTTACCGCGCGTGAGCCAAACATGGAAAATAACGATCCTGCAGCACGAAGCACCAAAATTTTTAAAGATTTTCTGATAAAAAGATGCCAATTTTCATTGTTTTCCGTGCATTCTCTTACTTTCCCAGAATTTTTTAGGCTAAGAGGGTAGCGTGCGTTCCCCGTTATCACCCCCGCGTACGCCCTTGTCTAGATGTACACTTGTTTCATAATTATTGTACATCTTTTTTTAATCTGCTAAATTTATTCAGAAGTTTGCTGAACATAATTGGACTTCGATGATAGCTTCGTCATATCGTCAGTAAAAGACGTCAAGTCTTTTAGACAGGAACCTTGAAGCTAAGGCTTTCTGCACTGAGAAGCAATCAGTCCCGAGCTTTAGAAGCAAATTGTTTCTCAGGATGGAACTATTATTGATCAAAATGGCAAAATCGTAGACCTATCTGTGCATTGCGTTACTGCAAATGGTTTTGACGTCAAGCCTTATTTGATTCTACAGACAACAGTGAATGAAGTTTTTAGTGAACGAAAAATCGAATAGATATTCAAATGAAGAGGCAATGAGGTACTATTTGACGCGCGAATCAATCTTCAGTTGTGTTTTTTGGTGATGACGTCTTCATAAAATCGAATTTGCCAAAATTGACATCGCTAGAAAGCGATTGAAGCTAAATCCAGGAAACTTTTTGGAATTTTTCAGAAAATGACGAATTCGAGGGTATACAATATTTACTAAGAAGAATTCCCGTGGAATTAAATCTTCTAGGATTTCCCCTGCTTTAACTTTTTTTTGCTAACAGGGATTAAAGTAGGTATTGATGAAAAAAACATGAAAACAAATCTGCACAAATCATTCTTTTACAGTCTTTGCTCTTTTGAAATTCTGGACTGACCGGTTGTTAAAGATACTTGTGCATGTATACCATTCATACATGCACATAGAGGGTGCAGAAACCATACATGGGTAGCGAAGCGACCAAATTCTAGGGGTCTGGGTGGTGTAAAACTGGCAAAATCCAAAAAACATGCCAAAAATTCAATTCTATGGAGTCTATCGATTTTTGGGGATCTACCAGATTTTGGGGGGTACAAACCCCCAAGCATACGTCGGTTGGGCAGCACCCAAATTCTGGGGGTCAGGATGGGGTAAATCGCCAAAAATGTTAATAGCAGAGGGTATTTCAACTTCTGGTGGGGTACAAACTCCCCACGCCCATGTTTGCCCCTAACTCCTTCGCCTTTGTGTGGTGCGGACTGCGTGGGGGTGTTAACTTCTCGTTGAAGAGTTAGCCACACGGATACTGTCTGACGATTTTGAGCAGACTGGACATTTACTGCATCATTTTTGAGGATAAGAGCAGTAATAATGGCGAAATCTTCCGAATTTATACTTTTATACTTTTATGTGCTTTGTACTCAAAAAAACACCCAAAGTTGATAAATTTTTATATTTTTTTAGTGCTAAAGCGATGTAATGCAGTCAAAATGGGCTAAAAATGTTTTTAAAACGCGATATTACCACCAAAAAGCGTTTTTAGGCTATTTCGATCATTTTCATTGCTTGAATACAAAAAATTGCGAACTTTACATTTACTGATTTAGATTTCTGGGACTTAACCCGCCTCTGCCGACCCTGACCTTGTGTATCTCTGATATTATTGAAGATAATCTTAAATTTCATTTTCTAAGTTTTAGTAATTAAATAACTTTTTTTAAATTGCTCAAGAATCGTCTGTGCGGTTCAAGTTTTTTTGAATAAGCTGTATCAGTTTACTGCAAAAATATATAATTTCAAAAAATACTGAAATTGAATTTTATCCCTTTTCCCCTGTCAAAAATGTAAGTTACAGAAGCTAACGTTCATAATGGCATTTTAGATGGATAAAACCGCATTTGTAGTCGGCAGGCATGTAGCTGTGGGGGAAGGAAGAATTGTCCCCAAATTTTGGAAGTTAGTATTTTTTAACTGCCCTATTTTATTAAGACATGATGAATAAGTCAAAATTTTCTGTAGCTCTGCACTATTTATTTTTCGTATTGTCTTTCTTTGCCATGTACCAGTTGAGCACACCTGGGCGCGGGGGTTGGGGGGATGCAACGCCCGAGAAATTAAAATACCCCCAAGAATTCAATTTTTAATTTTTTTTGTTTTTTCGCAATTTTTTGATGCCAATGGATAGTGCTTGATGAGAAACGTCGAAAAATGGTGTTTTCTTCACCATATCACCATTTTTAAGGCCATTTTTTAACCTTTGAAAAATCTTGCACCCCCAGAATTTTCTTGCTGCCCACATATGCAGTTGAGTACAAAACGGGTTAAATACAGGATCGAGCTTGGAAATTATTTCCCCCTCTGACCTCCGTAGTCTGCGCATGTATGATCTGTCTGATTCTGGCGCAGGTTTGCATTGCGAACATAGGTGGGCAGCACCAAAATTCTGGGAGGAGGGGTGAAAAAAATTTCTGGAGGGGGTGAAAAAATTTTCAAAGGTCAAAAAATGGTCTTAAGAGTGGTCGTATGGCGAAAAAAACACCATTTTTCGACGTTTCTCATCGAGCACAATCCACCTTTCTGTTTTGCTGTTTCTTATGAAATGTAATCATTATACGAGACACCTGTATGTGACGCTTGTTGATTTTATTTGGTGTTGTGCTTTGCTCAGTATGGTGATCCGAACCGCCTTTGATGCTTTAACTTGTCAAAAATTTGATGTGTTGCTAATAAAGTAAAATTTAAGTACCTACTTACACAGTTCGCCATTTACGGATTCTGCCTAAGTGATAGTACACACCACCTTTGAATACTTCCTGAATTTTTTGAAGAAAATTTCAAAATACTGAAAATTGAAGAAAATTGTGGTGGAGGCTTTAGATAAGTTTCCAGAAGAGAATTTTGTGGGAAAATCTGGCAATGTTAGTGATACGATTGATAAAATTCGAATAATTTCAAGTTAGTAGAGAACATTTAAGCTAACTTCATTACAATGAAACAGCGGGAATTTCGGTAGGTATTTTACTAGATATCCGTCCTCACATGCGAAATTTTCAACCTATATTAGTATACCGGCGCCTCCCTGTTATAAATCAAAGATATATGGAAAAATCCGGATTGAGGCTAAATTTCACTTATCCATTCAAAATAAGTACTACATTTTCAGATGCATGGGGCATAACCATACGTGGGCAGCAAGAAAATTCTGGGGGTGCAAGTTTTTGAAGATCAAAACAGTGGCCCTAAAAATGGTGGTATGGCGAAAAAAACACCATTTTTCAACGTTTCTCATCGAGCACTATCCATTGGCATCAAAAAATTGCGAAAAACACTAGAAAAAATTCAAAAATTGAATTCTGGGAGTATTTTGATTTCTGAAGGGTATTGTGTTTTCTCGGGGGTGCATACCCCCACACCCAGGTGTGGGCATTACCCCTTGGAGGGTCAGGCAGGCAGGAAGGTGCTGTCCGGCGATTTTGAAAGTACGGATCATTTGTGAGGATCAAGCAGCAATAATGCCAGAATTTTCCCAGTGCTGTGCTGTTCACTCAAAAGTCACTCACTGCTGATTCGATGTGGTTTAAAAAATCTAATTTCTCACCAAAATGCTAAATTTCTACACTTTTAGTGTTAAAATCAATTTAATGCAGTCAAAACAAGTTAAAAATGCGATGCTTCCACATAAAATCTTTTACAAAGCTTATTTTGACCATTTCGTCATTTGATTAACAGAAAACGTGAACGCTTAATTTATTGGTCTGAATTTCAGGGATTTTATCCCCCGACCCTGTGCATCAATCCAATCGAATTTACCTAAGCCTATTTTCTGATGATTTATAGAACGAAATATGTAACCTCGCTTAGAGCCCTGCGCGAGCTGGATTTATATTTGTACATCGATTATATTTGCAATCGCAGCAGCTCAACCAACATATTAGCCAAAATAATCAATAATTTGAACACAATACAACACGCACGAAGTTTAAGTAGTAGCAACATAAAGCACTTTTAAACTGCAGATGCATGTCAGCAAAGAAGTGACAAAAGAGGGCTAAAATAAAGCATAATTTAGCGCCTGCAATTATCACCCTCCTGCTGAGTTTGCATAAGGATCAGCAATTTTTCATACAACATTCATTTAATAATCTTTGAAGGTAAAATTATTAGTGTCAAATTCATTAGGTAGTAAGTAATTCATTGACACTTGATAAGCACAAATATTTCCAGCAATACAATTGGCCACAGAACAAAAACAATGCAACGAGCTTGCATGATTGGCAATAATCATGTAATTATCGAGCAGGGCACGTGCGAAGAAATCCAGTACCTGGAACATGTGCAAAGATATGAATAAAACTTAATAGGAAGGTTACTGAAAAGCGAGACAAGAGAAGCATATTGTCCAGTCAGAGATCTGCGAATAAAGCCCGGATGGCCTGAGATGTCGGCGATCATGCAAGGCAACAGTGACGCAGCACTGTTATAACATATTTGCAGCTGAGTATAATGGTTCGACTGATGTCAAACAATTTAAGAGCGTTTTTTTGCTGTATTATCATGAAAAAGCAAAAGTCACTGGAAAAATAAAAAAGCAAATGAATTGTCAGTGCCGAAAGATTTTCTCCCTTCATACGTGGGCAGCAAGAAAGCCTCCTGGCTTTCCGTATAACGGAAAGCCAGGAGGCTCAAATGATTAAAAACGTTAAACAATAGGAGAACAACGTAATTTTTCAAATTAAAGAAAGTTAACGACGTATTTTTTCAAACTTGAATCTTAAACGACGTATTTTTTCAAAGAATGATCAACGTAATTTTTCAAAAGAATGCGCCTCCTGGTTTGGAAAAAAGCGTTAAACAACTTCCAGCAGATTCGCTTTACTCAGCTAATAATTGTCGATAACGACGTAAAAATCCAAATATTCGTGTATCTTAACACTAAAATTCTTGAAAAAGAAAAGTTATAAATTTCAAAATAGTGATCCTCCTGGTTTGAAATTTTGCATCGTTATACTCAACTGTTTGAATTTTCACGTCAAACAAACGTATGAAAAAGAACATAATCTTTTACACAGCTTAACATTTTTAATCATTTGAGCCCCGACAGTAACAACAATTCAAACAACATTAACGTATTTTTTTCAAAACTTTGATTAACGTAATTTTTCAAAATGCATTGATTAACGTAATTTTTCAAAAAACGCAGAGATTACGTAATTTTTTAAAACGCAGAGATTAACATAATTTTCCAAAACGCAGAGATTAACGTAATTTTTCAAAACGCAGAGATTAACGTAATTTTTCAAAACGCAGTGATTAATGTAATTTTTCAGAAATGCAGCAGAGATTAACGTAATTTTCAAAACGTAGAGATTAACGCAATTTTTCAAAACGCAGAGATTAACGTAATTTTTCAAAACGCAGAGATTAACGTATTTTTTCAAAGGACTTCGAAGCGAAAAAGCTGTAATGAAGATCATTTTACCTGCTTTTCTAAGCCACCCTTCCCGCAAATACTGTACCATGCTTGCGGCACAGTGTACTAATTTCGGCCGGGTCTCGGGCATCGTTTTTTTCCACTTCTTAGGCTATTTGTCAACCGAAATTCTGGGAAATGGAAAAAATTTTTGGGCTTGGTTGGCATTTGTGGAAAATTTTTGTAATGTTAAAAATGCATTTTAGAGAGGTAAAACTTCAAAAACTTTTCAGCGGCGCAGCGCCGAATTGATTTATAATTCTTACTTGTTATTAATCTTTAAGCCGCGCTGCGCCAATTGCAGCATTTTTATCGACAATCTGGTCTAGAACTTCACTACGATTGAAAATCCTTACCTTCTGCATGGATTTGGTTAGTTTTTGTAGCGCAAAAATGCGTTTTAGAGAGCTAAAATTTCAAAATTATCAAAAGTTTTTATTTATTTATTATATTTTTTGTACCTACATATTTACAATCTATAATTTTTCAGTTTCTTTCACAATCATGACATCCTGTATCCGGAGGTCCCAAACGTTTTCCCGATTTTCGCTTTTCCTTGATTTGTGTAATGCCAGTGGGTAGATCTCAGTTAGAAACGTCGAACACTACATACGGTTGTTGCTCCTACTGTCATTTTTTAGAATTCTTAAATATTTTAGAATTTTTGAACCTCAGACTCATTGAATTTTGGTTCTTCCCCTGAATAATTTGGAAGGTATTCTGCCTTCAGCTATTGATGAAAAGTTGTAATGTGACTCTTTTCTTGACTTATTAGATGCAAGAAGGAAGTTGACAAGATTTTTTGTTAATCGAGACGACTGATACAAAAATGTATTAAATTTTCGCTTCTGCTCCAAAATAATCTTCCTCACCTAGGTATTCCTGTGCCTGGTGCACACCCACCTTTTGCATGTGTACGCGTTTAGTACGTACAGTAATTGTATAGGTATTATAATTTAGCGTAGGATAGTACCTGCGTCTCTGATTCCTCGATATATCCAAATACGCAGATTTCACTAGCGACATTTTTAAACTGAATTAAAACGCATTAGATGTTACAGTGATAAAAACAATATAAACCGATCAACAGTAAGCTGAAAATTAAACTGCATGTATGTATATGTCTTACAGTATTAATATTTTTTACAGTACGCTAAATAGTTGTGCATGATGAAGGATGTTTCGATTTCTTCACTGTTCGGCGAAATCAATCACCGGCCGTTAAGCAACTATGAAGTCGGGGCTACAGTAATAAGGGTGTTCTATTGTCGAGCAATTTCATGCACTAAGTTGGGGTTAAAAAATACTACAGTAATCTTATGTTCACTAGGTCTATTTTTTGCAGGCCTTACAGTAATAAAGTTTTTTATATTATATATGGCTTACAGTAATAATATTTTTAATGGCATGAGATTAATTCTTTATTTCGCTGTGAAAAAACAACCGGTTTCTTCAGTGTTCGATGAATTAATTGCCGGCCGTTGAGAAAGGATGAAGTCGGGCGCTACAGTAATAACGGTGTTTTATTGTCGAGCGATTTCTTGCACCGAGCCGGGGTTAAAAAGATTACAGCAAGGAGGTGGAAATGAGAACGACAACTATAGGTCACGACTTGGAGGCTCTTCTTGATCAAACTATTATAAGCGAGCTGACAAAAGGCATGCAAATGTTTGTAGAACCTATTTCATGTATTTACCTATGCATTTATATGTATATACATATGTACGTGTACATAACTTTGTGAACATGTTAGATATGGAACAAATGTATAGAGGTACCTGCTGCATTGTACGAGTGAGTACAGGTATCAACCACATTGTACATAACTTTGTGAACGTGTTAGATATGGAACAAATGTATAGTAGGTACCTGCTGCATGGGTACGAGTGAGTACAGGGAACAACCACATTTCCTTGCTATTGTTGCTCTCAATGCACATACATATGAAGGTTAAAATAAAATATGTACCTATGTATAGTCTGTTTCATTTAACTTTGCGGTTTTCTTCTGCATTTTTCCAACAAGAAACAGGCTACAAAAGCGGTTTGAACTTTTGATGCAGTAATGCGGAAAGCGGTTTAAACTTTTGATGCAGTAATGCGGATTAACACGAGCATACGTCTCTACATGACTCAACATACTGTAGAATATCATATTTATTGTATTAGTTTAAAACACTTTTGTAGTCGCTTTAAACTTTCAAAAACCTCAGGTACGTAGTATGCACATGTGTAATAGTAGCAGCGTCGTCGGCGGACGTACTAGGGAATGTATTGTATGTACGCAAACATTTGTACGAGTATGTATGGGGCGGATCGGGCGGTCGCTCAGGGCCGCTAAAAGTAAAGGGTCACTAAAAAATTCTGGAGAATTCGAAAAAATCTGTGATAGCGGCCCTAATATAGTAAACGATATCGGCTAGTGGCTTCCGATATTAAGCAAACTATGTGCAAGGATTGGCAATGAAATACATAGGTATGTTTATGTAGGTAACAATAGATGCGCAGCAAGTCTGGTCTGGGGGGTCAGCCGGTCTGTGGGAATCAAAAATCTGACTTTTTGGAGCCAAAATTGCGTCAAAAACTGCTATAAACGCTAAAATAGCGTGAAATCTATATTAATCTACAGTTTCTGATCAATTTCAAGCACTTTTCAAGAAAAGTTTTGATTTTCATCCGTTTTTAGCTTTAATTTTGTCTCGTTTTTCCCAGAAAATTTCCCAGTTTTCTATTTTGGGGAGTCAGGTGCAGAGGTGCACAGCATGTCCGGTCTGGGGGTCAAAAATTTGACTTCTTGGGGCCGAAATTTGGTCGAAAACTGCTACAAGCGCTAAAATAGCTTAAATCTATGTTAATCTACAGTTTCTGGTCAACTTCAAGCACTTTTTAAGGAAATCTTTGATTTTCATTCGTTTTTAGCCTTTATTTTGCCTCATTTTTCGCAGAAAATATTCCAATTTTCCATTCTGGGGGTCAGGTCAGAACCCCCCAAAGCCCATAAGCATGTCTGTATGTAACTACGAACTTTTACTGAATACAGAACGTTATATATGTACATAGGTACACTTTTGTGTGTTTTTGAGAAGTCACGAATCAGTCAATGAATTAGGCAAATTTGAATCATGACTTTCCATTATGACACTGTTTACAATATTCATGATTATTCCGGTTTTATTCCATTCGTCATTATGATTTTAGATTTTTTTAGAAAAACTTTCGTGAAACTTCCAGAAATTAAGCTATAAAGAAGCTGGCCCATGGACCAGCTGTAACATTCCTTTATTTCATCTCTAGAAAGCGGATAATACATAAATGGCTGAGGCATACAGTGCTTCACTTCATAATACATAAATGGCTGAGGCATACAGTGCTTCACTTCGCATAAATTTCAGTTCAATCAATGCTCACGGCTCATTGAATATTGATCGTTTGTAGCTAAGATCACATTACTTACCTCAGGCCATCATTCACCCTCGACTGCATGCTTTAGCTTGCAGAAGTCTGTCCTAAACTGGACACTGCCAGGCACAAATGTAGCTGGCTCTACTATTTTGGGGGACCAATACCAATTTTGGGGGGTCGTGGGTCCAAAAAGGCCAAAAATAGCACAAAATAACGTTTAAAAAGTCCAATTTTTCCGTTTTTTTATGAATTTTGGGGGGTCCGGACTCCGGATCCCCCATTCCCCCAGAGCTACGTGCCTGACAAAACGTCCTCAACGATCCTAACCAAACATCCCACCAAAATGTCCCTGCACATTACTTCGATATGTAAAATAGCCTACGAAAATAGAACAAATAGCTAGTTTGATGAAGAAGAGCCTCCAAGTCGTGACCTATAGTTGTCGTTCTCATTTCCATCTTCTTGCTGTAATCTTTTTAACCCCGGCTCGGTGCATGGAATCGCTCGACAATAGAACACCCTTATTACTGTAGCGCCCGACTTCATCCTTTCTCAACGGCCGGCAATTAATTCATCAAACACTGAAGAAATCGGTCGTTTTTTCACAGCGAAATAAAGAATTAATCTCATGCCATTAAAAATATTATTACTGTAAGCCATATATAATATAAAAAACTTTATTACTGTAAGGCCTGCAAAAAATAGACCTAGTGAACATAAGATTACTGTAGTATTTTTTAACCCCAACTTAGTGCATGAAATTGCTCGACAATAGAACACCCTTATTACTGTAGCGCCCGACTTCGTAGTTGCTTAACGGCCGGTGATTGATTTCGCCGAACAGTGAAGAAATCGAAACATTCTTTATCATGCACAATTATTTAGCGTACTGTAAAAAATAATATTACTGTAAGACATATACATACATGCAGTTTATTTTTTAGCTTACTGTTGATCGCTTTATATTGTTTTTATCACTGTAACATCTAATGCTTTTTAATTCACTTTAAAAATGTCGCTAGTGAAATCTGTGTATTTGAAAATATCAAGGAATCAGAGCCGCAGGTACTATCGTACGCTAAATTATATTGCCTACAGAATTACTGTAGGTACTAAACGCGTACACACACAAAAGGTGGGTGTGCACCAGGCACAGGAATACCCCTCACCTACGCATTTATACTATTAACAGTGGCGATCCTATCTAAATAATAGGTCCTGAAATAGGGTTTTTACGTGTAAATCAACGTTTTTGCACCGTTTTAGCTTTTTTGTACTTTTATCAAAAGTGATTGGCAGTTTTTCGAAAAATTTCTGAATTCTAGGCAATCTGGTGTGAAAAAAGGCCTAAATTATTTATTCGACTTTAGTGGAAATCCCGCGCAAAATGCGGAAAAATCAGTTAAATTTGGGTTAAGGAACGTCTCTGTGTGCAAAAACTTCATAAATTGCTGTCCATAAGTACGGCTTTACACTTCCAATAAAGTCCATAAATATCAGAGATTTTCGGAAAATTTGTATATTATTTTATTTTTTTATTTTTTATATTATGGTGAATTTTTGCGCGCTGGTCATTAATAGGACATCCATTCTGGATGAAGATAGTTAAATTTTTGATTATTAAAATTTTGAGAGTTAAATTTTTGATTATTAAAATTTTAAAAGTATTTTGTATTTGAAAAATAAGAAATTTTTCACTTTTAATGCGCCTGCTCACATAAGCTAAGGCTTATTTTTTGCCTGGTGGATCCGCAAGCAGCATCCATGGGTTATTTAGTCGAAGTCCAACCACAAGAAACCTTTTGCCTAAATTGGGAAAGAGTGAGAAAGAGTCAAAATTAAAAAAACGGAAATTTGAATTTTAAGGAAATGAATGGACTGTGATCAAAATGGATGTCATATTCGTGATCAGCACGTGAAAATTGACCATATGTACTTTATCAAAATTTGAAAAAATTTGAAAAATTTTTCCGGTGTCACTTAAACTCCATAAGTGTCATTATTTTCATGTATTTTCTTCTGGAACCGTGTCCTTTTAAGTTGTTTGTACTATTTTGAAATATATTGTTTAGGACTTGTTTATCCTGCTCTGTTGTATACGGAGGTTTTTTAATTACTTTTAAGGCTTATATATAGTTTGACGTTTTATCTAACGTAGACCTGATCCTTGGACTGCTTAATTGAATGACTTAGATTGGACCGCTTTTCTGTGCTCTCTGCTGATGTTTTATTCTTATGCTATGAAGAATTTGCTCTTATTATTTATTTTAGACTGCTCTACATTCATTTCTATCAGATTTTCTCTGTGCGTACATGTGCTTTTTTAAGGGAGGGGCAAAATGACCTCCAATTTATAACCAAAAATGACCAAAAAACCTAAAACGGTCAAGAACAACTTTTTTCCAAGACATGGGATCATAAATTTTCTGGCTTTAGGGGATGGGGAGACAACCAACTTTGAGAAGTGAGGAATGCCCCACTTCTGTTACAAGTATGTCTGACACTGCCTTTTACTATTCACAATCTTTCATAGTGAAATGCATGTTTTTCTGCCTTTGCTAGCTGACCTTTTTTGGGAAAAGTGACACTGAAATACGTTGATTTTTTGCTGCAAACTTAGGAGGGGCAAAAATCCTTTGTTGATCTGTGCACTCAGCGAGTTGTCATCTTTGAGCACAAGATCTTTAGTGCTCATGAATGTCGGGGTTTCAGGGTATAAAGCTGGACCCCAAAATTTTTGAATCATTTCAGTTACTTAATGGTTTTTGTGTCAATGGACAGAATTCATTCATAGATGGGCCAGGTGGGGATGACCAGAAGGGGGTGAAATTCGAAAAGAGACACAGAGTAAGCAGGTCATTGCATGCCTTTTTTACCAAGTAATATGTTGATATTGTTATTTGCTCAAGCATGTTAAAATGTTATTCCTGGGGTTAGAAGATAGAAGAATTCATATATAAAATCCATTTTTCGAAAAATTGCTTGGTTTAGAAAATGTTTTTAAGCAAAAATTCATTGTTTTATGGCAAGCAATTGGCAAAAAATATAAGACTATGAAAATGTTAATACTTTTGCATTAAACTGACTAGGTTGACTGGAATTTTCATCAAGTAGGCTGTATTTTTCTCGCTCAAAAAATCAGAATTTTTCGGCAGCAGCTTATTTTTCACTAAAATTGCTTGACAGTGCCCACTTCTTCAAAAGTCTAAGGAGGTACCAAAACCCCCCCACGCCCAGGTGTGGTACCAGCCCCTCTAATCCCTCCCTATGCCCTTGTGTAAATTCGAATAAATTAAAAAATAGTGTTACTCTGCCCGTACCACCAATGCACTGGTCCTTTTTTAGCTTCGTAAATTTTTTATGTGTTATATCCCCGAATTAGGGTTCTTATCAAGTTTGAGCTCCAAGCTACAGCTAGTTGACGTTATCGTTTCTCTATATTCAAAATGGTTATTGGAAGATTGAAGAGCTTTGCATGCAAAATCACAATTTTTATTTGGTATTATTTTTGGCAAAGCTATTAAGTTTGTTTTGCTGCTTGGATAAGAACTTTGATTAGACAGTGCTTTCAAAATTATAATATATGTTTAAGCTTTTTTATTGCTATATTCAAAGTCACCAATTTTCTCTGAATTTCACCCTAAGTAGCTATTGAAATGAATTTTATTTACCCTTTTACATTTTTGAGTATTCATTGTTTCTGAGCCCCAAAAGTATTTCACGCAATTTTTTGTTTCCCCTTCCCATATATCCGCGTTGTACATGCTTGGCTATGAGTTAAATGAATACTAAGTTGATTGTTTTGGTTGATATCAATAGCGTAAGTAAATATCTGGTCGTTCATAAATCCTTGCATTCTAGGAGAGACCAACCTTATTTTTTGCATATATTTACATTTGGATTGACTGATATAGCGATTTCTGTTAGCGTGCATGCAACAACTCAAAATTTCGGTTCGGGGGGGGTCGCCGGCCATTCGGGAGGGGGCTTAAATGACCTCCAATTTTCGGCCAAAAATGGCCAAAATGCACCTAAAAACGGAAAAATATTCAACTTTTTCCAAAAATTATTGTGGGGCTCAAAAATTTTCTGGCTTTGAGTGAAGGGGTTGGTGAAGATTTATTGCTTTCATGTTGTAGAATTTGAAATGAAGAATATCATCAGAAAGGTCAAAAACACCTAGTCTTTTTGACACTCTTTGGTAACTGTTTTTTCAGAAAAACGTCAAAGGAAAAATTTTTGGACGAACTTCAAAAACCTTGATGGGAAGCGTAAAGCACCACTCTTTGTCATTTATCATCTAGCTTTATCCATTGCAAACGATAAAACGTGAAAAGTTAATTTCCGACAGGCACGTAGCTGGCCCTCTTATTTTGGGTGGGACCAACACCAATTCTTGGGGGGACTTAGCCGAGAAAGGCCCTAAAATAAGTTTAAAAAGTAGTATTTTTCGGTTTTTTTCTGAATTTTGGTAGATCCGGCCGGATCCCATCCCATTCCCCCCAGAGCTACGTGCCTGATTCCCGAGTCTTCTAAATCCTTGGAAGGTACCCGGCGGACGTGCACAGCATGGGAATTATGAGCGGGAGAGGGTTGAAATTTTAAAGTGCCTGACAAAATTCATTTTTTTGCCGTTTTTGACAATGCTCCCTCTTTCTATAGCGTAAAAAAGTGAGATAATTCCGGAAAAATTGAATAAACTGGACAAAATATAGTCAGAAGATGGGTATAATGCGTGAAGTGCCAAAAATTAGGCACTTTTGAGCACACCTGGGCGATGCCCCCCCCCCCGAGAAACTAAAATACCCTCCACCAGAAATCAAAATACCCCCAAGAAATCAATTTTTGAATTTTTCCGCAATTTTTTTGATGCCAATGGATAGTGCTCGATGATAAACGTTGAAAAATGGTATTTTTCGCTATACCACCATTTTAAAGGCCATTTTTATTTTCTTGCTGCCCACGTATGCTTTTGAGTCAGAAGATCGCTAAAAACGCTAAAACAGCACCTTTTCCACCAGTCTTTTTGGAAAATCTCGAATTATTTGGGCGAAAGAGTGTGAAAATATTTCCTGAGCGGTCATTTCTGGTGTCCAGTCCAGCCAATCCCTCATACTAGGCTTTGGGCTGCTTATCCCTAATGATGCATGCAATGCAGGTGTGCACTAAAGTTGATGTTTATATAAGTTCAAAATTACTTGCTAACAAAACCACATTTATGGGGAGGCACCTGTCCTCCCTTGACTGGAAGAAAATTTTTTATAAGGTAAGATAATGTGCAGGAAGATAAAAATTGTATTTCTTTGTTAAAAATCTTTGTGAAGTATTTTCCATAATTTTGTGTCAAAAGTTAGCAAAAAGACGACACTTTCAACAGTTTAATCAGAAAAAATTTTTTCAACAATTTTGAACTCTATGTATAATCTTCGAAAAATTTGTTTTTTTATAGCTATTCCAATGAAGTTTCTAAGATATAAACAAATTGATATTGGGTCCGGCCCCATACATGCACAGCATTGGAATTCTGGGGGAAGGGGATTATAAAGTGCCACTTTTGGGCCTAAAAATGGTAGGCAGGTGTTAGAAACATTGTTTTTCAACGTTTCTGACGATGCTCTATCTTTCTAGAACATAAAAACATAAAAAAATTGAAAAAAACATCAAAAAAATCGAACAAATTGAACAAAATAGAGCCAAAACATGAGTTTAATGGCGCGAAGCGCCGAAAATTTGGCACTTTTGAGCAGATAGATAGCTAAAAACGCTCAAAAAATCACCTTTATTTAAATTTTCAGGAAATTTTTTGGGAACACTTGAAAAATCGCCATTTCTGGAGGGGTGAAAAAATTACTGCGGGGTCCCCCCAAGATTATATATGGTCCTCCCCCTCGCCGAGAGGTGCACAAGGTCAGGGTCGGCAGGGGGGATGAAACTCAAAAATCCAAAACAGTAAATTTAAGTTTCACAATTTTTTTCGCTGTTTTAATGATCAAAGTGGTCAAAATGGCCTTTAAAATGTTTTTCCGTGGTAATATCGCCTTTTAAAAGCATTTTTAGTCCACTTTGACTGCAATATATAACTTTTAACGCTAAAAAATGCAAAAAATTTATCACTTTTGGCGCCTTTTGAGTAAAATAATTTAACGAGCACAAGTGGGCATAATGAAATTTTTTTTTAAAAACAGCGGGATTTTGACATTTTCATAATGACTACTAGAGCTGTGCCGGGGCCAGGCCCCGGCGCCGGGACCTAGGCCCCGGCCCCGGGCCGCAGGGCCAGGCTGGCCCCGGCACCGGGGCCGGGGCCAATGTTAGAGTTGATTATAATGTAGAAAATTGATAATGTTTTGGGCAGATTTACCTTCAAACTCAATTTCAAGCTAACCACAGATCTTGCTAATTCAAATCTTTATTTCACTGTCAGATTTATGCAAATTTCTAGTTAATAATCAAAATTGACATATTTTAAATTGCAATTCATATAGACGAGCATTTCCAGCTTGCATGTGCAGACAGCTACGTCTATCAGAACAAATAGAATAATAAGCCTAAAAAAAGTGCAAAGTAAAGCACATTGAAAAACGCATCCAAGTCAGGGGATTTAAATCCATACATGGGCAGCTCAAAAATTCTAGGGGTCTAAAATTTTTCAAAGTCAAAAAGTGCCTGATAATATATGGTAGAGCGAAAAAACACCGTTTTCTCGCGTTTCTCAATGAGAGCTATCCATTAGCATCAAAAAACCGCAGAAAAACAGAAAAAATTCTGAAAATCAATTTCTGGGGGTCTAGCGGATTTTTTTTGGGGGAGAATGTGAATTCTGGGGGTCCAGATCCCCCGATGCCCATATTCTATTATATCTTGTAATCCCAACAAATATTAACGGTTGACGTGCATATCTACAAGCAAGCATATATGCTTAGGTACATATAAGGGGTAGGGCAGGGTCGTACTATAAGCATGGTAAAGCACGCTATTATTGGCCCCGGCCTAGCCGCTCGCAGCAGCCCCGGCCCCGGCACAAAAAGGCGGCCCTGGCACAGCTCTAATGACTACTACTGACTGACTGTCAACAGCATGCCAATTCCCCAAAGTCAAAAAATTTTTTGATTCCTCCCCCGATATTGTATAAAAAATGAATTTTTTGGCCATTTTAGACAAAATTGGTGGTCATTAACCCCAATCCCTAAAACCACTGGGAAACCGCCCCATCAAAATATCGAGCAGTTGCAAATACGGCTCTAGTGATCATTTTTAGCTGATTCTGGCTCAAAAGTATAGAAATTCCAGCACTTTGCATCACACATGGGCGTGGGGGCGGCTTGGGGGTATGCACCTCCTGAGAAACCAAAATACCCCTCCAAAAACCGAAATACCCCCCAGAGTTCAATTTTTAAATTTTTTTTGTTTTTTCACAATTTTTTGATGCCAATGAATAGTGCTCGATGAAAAATGTTGAAAAATGATGTTTTTTCGCCATCCACCATTTTTAGGGTCATTCTTTGATATTTGAGAAATGTTGCACCCCCAGAATTTCGGTGCTGCCCGCATATGCTTTGCACGCATACATCATTCATTCAATTTTTTTCTAAATTTTCGAAATTTGTTACATTTTCATGTTCTAGAAGGTACTAGCATTGTTCAGAACGTAAAAAATAGTGTTTTTGACGTATGTCCAACCTTTTTATTTCAAAGAAGGTACTTTCCGAGAATTCTCTGGCCTGACACCCCCTCGAAATATCCCACACTGCACATGCACGCATGCTGGAGGTCCACTAAGATGTATGCTGGAGGTCTGCTCTGAACCAGACATGTACTTCGGGAAAACGTAGAAAAATGCGCTTTTTGCCAGCTATCCCGACGAATTTTCCGAGATATAGACCAATTTATGTTGGATTCGCCTCCCCCTTCGCCGGATCCTGGACACGGGATTGTGTATAATCGTTAAAACTAACGACTTAGTGCTGCACCAAATTTAAAAAAGAGTGCTTCAGGACGGAAGAGGGCACTGGCTAGAAACAACTACGAAATATCGTAAAACTAACATTAATTGCTGGCCATGTTTAATTTTTTCTGACACCCTGTAACTAATTTCTGTTTCAATCACAGCATGAGTTTTTGGCAGAAAATTAAGCGAACAAGTGTCAAGTGCCTAAAACAGCATAAAAGCTATTCCCTATTTTGAAGGGAAGCAGGATGGCCGAGTTTAGATAGGTAGATCCTCCCCATCATACCTGGGCGTGGGGGTTTCTGAGGTATGCACCTTCCAGAAACCTAAATACCCCCCAGAAATCAAAAAAACCCCAGAATTCAATTTTTAAATTTTCTTCAGTAGTAATGCCGGACCTTTCAGAGTCTCCGTGCTGAAGCATATACAGTGCTAAAGCATAGAGACTCTGTTTGGACTGACTTCTGCTACTAGCGCGCTTCCTAATCAGCCCACGCATTCTTCACTTGTTGTTTTTCCATGATAATAATTATTCGATATATTAATAATCGCGTTTCTACGTTTTATTGGCAAGCAATCGGTATAGGTATTCAATCGCGATTACAATCGCCCTCGAACATTACAGTCACTTTATCTATTTTACACATACAATGGAATGGGCGCCATACATGTTCGCCTTCGAACATCAAAGCGGTGCAGTCAAAATCGCTTTGACGGCTTACCACCACCAATGGAGGTGCAGGGTCGTCGTCATCGCGTTCATTCAACTTTCGAATGAATTGACGAAATGCTGATATGCGGAATCGGCACTTCTTGAAAACGAGCGATCTCAAATTTTGCAGTGACCATATCGGATACAAAATGGAAGTATGGTCGTCTATGGCTGAAAATTGGAGAAAAAGAATTTTCGGAAAGATGACATTTAAATTTTCAGCATCAGATTTCTTCTTCTTAGCCATTTCTTTTTAAAATTTTCTATAAGGCATTTGAAAATACAGTAAATCAAGTTTCTTAATGTCCCTTAGACTAAACTCCGCAAGTTTTACGGCGCTTTTGCACAGGATTTTCGCTACAATCAAAGAAATTTAATGATTTTCTACACAAAATTGTCGAAAATTTCAAAAATTTTCCTGGAAAATATTTTGAGAGATCCTAAGAAAAAGTTGACAATGTAAAGCGCAGAAAGACGTCATTTCACACACAGAGAGTAAATATAAAAAAATTGCATTGGGAAAACAACTCATTCCTCTTGCTAAGATCCTAAACTACTACTGCCCAGATTCCGGACGACATGAAAATTTTGACGAATTATTATGAGATTGTTAATGTATACGTAAAGACATTTAGCTCATTAGCATTATTTTTACGGGCACTTAACAATTATAGTCTTCGCTAAATCAAACTAAATAACTGTATTGCCATAACTTAATAATAATTCAGACCTTTAGCATGTTACTTCTACAAAATCTCAAAATCACCTGTTGCTAAAAATACTTATGCGCAATGAAGAGAAGATGAAAAATTCTTTAAATTACTAAAAAAAATTTAAATTCTCGTCAAAAGATTAGCCTTTTGCACAGAACAAAGATTTTTTAGCTCTTAAAATCATTTCTCACATTTTTACTAGCGATTCAAGTCTATTTTTGTATTGATCTTGCGAAAACACCGTCGAGAATTTCAGAAAATTTTCTACTTTTCCCTAACAAGCAATGATTGTTGACATGAAAAAATAATCTTTTTTCCGTAAGGATTAGCATCTTACCAACTTCCGATAAAATCAGTTGTTTTGTCTGCTTGTTCAACGAATCCAACTGATATAAGCGCGTCGTATGTACCTTTTCGATTGACTTCATCTTGTACATTTCTTCGAAATGTAAAAAATCGCGATAAATACATATCCCTTTCGTTTCTGTCATAGCTTGAATGATTTCGTTGCGGAAATCGCTTTCAAGGCTAGTAACGTCAAGCACCAAATAACAGGCTTGCAAATGACGCAAGTACAATTCAATTTTTTCGCGCAGCACATTGCAAGGGTAAGGAGGCACCATAATTATATGCATTTCGTATGTTTGCTGCGACGCCGTTGAAAGTTCAGGTATTATATCGGTTAGCTGATATGGTTGGCGGAAGACTCTAAATAAAATAATATTAGCGTCGCAATCACACATAGGCGTGGGGTTTGGGGGTCCTGACCCCCCACCCCGAGAATGCTATTTTTAGCCTTTTTTGGAGTTATTTTTGACCATTTACACCACTTTGACCCCCCAGAATTTCGGTGCTGCCCGCATATGGTAACATGTCAAAAAACTCTTTTTAGACGTTTAGGCGAAGGTTCTTTCTTAATAGAAATACTGAAAATTGAGTAGAAAGTGGAAAATTGAGTGAATTAAATTCTACGAAATGATCAATTCACTGATTGCAATTTATCTTCATATTGGATAAAACAATTCGAATCTTTCTCAGTCTAAGATAATTTGTAACCAACCTCATAACATGATCATGTGGAATGTTTGTTCGCATTCTGATTGTGGCGATTGCTTTGTCATTTAAGAATTTATGACGAGTGAAGAATTCCTTTAAATCGGGTTGCTCCAGTTCCAAATTAATGCGCTCCTCAAACGACATGTCTTTCATGCGTTCGTAAGCTAATTCATCTTGCGAATTACGCAAATAATTAACTGGTAGACCATATCTCAATCCATTTATACGCTGAACTATAGAATTACCAAACATTATTGCTTGGAGCATCAATTTTCTCACTATTTACTTATGCAATAATTTCACCGCCACGTTTCGTTTAACCTACCTACACACACACACACACACACACACACATATATATATATATATATATATATATATATATATATATATATATATATATATATATATATATATATATATATATATATATATATATATATATATATATATATATATATATATATAAAGTAAAGTAAATATATATATATATATATATATATATATATATATATATATATATATAAAAGTAAATATATATATATATATATATATATATATATATATATATATATATATATATATATATATATATATATATATATATATATATATATATATATATATATATATATATATATATATATATATATATATATATATATATATATATATATATATATATATATATATATATATATATATTTGTTTTTTATACTTTGGAATATTATACATCCAGTATTCATCCTTATCTCAATTGTATCATACTTTTTCTAGAGAAAAAAAACAAGGAAAAGTTTTCGCTATATGAACAGATCACGAAGTAGGATTTTTATTAGTTACTGTGCAC
>JAVLUZ010000145.1:11120305-11227321 GCA_036768485.1 Mermis nigrescens | reverse complement strand
AAATAATAAATGAATAAATAAATAAGTAAATAAATTAGGCATGCTGTTAGTATAAAAGAAATAAAAAGACGCGAGAAATGGTATATACACATGTGCATAAAAAGCACACAAAATTATATTATGAGAAATTACGGGTTTTACGAGGCGCAAGAGTTCAAGTAAAACGGGAGACGTAAGCAGGAGTTATACAGAATAAATACACAAAAAAACGTGAAACATATAAACAGGCGAGGTCATCAGAGAGGAACTAGGCTGCTACAGTTTCGTGCCTTTAATCCTCTGACTGTCATTGCAACCTAGCGGCACCAGTCTAGGCGGCTAGACTGCCTCTCAACTCTACGAACAACAACCAAAAGGAAATGCAAACAAAAACACGATAATTATTTATAGAAAATCTAGTCAATGTACCCCTACTTTGGTATTTTCAGGATAATGCTGCACATGATCACAAAAAAATTAAACGAACGCGAAAAATTCTAGAAAATCTCAGTCAATGTGCCCCTACTTTGGTATTTTCGAGATAATGCTGCACATGACAAAAACTAGGCGAGCGCGAAAAAAGTTAGAAAAATTTTTCGGGATAATGCTGCACATGACAAAAACTAGGCAAACGCGAAAAAAGATAGAAAAACTCAGTCAATGTGCCCCTACTTTGGTATTTTCGGGTTAATGCTGCGCATTGACAAAAAAACTAGGCGAAGAAGAGAGAAAACGAAAGAAAAATTAAGTACCCGGGTATCCAACCAACCAAGACTTACACGTTACGAAACTAAATAATAACATCAACGCGTACGCTAATATCTACGACAAATGCATACTCGACAACGCACAATAGTTAAGTGAAGCTACTTATTCATGCGCATAATGCAGGAAGCAGCGTCCTAACAGCGATGATAAAATCAAAACGGTCTTGAACAGTTTTGAATATAAGAATGTGCTGGAAAATCAGAAAGGTCGCTGTTTGTAAATTTTAAGTATTTTTGGCGCATGATTTTAACATTATAGCCCTGTTTTTGCAATTTGAGTGACAGATGATTCACGCGCGCTTTGAAAAATTCTTCTTTAGAGCAAAGACGCGCAAAACGATAGAGCTGACTTACAAAAACGGCATACAAAAGACTTTTAGGTGCGTTAGAGTCTGAAAAGGGAAATTAACAATAGGGAATCGAAATTGTTCTCTTTCTGTCGAAAATCAAGTAAGAAATCGTTGTAGAAAGATTAATTTCGACGTCTAAATAACTAACTTTATGAGCAGAAAAAGTTTCCGTGACATTTAATGATTTTGGGTAAATCTCTTCGATGTAATCACGAAAATTTGGAATATTTATAGCCGCGATGTCATCAATGTAACGAGTTACGTTATTAAAACAATAAGCAAGGTCTTTATTTTTAGGCGATGATAGGAATTTATATTCGCAGTAGAAAAGGAAAAGATCCGCCAAAAGTGGAGAATAATTAGATCCCATTGGGATGCCAATTTTTTGATGAAAAATTTTACTTCCAAAATTAACAAATGAATTTTGGATCAAAAATTTAAGACTTTTAGTAAAAGTGTCAAAGTCAAAAGTGAGACTTTTTATCCGAAGGAGAAGAACTCCAGTATGATTTGAAACCGTTAGTACATAAAAATTTATTCTTTTCAAAGGGTTTCTCCAGGAAATCAAAAGAAGAGGAAATAAGTTCATTTTGCGGAAGAGAAGTGTAAGGAGTCGAAAAATCGAATGAATCAATCGATTTAATGTTTTTAATTGATTCTAATTTCTTAACGAAAGAAAATGAATTATTGATAGACCAAAATCTGTTAATTCGAGAATTTCTTAAAATGGCTTTACAATAGTTCTCCCAGGAACGACGGACTAACTTGAGGCCTTCAGTAACTAGCGACGATATGAAAGTAGTAGAACAATTTTTAGCCGAGGTAATAAACCTGGATTTATAGGGAATTTTGTGTAGTTTTGGAATCCAATACATAAAAGGTAGTCTTTTGTTGAGACGTCCTTCACTAACAGGTCCGGAAAACTTAAGAAAAAACGTTTTTCTGAAATTGAATATGGTCAAAGATAATGTTTTCTTCACTCAAGTTAGACAAAACGTAGGTACCACTAGAGGATAGGGATGGAGATGAAAAATAACCCAACTCCTCACAAAGAACGGATAAATAATGATGCTCACATATGATAACTAAGTTATTACTAGCCTTATCTGCGACGGTGATGACAAAGTGATCATGTAAATTCTTAAGTTTCTCTTTAACGATAGTTTTTCCGAGGAGAGAATTAGAAAAGGAAGGAAAATTTGATGTTTTAAATTTATGAATTCTTTGCGAAACAACTTGTTTTATTCGATTTTTCCAGTCAAACAGCGAAGAAACAGGGGCCTTTTCTCGTTTCGGCCCAATTTATGACAAAAATTATCGAGAGCATGAAAAATGTCATTTTCACAAACATCCCAATTTATACGAGGAGTTTCACGGAAATTAGGACCTTTATTGAAAAGTGAAATTATGTCAGGATCCCCAATGAAGTTTAAATCACCAGTAATGACATGACCACATGGTTGATAAACATATGGGGATGAATGACAATGACAGGGCGGAATGAAACCAGTTGATGAAAATTCTTCGACGACTTGTTTATAATTTAATATCTTAGATCTAATGGGTTGAGTTAAACGAAATATAACGACAGGAGGATCTTGACATTTGAAATTAGGAGGAACGAGCTTAGTAACGCATTTTGAATGAAAAATCGAGGGCAAGTTGATGAAGTCAAAACCTTTATTCTTAAAAGTAAGTCGAAAAAAGCTAGGAGTATAATCAGTTTTCATCAACGAGACGGGCTTATAGAGCCTAAAATAAGAAATTGCGGAAATTATGCCAAAACATCGTTTTTCGTTATACGAAAATTCATGGGTGGATAATGAAACAACGTTTTCACGTAAAGATTTGAGATTTCTTAAAGAAATACCAAAAATAAGTTTGCGTAAATTGAAAGTCCCATTTTCATTATGGACTTTATTCGTCTGTTTCAAATATTAAGTTTTGCGACTAAGCTAACGATGGCTCGCGATAATTGCGGGTCAGTAAGACACAAGTATAACGTGAAAAAGAATTTAGCTCCTTACAAGATGTTTAAAAGATGTACATACTTATGTACGTATATGTGCATCTCTGGCACAAGGAAGACATGGTCGAAGAGGTGGGACGAACAGAAAGATGGGATTTCTACAGTGAATAATTTTCATATTACACCTTTTGGCGAACATTTAGGACGCATGAGGAGATTGGACGCGCGCAACGCGAGGAATGCAATTATTTAATGTTTCTCATAGATTTCTATTCAATGGCATCAACAAATCGCAAAAAATTTAAAAATTGTGAAAATTATATTCTGGTACATTATCTACATTCTAGGAATAATCTTTTGTGTTCTGGTGGGCTATGCGGCAGCAGCCAAATTCTGGCGGTCAAACTAGGCAAAATTGCTAAAAGTAAAGCACTAAAAATCCGATTCTTGAGTTAATCGAGTTTGGGAGAGCGTAGATTTTAAGGGAAAACTCACCAACCCCTCCCCCACGCCCACGTGTAGTTATGACCTGTGTATGCCCACGTGTGATTCACTACTTGTTTTATAAACTCCTTTTAACTCGATATTCCATGTCTTTCTTAAGATAACGATCAACCGAAAATTTGCTGAAGCTATCGAATTTAATGAAGTTTGGGGATTTCCCCATACGTAACAACTCATGGCGACATCATTATTGAAGAGCTGCGTTTTAAAAACAATAGCGCCTGATCCAGCTGTAATTTGGTGCAAGCAACCTGTGGCTCTGGAATCAATGATTCACTTTCAAATTTTTTTGTGTGAAATTGATATTGTTTGCTTCGTATTTCGCTTACCGTTTATATTTATATTCTCGATGGATTTGATTAAGTTGGGTTAATGGGAAGCAATATGAATTTTGTAATAAATAAATTATAAAATCACTTGCAAAGAGGCGCTTCGCTGCCCTTTTGCTGACATCAATCTATTTTGCAAATGGGTCGCTTCACTATTTATTTGCAAAAAAGCTAGATAAAACTGATGACCAACATGCTACACGTTTTCGACAACAGAAACTATAAGCCTTATGATGAATATCAAAATATCGTCAAAGGATGTGCTAATAAGAAATTATTAATCTTTCTGAGCTTACTTGCGCTCTTCACTTTAAATAATTATTCCTATTTCAAATCACTATGCTCCCAAAATTTTAATGCCAGCTCAATAACTTTCGCCATAAAATATTGGGTTTATTAGTTCAAAAGTATGCTAAAATATAATCAAATGATCTGACAGATGCGCTTTGAGAATTTTCATTTTTCTCTTTGAGGAACCTTGTAAAAAACATCGTATTTTCAGAATTCTGAGGAACTAGTCCTTCCCTGATCTCCACAGCTACGCCACTGTTAGTGGCACGGCTTTTCCTGTCGGTCGCAATGTTGGCACTTGCAGTGAGAATGTCGGGACAGTGGGAATATTGGGATAATTTAAATATTAGGTCTGCCAACAACTTCGATTATGAGTCCCAAAAAATTTGTTTTAGCAGAAATGTACTACGAATGGGCAACTTTCGGCTTAACAGCAAACTTTTGTACACTCAATACGGAGTTAGATATAGGGGTTTAAGCTTTACACTCTAGTGGATGGTGTGAAAACAGATTTTGTCTAAGATTTCTCTGCCAACTTTTCCGCTTATAAGTCGGGATAAATTTAATCAGATAGATATAAAGTACCGTTTAAGGGCTACACGTCGCAAGAAATCGCGTTTAAAAACACGCAGTTTTGAGATATTATGGGGGTGTAAAGTGTGAAATCAGGGTATGGGCGAAAAACACTTTTTTCCCAATTTGATTAGTACATTTCTCATATATTTTGCGTAACAGAAATTTAGCACATACAAACGTACTACGACTCGAAGGCCTAAAGTGGCCTGAACCGAATTTCTTCACACTCAAGAGGGAGTTAGATTCACATTTTTAAAATTTATAATGTGGTGGATGATGGAAAGATACATTTTTGTCCATTTTTCAGATCGCAAAATAAAGTGCTTTCTAAGAGGTACGTCACGGCTTATTGCATTTATTTACATCAATATTTAGCTTTTTTTGGGAGGTGTAAAGTCAGAAATCGGGTGTGTTAAACGTGTCTCTGCCTTGGTTTTTTTCTGCCAACTTGTCCGGTTATGAGTCTGGACACGATCTCAAGTCTGAAAATGTACCAGGAATCAAACATGATACGCCAGTTGGGGGTATTTTTTTACACTCAACAGTGGTGTAAAGTGGTTAACATCTAATATTTATTCGTCTCTAGGCTATTGTGGGCTTAATTTTTTCATAAATATCGATTGTAATATCAGAGTAATATCAGACTTACGAACCCGACTAAAATCTACTCTTCAGTCTGGGGCCAATTCATTTCCACTTGGAATTCCAAGTCCCAAGTTCCAAGTCTTGGAAAAACGTGAAATTTTCCAAGTCCTAGTTTATTTGCTCCGTCATTTTCCAAGTCCTTGAAATTCCAAGTTCCAACTTCCTAGTCTTGGAAAACCGGCTTTTTTCCAAGTTGGGATTCATTTGCAGCACGGTTTTCCAAGTTCCAAGGCTTGGAATTTACAAGTGTTTTTCCCAAGTAAAAGTGCATTTTTCCAAGAGTCGGTTCATTTGCTTCTGAATTTTTGGACTTGGATTCCAAGTCTTGGAAAATTTACTTGGAAAAGAGCATTATTTTTTCCCAGTCGATTTTCAGTTGGAAAAATTTTTCCAAGCGCGTTAAGTCGATCTTATACATATTATTTGGCGTAAGTGAATGATCAAAAATCAATAATAATAATATTAATAATAATAATAAGAATAATAAATAATAATAAAAGTAATAATAATAACTATTATAATATATTAATAAATAAATCTTATATTTTTCAAATTTATCGGAATAAACCTGTGACATTTAAAAATCCAAATAAATTATTATGCGAGTGTAATTATTTTTTCAATAAGTAAAAAGGATAAATTTGCGAAATTATGATCACTAACGGCCAAAAATCATCGCAAATTACATAAACTGCCAAACATTTTTGCCCCCTCCCCCTTAAATCCGCCCCTGCTTTAAACATACGTACAAAAAATCTTATAAAACAGTCTAAACATTAGAATTATTTCATTTTCGATTTAACTAAATAGCTTTTCACATCTCAAGATCGTGTTAGATGCCGCTTGCATAGCAAATTCGTCCTCTCTTGCAGCTTGCAGAAAATTGACTAGATCAGCATAAGTTGCTCTTCGAAAAAGTTTATCAGCAATTTCTAAATAAGACTAATTTTCTAAAAATCTATAGTACAAATATTGCAAAGTCGAGAAATTTAAATTCTTTTGAATTGCATTATTTAGATTTCATAATATCAATAATAACAATGATAAAAATAATAATAATAATCACGACAATAATAATTTACGACAATCAAAATGAAAAAAATTGTTCTACGAGTCAAGCAAGACTGTTCCGTTATTTTAAAGAATGCTACTCAAAATAAATAAAAAATATACGATTCTGTCAAATATGCAGCCTAATAATGCTAAGTTGCAGTACATACGCGTTATACATTAGATAATCGTGCATAAATAGGCATACAACAATGACTCGCAGGCGTCGCGCAAGATATAATGTAGGTACATGAATATAAGGCATACAACAATGACTCGCAGGCGTCGCGCAAGATATAATGTAGGTACATGAATATATATGTTTATACTACATGGTAAAAATTGGATGGAGTTCTCCTTTGTTCTCATTTATTGTGATGAATATCTGAAAACAACTTTTTTAAATCCAACAATCATGCAATTTCCAACAAATCAAGGAGGCTAAATAGTAGAGTATTTTGTGTTTTCAGCTTATTTCTACGTACTTCTGAGTACGACTCTACATCGGATCCACTTTGATGATTCTTGTCGAACTTCCGTAATGTAGCTTTCCGCAGATCTTGCCAGCATTCATCACGAAATTTACTCCACGATTTTTCTGAATATTTCGTTAATCCTCGCGATAGCGTTCCTCTTTGCACTTCTTTGCACGCCGCTTATTTGTCTTTATTCGTTAATTTTACAGAAAATGCCCAAAAATTACATCTCTTCTTTCCTCGATTGCCTTAATACGCTCATTTTTTCGCGCGTTTTATCGTTCGGTGGTTTTCGGCACGACATTCTTAGCGCAGTGCTTGCAAACACAATGACATTCCACCAAAAACAGCGTTTTCACGAGAGACGCTCGTGTGACACTCATATTGCTTTTATTGTACCTTAACTCACGCGCAGCGCATTGAGAACAGATTTATGTTAATTGGACTTGGAAATTTTTATCCGAGCCTGACTTGGAAATTTCAAGTGCTTGGAAAGAAACAAAAAGACAGACACTTGGAAACTTGGAAAATTTACTTGGAGACTTGGAGAAAAAACGACATATTTCCAAGTTGAAAAATGCTAATGACTTGGAACTTTTATTTGAGCAAATGAACTGACGCGGAAACTTGGAAATTCCAAGTCTTGGAAACTGGAACTTGGGACGGATTTCAAGTGGAAATGAATTAGCCCCTGGGAGTCTGCCGATTTTAAGCGTCCGCTAAATATTGCAGGGTCGGACCCTCCACTCCGTGTGCTTTCAAATAAATCGATTTGTGTTTAAAAAATGGAAACGGGCAAATAATTGCTTAAGTACCTACCCTTTTAACATTTATGTATATTTACATGTAAATGGGCGTTATAGCTTGGGGTTCTCACCATACGTGTTCTGTGGGAGGAGGAGTTACGGGAGTTTTGACCTCCCAGAATGGCAACTGGCTCCCTCCCAAAAATGGCGTGCGACCTCCACCCAGACTGTCGATTCTCCGTAAAAATTGTAAAAATAATGCATTTTTCAGCATTTTTGGCTCAAACGTTGTTCAAGTTACTCGAATTTTTTCCGAAGTTGTTCAAAATTTTTTGTTTTTATGTTCAAGAAAGAACGAGCATTGTCCCAAACGTCAAAAAATAGTATTTTTGACGTGAACCCATCATTTTTAGCGCAGGAAGGCCATTTTTAAAAGTTATTTGACCTGATCCTCCAGAATTCTAATGCTGTACATGTGTTTCGGACCATACATGTACAGCATGAAAATTAAATAAGGGCCACCCAGTTAGAACCATCTTTTCAAAATGACTGATAAATACGCTTCAAAACATTATTTTTCACGTCTCTGGCGGTTTCCTTCTTTCTTAAACACAAAAACATTTCTTGAATATAGAAACATAAAATATTATATTTGAAAAAATTCAATTACTGAAATGGAATTGAATATGGTCACCCTGAAACAGCAAATATCTCAAATTTTCGGAATCAATATTCTTTAAAGGAGTCGAAGTATTTTTCTCAGAAAAAGGTCAGCAGCGCACAAATGGGCGTGGGGCTCGAGAAGTTTAGAATCCCTAGATCTGCGTTAAATCCCTTATTAGAATTCAAGCGCTGAACAATAATTTGTTGTTTTTTGAAACAATGTTTGCGATTTTTGTTCCATCCGAAGCCCAAAATTAGGTTTCCGTCAATGCATGGTCAGCGGCTTCAAGGGGTGGGATCCTATAAAAGCGCTACGCAGCCCTACCCAGGATAAAATTAATGAACGGTCTTTGCGATTTTCAATGACTTTTAACCCTCGCGTTCCCGTGAACCAGGACGGCGTCCTAGCCGATCACTTTTTTGTGATTTATTTCGTTGTATGTTTTATATGACTACAAAACTTTGTCTAGTCTCATTTTAACCCTAGTTAAATCATTTGAAATGTTCAAGCTAGTAAATAAAAATATACATCCTAAACAATTAGCATATTTTCATGATTATCACGTAAAGACTTAAATTACAAAAAAGTTTTGGTCAATGATTGAAACAAGATTGGCGGGCTTCTACTTTTTAATCAGCTACTACAGTCTAAAATGATATTTTAGTCGACTAAAATTTACCATTTGCACGCATTTTATGCATGTCCACCTCATGCCTACGCTTAACTATAGTTGCATTTTTTAGTTATAACTCCTTACAAAGTTACTTAGTGAAAAATGACAAACATATTCGAAAAGAGCTGAAGAAATCTCACAAAATGATACTAATATTTGCTATGTTGAGTGAGACTAATTATATTTTAGCCTGGCTAGGACGGCGTTCTAGCACGGGAACCTTTGACTTCCAAAAAGACACGGGAACGCGAGGGTCCCCAGAAATTGACTGCTGCTCATATAAGTAAAGAAATTAGATAGAACGGATGGATAAACCACAAAATTACAAGCTTTACGAAATGAAATCAATAAAATATGTTCAGGGATAAAGGAATCATTGCCTATAGTAAGGATTTAGTTTTTAGGCAAACTAATTCATTACTGCTTGAAATTCGAAAAAATGTTTATTTCTAATTTTAAAAACGCGTACAATTATTAGTTAGCAAATTTAAAAATTCGAAATTGTTGATGAAAGAATAGTTAATTTGCACAGCGCTATGCCAAAACGAGGCGAATAACTTTGTTCAGAACTTTAATTCTTTTTATTAAGTTTAATGAATTTTTTCTAGGAGTAATTCGCGTGTCCCTCGTGTTTGTCAAAGCCTGAGGCTAAGTAGAATAAAATAAGAGGACAATCTTTCTAAATTTTGCAATTTCATTTCATTTACGCCTTTTTTAAAGCCTTGAAATTTTTAAATTTTAATTCGATTAACTGTCTGCATCTCGTTCCGAAGTTTTAAAAGTCATTAAATTTGATTTACAATTGTCGGATATCTGATTCTACACCAGCATTTTTTCTTAGTTTTTCTTAGCAAATTAATCGATCCCGATAAACATTCGGCTTTTGTACTTATCTCACTTTAAATGCTCGATATTTTTCTACTATATTTTTATGTTTCTGCTACAAAATTTGCGGTTTTGATCGAACGTATTTTCTTTTCCAGAATTTTGGCACGATTATGCACGAAACTCTGCATTCTCTCGGTTTCGCCCACACTCAATCGAGGCCAGACCGGGACCATTTTATCGTCGTACATTTCGACAATATCGAGAAAGAATATTTGGCAAATTTCGCCATTTACAATGGTGGGCTGGAAAAGCAAGGCCCGTACGATTTCGCATCAATCATGCAATACCATGCTAAAGCGGTATAGCTCGAGTAGAATTTTCAAAATTGATCAACTTGTTCTATGAAAATTGTCCCAAAAAAGCCATATTTCAAGGGTTCGTAACACACGTGTGCTGGAAGTTATGGGGCTCCGGACCAGACATGCACACGAGGTGTGGAGTTTGGGGGTCTAGACCCCTAGAATGGAAAAATGGAAAATTTTATGTAAAATAGGGCAAAATGAAGGTTAAAATTGATGGACTTCGTTGAATTTCTTCAAAATCCTTCTTAATCTAATAGCGACTGTTTAATAACGTAGTTTTGACGCTATTTTTGTGCTTATTACAGTTCTTGAGGTCATTTTGGCCCAAGAGAGCTCAATCCTTGACCCATCCCCATGCCGGCTGACCCCTATTTCGGCCATGCTGTGCATCTATGGTCTGGACCAGACATGCACGTATGGATCTGGACCCAAAGAATGGGAAAATGGGGATTTTTTAAAGGAAAATTAAGCAAAATTAAGGCCAAGCGCAGAGTATACCAGTTTTTGAGGTAATGTTTGCCCAAAAAAGCTCAATTTTTGACCGTCCCCAGACCAACTGATCCCTTCTTCCCAGATCGGCCATGTTGTGCATCTGTGGCCTGGACCACCTCTGCAGGAATGCGGCGGACCGCTCAGATTTACATTTTTGGTGCTGTTTTTGGTGATTTTGCCCTATCGAACCCCCAGAATCAGGCTGTTATCCGGCTATGGTTCTTGCTAGGTCGCGTAAGCGTTCAATAAATTTGTGCAACAACATGCTACAGACGTAATTATTTTTCTACAAAAATTCGAAAAATGTGACTTTTGCGGTTTGAAACAGGCTAGAATAATGGACATGGCCCTGTTTTCGATTACTGTTTCAAGCGAAAAATTAATAGTGTTAAGTTCGACGATAATTCGGGTAACCAGACAAAGTTTAATATAAAACCGAAGAAAAATTTAAAAAAGCTGATAATTCTTCGTGAGATTTATTTATTTATAAGATAAAACGAAAATTGAAAGTAGAAATAAAATCGCTGAAATTATCTTAAGGTGTCAAAAATATAAATTAATGTGCATAATATTCTAATTAAAAAATTGAGATTCTAAAAAAAGGACGCAAAATGCTCAAAATAATTTAGCTTATTCTAGAAAAAGTAACGCTAAAACTTTTAAAGTCCTTTACTGTGAGAGAAGTCAGTCATAGATCGACTAAACTGCGATAAATTATAAATTAAATTAATTTTATGATATAATTTGATAATTAATAATTGTAAGATAAATTATCGGAATGCTTCGAGTAAAACTGAAATACTTCATTTTAGGTAACTTGTTTTAGTTTAAAGCTTATTATCTATTCTTTTTAGGTACATAATTAGTTTCATTGTCGAGAATTTACGCAGAAATTCGACTTTTATGAATTATTAGTTTGAAAAATTTAAAGACGATTGATTTTTTCGCCAGAATGAAAACATAAACTAATTAAATACTTAAAAATATTAAGCAACCATAAAAAACATTATATTATTTGTTAATACATTCCGGAATTCTAATTTCAATCGTTCGTGAAGGTTTTGCGATATTATTCCTAGACGTGTCTATGAAAAAGTTTTAAGGCTTCCCGTAGAAGAATTAGGTAATTTTTCGATTGTAGAAAGATTAAAGCTAAAAAGTGATAAACATCGATTTTTATGAGTGCTTTGATCAATTTCTGACCGTTTAATTACGTTAGAGGGTTCTTTGAAAAAGATTAGGGGATATTTTCTGAAAAGGATTAGGGAAAATTTTCTGTGAAAAAGATTAGGGAAAATTTTCCGAGGAAACTAAGGCATAAAATTAAAGCAAAGATTGAAACTTTCAAACCTTTAACCAAACGTAAATGAAATCAATCATAACCACGAAACGCATTCATTTCATCGTTAATAAAATTTTGCTGACATCATAGCGTACTCAATCGACAGAAATCGTTGTTAAAACTTCAGACTCTGGAGCAAAACTACCATTTTTCTGTAGTTTGAAAAAATAATATTCAGGATGGCATAGCGGTGAAAATTTTTTCGTTCTCGGGAGCACTTCAGATTTCATTTTTTCCAAAACGATTGTGACTAAAACACGCACAAAAAGCATAGTGTAAAGGTCACGAGGTCAGCCTGGTCTGACAGGCCAACCAGGGAGTTTTTCCCGAGCTGAAGCACTGTTTTTTTGTATTCGGCAAAGATTTCTCCCGATGTACAAAGACTTTTCGAGACCGTCTTCGTACATATTACAAAGATTTTTGGGGACACAAAAATTGCAAAAAAGGTCTAAAATTCGCAAAATTTTTGGCGCTTCGCGCCTAAATAGTGATTGTGTGTTCTATAGTTCTTTATAATGGCAGAAATAGCATTTCAAAAGAAAAAATGTCGAAATTTTCGGCGCATTGCGCCGTTTTAAGACGATTCTTAGTGATTTTTGCCCTAAGAGACCCAGAAATTGGCTAAAATACATTACCCAAAGCCGAACAACTCTGTTTTTAACACACTAGAATCGCTACTGTGCCATATTATAGTACCCAAAAATTTATGTGTACAAAATGTACAAAGATTTTTGGGAAGACAAAACTGTAAAAAAGTGTAAAATTCTTGAAGAATTTTCGGCGCTTCGCGCCGAAATGAGTAATTGTTTGTCCTATATATATTTAAAATGGCAGAATTTGCATTTAGAATGAATAAATGTAAAATTTTTCGGCACTTCGCGCCGTTTTGAGACAATTTTTAGTAATTTTTGGCGTCAGAAACCCACAAATTAGCTAAAATACACTACCAAAGATCGAAAACTCTGTCGTACCACACTAAAATCGCTACTGTACTGTATTTTAGTATACAAAAATTTGCAAGTACAAAATGTACAAAGACTTTTGGGGATCATCTTCGTACATGTACAAACGGACCTTGTACAAAAAACACTGAGCTGAAGTGGTCTTAAATATTATGTTAATGTTAAAGTCACTAAAAGCTAGTGTGCGTATTACTTATTCCTTTATTAGAAAATACAAACTTAATATAAAATGCAGGCATGATGGTCATCTACGATGAATCGAAATGTCGATTATGATATTTTTTGCAGTTCGCTGTTGATCAATCAAAGTATACTATGACACCAAAGTGGAATGAAGCAGAGAACATCAAACTTATGGGTACGCGCGATAAATTATCAGAACTGGACGTGTTTACCTTGAAGCAAACGTATTGCTCCGATATAACAAGTGAGCGATCGCCTCACTTGAGCGTCGTGGTCTGGGGGTCGGCAGGACCGTGTGTGCTGAGCACGGCCGATCGGGGGTTGGGAATTAAAAACTGAGCTCTTTCGGGCTAGAATGACCTCAAAAACTGATATAAATCTTAAAACAAAATTATGTTACTCCACAGTTCATAGTTTATTTCAAACAATTTTAAAGACAATTTTCAATTTTTCATCTGTCTGGTTTATATTTTGCCTTATTTTCCCCATAAAATTTCCATGGTCTAGGCCATAGGTGGGCACCACCAAAGTTCTGGGGAGGGTGCAAGATTCTTTCAAAGGTCAAAAATGACTTTAAAAATGGTGGTATGGCGATAAAAACACCATTTTTAAACGTTTCTCATCGAGCACTATCCATTGGCATCAATAAATTACGAAAAAAACAAAAAAATTTACAAAAATTGAATTCTGGGAGAATACATGCATACCCCTTAACCTCCTACACCCAGGTATGGTCTAGACTCCCAACATCTCAAGTGCTTGTTTGGTCTAGACCCCCCCCCAAACCCCCATGTGCACGTCTGGTGAACGACCTTCGCGAATCTGGCGGATCCTCCTTTCCGCAAAAGAATCGATAGAAGCCCAGCATTGAATTTTAGGTTCCTATTTTTAACGATATTGCTCCATAGGACACCTAGAATTCGGATACTGCCCTCCTAAGGTGAGCATTATCGAAATCAAACAATGAGAGCGAAACTTCGCCCAAAACAAGGTTCAGAATAATGTTTAAAATTTACAAAAAAAATTAAATAAAAAGCCTCTTAAAAGTTGCACATGGCTCAAATTATAATTTTACGATATTTCTCAACAACCTCCATCTATCGACATTAGAATATTGATCACTAGCTTAAAAAATCGATCTTGAAATTACAATTTTCAATTATTGTAGCAGGGCATTCGCTAGGATCTGGGGTTTAGATTGCAGGTATATTGTATGGCCTTTCTTGAAAAAATTAATCCATTTCAGTGGGTCAGGCGGAGAACTATTTTACGACATATTTATACGAATATTATCGTCTTAGATTTAAGCAACGCCAAAACCTCTCGTTTTTGATGATTATCATCATATTTGTTGATTATTTCAATTTTTACTTTTGAATATTACTTGTATATGATTTTTGACCGCATATTCATCGCATAGAGGGGATCATCCCATCTTCTAGACCTCTTACATTTTTCACGCTTACCCATCTTTTTCTAGCCAAGGCACTTTGAAATTTCACCCCTTCCTCATAATACCCATTGTGTGCATGTCCGAATATGACTCCTTCCTTTCGTGTTTTGATTTCGAAGCAGAGGCAACAAACGACGAAAAAAGTCATGAAGCGGTTTTCTCTATTTTAAGTTCTCTCACAAAAATAAACCACAGCTTTCCCCTGAGGTTAAATCCTTTCTTGGAGTTTCAGCATGTTTTTTTCAAATTTAACGCTTATGAAAAAACAAATTCTTACCAATTTATTAATTCCGATTGTATTTACACGGCATGCATATGTCAACTGAGTCACAAGATCATTTTTTTCCAAAAATGGGCGTGGAGGGATTCAGGGTCCTACACCCCCTCGATAATCCGGCCGATTCCCTGTCCAAAAACGACGATAGACCTTAGAATTGAATTCTTAGCGTTTTTTGAAGTTTTGGCCAGTTTTACTCAACCCAGATTCCCAGAGTTTAGCGGCTGCCCGTGCCCAATTTTATACAGTTCTTGGATAGAAGGAGTATTAAAAACCGAAATTTTTTTCTGCAGCAGACCCCCCGATTTCATTTTTACAAAGAATCCTTTCTTCCTTTCTACCATCAGTTTTTCATGCCCTTTTTCAACATTTAAAAAATTAAAACTACTGAGTTTTGGCCCTCCGTCCTTTGCACAATTTTATCAATGCACGTTTTCTACACTAATGTCCAAATTTATACAGCCGAAGCGCCACCCTGCGTTGATTACATAACAAGTTGCGCGGACATCAAAGAAGTGGCGTGCAATTTCACTCAAGACACCAATGATACTCAACAAGTCTTGTGCAGTTTAACTTGCGAACTCTGCGACAAATACGTTGTTCGAAAACGCGACGCCAGCGAAACTTGCCGAAACGTCGACCCAGAATGTTCGGAAATGGTCAACAACGGTGATTGTCGGAGCTGCGATTTGAACAGGCGAACCCGGGCCCATTTATTGTGTCCCAGTGGCTGCAAAGTTTGCAGCCAGCGACCTCTTAAGCATAGGTACGCAGCAGCCGAATTCTGGGGGTCCGGAAGGGCAAAATCACAAAAAACAGCACAAAAATTCAATTATGAGGGTCTGTTGATTTAAGGGGCTCTTTCGAATACTTCAGGTCCAGACCGGCAGACCCTAGGCTCATGTGCGCTCGTAAGTTCTTGGGGAACCTTGTGATCCTGTGCTCTAATTATTATATCCGTTATTGACGCTATCGAAATTAAACCTCAATACATTGGAACCGACTTGAACTGGATTTAAGTCCGACTGCCATTTTTGAGGCTTAAGTTTGAGTACATGGCTTTATAAGCGGGATTAGAATAATTTTAGATAAGAAATTATGAAATATATGCAGCATAAAGTATATTAGACGTTAATAAGTTAAGATGTGTGGATTGGATAATCAAAGAATCTCTGTAGCTGTATACATTGAAAAATACTTTGATGGAGCAGAAGGAGCCAAAATCATAAGCTAACCCTTTCTTCACTATTTTAAGATATTTCACAAGTTAGGTCGGAAAGCTTGTAACGTATGTTTCCATTGGCTGACTGCCCTTATTACATCAGTCGCGCTATGCATCAGTAGTACTGACAAACACGACACATATGTACGTATAATAAAATTTTATCAAAACAGCAAAAAGGAAAAGAGGAGAAAACGAAAAAGAGAAATAAATGAACAATAAAAATATAATATTACCGAAAATAAAAAATAAAGCGTCCTTATTGATCGGAAAGCAACAAGATGCGATAAACACTTGAAAAAATCACCGACATTATGAATCGTGGCGGTGTTTACTAGGTGTAAAACAGTTCAAATGGAGCGCAGTGAAATAATTTATACACTTTTGCATTTTTATCATCTAATTAGAAATAAACGGGAATCACAGAAAACTTTTGTGTCCTGTAAATCAAATTCCTTGAAGGATTGGTACCTGAAACATCTAAAATACAGTCATCACTATCTACGATCAAGCATAGAGAAAGATGTTAGTAAATCGAAGTCAGTTTAGAAGTAAATTTCGCAGAGCAGTACAGATAATACCAGGGGGATCGGCTCTGCCTGTCTTTTCCCTCCCTCCCATCAGCCAGCACCTTTTTCTCAGCAAGCTGGTATATTATATATTCAAATAGGATGGAATACCTATACATAACTATGAACAGAAAAATTGACATTATTTTCACGGTATTATTTCCCAAAATTAATATCGTTTTCGTCAACGACGACTATTGCAAAAAGATACCGTTTCGCTAACGACGGCTCAAAAACACGCCGTAAACGATTGGCCGTTCTTTCCTCCCCCAAAGCCAGAAAATTTTTGACCTCCCTCCCGATTTCTAGAAAAAATCGAATTTCCTGGTCGTTTTCATGTGGTTTTTGGCCAAAAATTGAAGGTCATTTACCCCCCCCCATAAGATTGGCCGGGTACCCTTACCCAAATTTTCGAGCTGTTATATGTGGCTGCAAGCAACCCCAAGAATTGTCGATTTTTGGTAAAAATCGTAAAAAATGTACTTTCTGAACCCTAAATTGAGGGCCTCTGAACTATTGACGATCAAATTTCTCATCATTTAAATAGTGTCACTGATTTTTTTATGATTCTTGATGCAGCTGGTAATGAGAAAAAATGTCCTGTGTTTTGGAACGGCCCTTAATAAGTTTCAATCCTTTTTTAGGATGGTCTCGATAAGTAACATGCCCCATTAACGCATAAAAACACATAAAATCCATATTTGAAAGTTCTCTTATGGACAAGAACTTAACATGCATTGACAGCCATACTGGATAAGATTCGGTAAATAAATGACGTGCATGTATGTACCTCTATCTACATGCTAAGATGCAGTTATGTAATCACAATATTAATTTTATGAGACGTGTGCCGCAGTCATTTGCGATCCATCTCAGATACAGGACATTATTTTCCATGTCAAATTCTATTATGCAAGCCTGAATGAAAATTTGAAAGAGCTTTTCAAGGACTACAAATTCATGTAATTTTAAACATAGCTAGAAATTGAAGGAGCATGAGGTCTCTAAAGTTGTATCGTACCCCAATAGTAATACTTTTTTACAGTATACCTTCGAAAACACTTTCATATTTCTTTTCAAGATATGCTGGTTTTGTAGACCAAGAACTCATATTTCAGATAAAACCAAAGCAAACGATAGGGTATTATAGGCACAGCACAGTGTGTGTATCCCTAAACTTGCGTCCTATTTTAGGGATGGCTCTTAATGATGGGTTAAACTTTTTTCAGTTCATTTTTTCCTCAAAAGTGTCAGATTTTCGGCGTTTTCCTCCTTAAATTCATTTATTGACTACTGTATATGTACTTTGTCCAATTTACTAAATTTTCTCAAAATGTTTTCGAAATTTGTTATGTTTTAATTTAGAAAGAACGAGTATTGTCCGAAAGGTCAAAAGATGGGATTTTCGATGTGGAGCCACCGTTTTGGCACAAAAAGGCACTTTTCAAAAATTTTCTGGACCTGGCCCCCAGACTTCTCATGCTACATCAAAGGTTAAACCCCGTCAAGCATGCGTATGATTAAAATTCTTCTTACGTCAGTACCTACTTTTAGATCTGACCCTTCGTACAATGTCAAACTAGATAAAAGTCAAATTATTGCATGATCAGGTTTTTCAGCAGCTGCAGTGTGTGACAGTGAATTTTGTTTTTTGAAAGCTCCTCCGATCTTCGCTTTTTGCAGTTTAAATAAAATTCATTCCGCACAAATCTACGAATTTTTGTAATCTTATCAAGTGAAAACATTAATTCTACGAAAAGTCATTTTTAGGTATCGAATCTTTAAAAAGTAATAAACGAGCATTAACAAGGATTGCAATTTATGCTAACTTTGAAATAAATTAACTTTGCAATCTAATCATTAGATTATCTCTATTTTGTTGTTTTAAATCATTAAATTTTATCCTTAAAAAGTATGATAATTTGCAGTTTTAGAAAAAAATTTATTTTTCTACAATAAGTACCTAAACAAAGTTTCATTAATAAAGCATACTCAGCTAACTTGAAACATCATCTTTACTTGAACTCATTTTCTCGCGAAATGCTCATAAAGTTTTAGCGGGTTGTAAATATTGTTCGTAAACTTAAGGTCGATTTCGTGATGAATTGCTTCTTTGGGACTTTAACTTACAATTATTTTTTGCCAAAAATGACATTCAGTGGCTTTCATGTAATGAACTAGCCATGATAGCCTAAGTAATAAATCTTTGCGCTTTTATTTTGGGAAATTATACTGCCTTTCTGGTCCTACACATAGGTGGGCGGCACCAAAGTCCTGGGGGGCGGGGTGCAAGATTTTTCAAAGGTCAAAAAATGGCCCTAGAAATGGTGGTATGGCGAAAACACACCATTTGTCAACGTTCATCAGAAAATTGCGAAGAAAAACTAAAAAATTCAAAAATTGAATTCTGGGGGTGGGGGTTATTTTGGTTTCTGGGGGGAGAGTATTTTGGTTTCAGTGGGGGGTCCTCAAACCCCCACCCCCGCCTGGGTATGGTCCTACAGGTTATCGCGTAACTATAAATGAATGCAACAACGCGCCGGTCATTTCAAAGATTGCGAATGTTTTCTGGCGAAGTGCGCACATTCGGCATTGCGTTTTTTGCATTCCATTGCATTCACATTACTCATTTATTATTATTCAGAAAGAGCAAGGACGTCGCCCAAATTCACCAGAGGATTCAAAAATTTTCAAGGTCGAAAATTCAAAAAAAACAAGGTTGGAGGCAAAATAATACCGTTTTTTAATTTTTCTGATCAAGCTCTATCCATTGGCATAAAAAAATGTGAAATGAACGGAAAAAGATTTTAAAAATATAATCATAGGTCGGATTTCGGGGAAGATATTTTGGTAATATTTTTTGGCGGTCGCTCGTGTGCGGTTCAACTGTGTGCGTCCGGTCCGTGGCTGTGCAATGCCGAAAGATCAACGCGAAATATAAACCGGCGTCAACTTTGAACTTGACTAAACAAATGAACCGGTTTTCAAGACCTATTAGTCTACCGCACATTTTATGCTTTTTAAAAGCAATGCCCGAACTTTTAACCAATGATTTTATTATAGTCAGACAGTTGTCTCGCCGTTCCTTCGTGCCATCACACAACTTTATTTTCTTTATTCACCTATGCAAATACGTATACATTGCAAGTTTATATTCCGATTTTAAAATATGCTTACATATGTATGTTACCTACGTGTAGGTTTATTTAATTCGGATCTTGCGCAGAATTTTTTGCTGGACCGTGTATCGAACGATCAATAATTTTTGCCGAAGTACATAATAAGTTCGTCAAATTCTCAATGTTAAAATTAACAGATTTTAAACGTTGTTTTATTATTATTATTATTATTATTATTATTATTATTATTATTATTATTATTATTATTATTATTATTATTATTATTAATATTATTATTATTATTATTATTATTATTATATATTATTAATATTATTATTATTATTATATATTATTATCATTATTATTATTATTATTATTATTATTATTATTTTATTGTTATCATTATTATTATTATTTTATTATTATTATTATTATTATTATTATTATTATTATTATTATTATTATTATTATTATATTATTATTATTATTATATTCATCCGTCGTTACTAGATTATTCATTATTTGGTTAAAAGTTAAATTAGGTTATTAACTTCGATAACTTTTATTTGCCTTTTAAAGGTTTAGGTACTTTGAGTTCAAAGGTTTTCAAAATTGTGATTTAAGTCTCAGAATTTTGGGTTGCCCAGATCAAATTCTACCGGGTACCAGATAGCCTATGCTATCACTCGAACCAAGAGCAAACCAGGTAAGCGCGATACGCTGTTTTCATTAGCATTCAAGACGGAACTGATCTATAAGAACTGATCTTCCGTTTAATTCAAAAATAGCGATCAGGACATGAACACAACAAAGGCTCAGATGAATCGGTGTCATTTTAACAAGCTTCTCATAACATTCGTTAAATTTTGACACAGTCTGAGTTGAGAAGGTTAAGAATCCTAATCATTGAAACATCACGACTTCCAGATCGTCTTGAAATGCAATACCTCGGACATGTCAATGCGGCTTAGCGTTTGCTGAAAGTAAATGTAATTGATTTTAGAAACAAGAAGGTCTGAGTTGGGGGATGGGTTTGGAGCTCGCTAATCCAAGGCTTGCAGAACGTCAGAATGATTATCTACTATATATTTTTGAAAGTTTGTTTGTTTGTATGTATGTTCGTATGTTTGTGCCGGGCTGGCTCCGGCCCAATGAAATTTGGTGGGCTGATGTTTTGGGCCGAGGTCGGTCCAATGGGGAAGGATCCGTAGCGATCTTGAAATTTCGACAAACGCACCCATTGGCCCCAGGAGGGAGCAGGGTTTGGCCCCTGTACTATGCCTCCACGATTTCGGGAGATGGCCGATTTTTTGCTTTTTTCAAAAATTAGTTTATACTGCTTGTATAGGGATACCTCGTCATATGAGCATGCCTGGCGACACTATGTACATTGTTATATGTTATAGCATTGGTCGGCACTGTGAAACATCAAAATACGGGTTTAACCAAATGATGCTATAACATAGGCAATTTTATAAGATAGGTATGATATGAGATACTATGTGCAACAAGCATAAGCAATGCTATAAGATAGGACGTGATATAAGATACTCTGTGCTACAGGATAGGCAATGCTTATAAGATAGGACGCGATATAAGACACCCCGTGCTACAAGATAGGCAATGCTATAAGATAGAACGTTATAAAAGATACCCCGTGCTACAAGATAGGCAAAGTAGCTATAAGATAGGAAGTGATATAAGATACCCCGAGCTGCAAGATAGGGCAATGTTATAAGATAGTAAGGGATATAAGATACCCTGTGCTAATCAATATAAAGAGGAAGCCGTGATTTTTAAAGAATCAGGATTTGAACATTCTCGACTGATGCTCCATCAAGATTTTGTAAAAATAGAGGAGCATGGAAATAGAAACTTGATTTATTTAATCGTTTGTTGTTTTCATGCCCCGATTGCATTAGGAGTTTCATTTAAATCTAATGGTGGCCATGCTGGCTATTAAAATTTAAAAGGTCAGTTCCGTTTTGAGTGCTGATTAAAACTGCATATCCCATTTATCTGGTTTACTTTTGGTTCAAGCGTTAGAGGGAAGGGTGGTGGCAAAGATTAATTGGGACCATATCTGGGCGTGGGGTGGTTTCGGGGTATGCACCCTCTAAAAACCAAATACCCCCCAGAAATCGAAATACCCCTCCCTCAGAATTCAATTTCTGAAATTTTTCTTTGTTTTTTCGCAATTTTTTGATGCCAATGGATAGTGCTCGATGAGAAACCTTGAAAAATGGTGTTTTTTTCGCTATACCACCATTTTTAAGGCCATTTTTTGACCTTTGAAAAAATCTTGCACCCCCAGAACTTTGGTGGCACCCACCTATGATTAGGACCATACGTTGGCAGCACGAAAATCCTGGGGGGGGGGGGGTGCAAAATTTTTCAAAGGTCAAAAAATGGCCTTAAATATGGTGGGACGGCGAAAAAAACACCATTTTTCAACGTTTCTCATCGAGCACCATCCATGAGCATAAAAAATTGCGGAAAAACCAAAAATATTTCAGAAATTGATTTCTGGGGGGTATTTCGATTCTGCGGGGGTATTTTGGTTTCTCGGGGGGGTACATACCCCCAAATTTCCCCACGCTCAGGTGTGATTGTGACCATACGATGGGCAGCACGAAAATTCCGGGGGGGATGAGTTTCGCAAGTGAAAATTTTTAAAGGTCAAAAATGGTCATTAAAAATGGTCGATATGGCGTAAAAAACACCATTTTTCGACGTTTCTCATCAAGCACTATCCATTGACATCAAAAAACTTGCGAAAAAAACGAGAAAAATTTTCAAAAATTGAATTATGGGGGGGGGGTATTCTGATTTCTGGGGGGTATTTCAACTTCAGGGGGTGCATACCCCCAAACCCCCACGCCCAGGTGTGATTGGGACCCGATATTATCGGAAATTTTTTATGTTCGCGATATTTCGAAATGGAAAAAATGAATTTCGTCTTTACAAAAATTTTGTGCCCCAAAACTTTATGAAGCTCTGTCCACGCGTTTGCGATAACTTTTTAACCATAAAATCGGCGAATCGACATTTCCGAAATTAAAGTCAGTGCTTGATGACAATGTTTTTCGGCGTGTAAACTTTTTTGCTTTACGTATGCTGTCGTTTGCCTAAATAAAAAATTAAATTTGATTAAATTTACTCAATTGTAAGTTAATAATAAATTAATAAAAATAATTTAATTTTATAGAAAAATTTAACAATAAATTAAATAAATCAATCAAACCCAAAATTTTGATTTGTGTGAACAGCCATAAATTATAATTAAAGAATGACAGACAAGTTGCAGCCCGGAGATTTGATGTTTTGGCACAACTCGCCTAAAGTCGATCAAACAGAATCAACAGCTATAAAATTTGAAGATGCTGTCATAGCTTGTGGCACAGAAAAAAACGAAGAAGCTCCATTTCACGTTTCTCTCGTAGTCAGCGTTGAAGGCAATAAAGTTTCTGTTCTTTTCTTAGCTTATTCTAATTTTAGTTTATTATTTGAGTGAAGAAACTTTTATTTTAAAATTGTTTAAAGCCAGTCGTTGTAGTCCCTTCAATACTGAGATATTTTTTCACATTCCTTCAGCTGTAAAGAGGCGCACGGAGGCGGTAATCAATTCAGCTATGCAATTTTGCTTAGTGTGTTTAGGCAGCGCCAGAATTCCAGATGTCCACAAATATTTTATAATACAAAAAGAGGTGAAAAAGTCATGGAATAGATAAAAATAATTTAAGTTATAAAATTAAGAATTAAAAAATCGAAAATTAAATAGTACGAGTAAAAATTAATCACACTATAGGCAAAAAAACTCGTTTTTTGAAGTTTCGCTTGGTCATCGATGGATGAAAAAATCGCGAAAAGTAAAAATTCCGGAAAGTCAATTCGGCGGTCGTTCTACATTCTGACCATACATAGGCGGGCGGCATCAAAGCTCTGGGCTGGGGTGCTCAATTTTTTAAAAGGTCAAAAAATGGCCTTAGAAATGGTGGTATGGCGAAAAACACCATTTTTCAACGTTTCTTTTCAAGCACTATCCATTGGCATCAAAAATTGCGAAAAAAACAAAAAAAATTTAAAAATTGAATTCTGGGGGGTATTTTGGTTTCTGGGGGTGCATATGCCCCAAACCCCCTACGCCGAAATATGATTTTGACCCTCACTGGATGCATTTTTTATTTTTTGAAATTTTTTTGTATTTTTTAAATTTTCATTCTTTAAATTACTTTTTTCATCGATCTGTCAAGAAATGTCCTTACTTTCTCTGGTCAATTCTTGGGCCATCTTTGAGCCTCTCGCACAAATTCAAACGGAGGTTCAATGTGCACCTTGTTCATGGCCCTTAAACCAAAATCTGCTTAAATGTTGTAGAGTTTTGATCGGTTCTTTAACAATGAATATTTGATGCAAATGTTTATATTGTGTAACGCTGTTTTGCCAGTTGATTATGTAGCTTTATTAGTCTTATCTAATGATCAATTTACTGTACGTATTTTTCAACGAATAATTTGTTTGATTAATTATTTTTCTTGTGGTAATGTACATACCTAGCTAATTATTTAATTATAAATAATTTAAAAATCCATTTTAGTTTCGGAAATATTGCATGCTACACAAGAACGCGGTGTTATCTTGGAGGATGTGCAAGAATTCGTTTCTCGATTAGAACGTCATCATCCAACCTTGATAAAGTTTCTGATGCATAATGCAAGGTGGTTTTTTATGTCTAAGATTTAAAGTTTTTTTCTAATTCACCTAAACTTTTTCAACTTTCCGAGCTCGTTCGGAATTCAAAGTCAAAATATACGTACATAGATGGCTCCATGCAATACAATATAGCTTTTTTAGCATTTTTCTCCAGCAAAACTGAAAAAATATCTATGAGAAAAAGAACTTCGAAACAAAAACTTTTCCAGACTTAAGTATGAAGGTATTTGGTTCAGTTATGCAGATGTCAATCAATAAGTAATCGAATACGAGAATACATTCAAAAATCAAAAATTCCAATGATTGTCCAGTATCTACCTATCGAATTTTGGAAAAAAGATTCAAAAATAGTCATTGTTGATCAATTATACATCTCATCACCATCAAATACTTTATTGCCGACAAATTACAAAACAAATGGTAACAAAATTAGTTGAATAATACTTTAATAATTTGTTTATTTCAAAGTCGAATGAAAACTGTACGGTGTAAAAAATGCAATATGAAAATGATACAAAAAATGATGTAGAACAGGTAAAAAGGTACTCTCATAAAATTCGTGGCAATATGATGATTTTTTGAGAATGTTTGGAAAGGTCAAGATCTGTGTGAGCCCACGCCAGGTATGAGTTTGTAATCACTGTTAATGAAATTTATCGATGACTTTAGTTTTGAGAATGATGTATGTTATATCCAACGTACAGATGCAAAGCAGTCCTCGGTCTGGAGGGGAGGGGCAGCAGAGGGCTTTTCTGAGCTATGTAATATGGCCTCAAACACTAGTATAAATGCTGAAATGGCGGCAAAAATTACGCTAATCCACAGTCTCCGGTCAATTTCAAGCACTTTTGCAGAAAACTTATCGATTTTATTTGGATCCTTTTTTTGCCTGTCCAACAAATATTGAATTTTCCATTTTGCGGTCTAGAGATCCCGAACCTCCCGCCCCGTCTCCAATTTACATCTCCGATCATATTCAGACATGCATGTGGGGGATCTACTATAGCTAGACCCACCCCCCTCCCCCGTATGAAAAACTGGGAGATTTTCCCGAAAATGGAGCAAAGTAAAGGCTAAAAATAAATGAAAATTTAAAATTTCCTTCAAAAGCGCCTAAAATTCATTAGAAACTGTTCAATAATGAGTTACGCTATTTTAGCGCTTGTACCAGTTTTTGAGGTTATTTTGGCCAAAAATGCTCAATTCTTAATCCCTGCCATGCTCTGCATCATGGTCATATGTATTTTTTCAGATAAATAAAGCCTACTCGGTGCAAGTAGACACAAAGTACAAGGCAAAAGCGGTCGATTTCGCTCGATCTAAAATAGGAATGCCGTACAACGATATATTTTCTTCGAACTGCCAAAATTCGCAAAAGAAAGAAGCCTATTACTGCTGCCAGCTAATTAACGAAGCTTACAAAAACAGCGGAGCACCTGATGATCTAAAATTTCCGCTTCATCGACTGAATTTTAGAGACAATGATAAACAGTTAATCCCGTTTTGGATCGAATATTTTCGTGAAAAGGGACTCGAAGTGCCCGAAAATGATTGGGGATTTCATCCGGATACTTTTTCGGAAGCACCATTTTTGAAGCCAATTCGAAATAATTCGAAATGAAAGTACTATGTGAAATGCACTAAGTTGGATTCTCTCCTTAACTTAGATCCAAAAAAGTTAAAAGCATGGGCACCAGCAGCTGTGTCCTTTCTGAGGGTCCAAAAGCTTTTAAAGATGTCGAAATAACTTCCTAAATTGATGTAAAGACGAAAGCACCGTTTCGGCGTTCCGATCGAGCTCTATCCATAGTCGTTGAAAAATCGCGGAAGTTGAAGTTTCAATATAACTTGTTATCGATGAAAGTGTAGAGAAAAGAATGTATGTACATAGGATAACTTTAACTCCCCTTGCTATTCTCATTTTAGGGAATTAGAGCCCCTGGACCATATAGTGAGCAACGACCAAATTCTGGGGTCAGACAGATGCATATTTGGGCAGCGACCAAATTCTGTGAATATGGGTGGTGTTTCACAAGTCCATACCTGAGTGTGAGGGGTATGCACCTCCAGAAACCAAATTACACCCCAGAATCCAATTTTTGATTTTTTGTTTTCGTCGCAATTTTTAGAAGTCAATGGATAGTGCTCGATGAGAAATGTTGAAAAATGGTGTTTTTTCGCCGTACCACCATTTTTTGATCTTCGAAAAAATCTTGCACCCCATAACTTTGGTGCCGCCAACTTATTCACAAGTCCCAAAAATTCAATTCAGGGGGTCTATCGATTTTGGGGGCGGGGGTCTACCGGATTCTGGGTGGGGTACAATCCCTCATGCCCACAAGTGGCCAGACGGGGTAAAACTGCTAAGAATAGAACCTAAAATTCAAAGCCAGCGGCGGGATTGTGGATCGAAGGGGTCCGGCCGATTCTTAAGGGGGTCCAGCACAGCCAGACCATACATGGGTCGCAACCAAATTCTGGGTGGGTCCGATGGAGCAAATTTCCAAAAATTGCGTCAATGTTTAGTTCTGGGGATCTACCTAGTCTATTTGTTGAGGTGGGTGGGTCCGCCGCTGACCATAAATGGACAGCAACGTGATTCTAGTGGAAGGTCCGCCGGGGCTAAATTGCCAAAAATAGCACCAAAAATTCAATTCCACAGGTCTATCGATTTATGGTGGATGGGTCCGCCGGATTCTGTGGGATTCACGAGACCCCCATACCCATATGTGATCCAGCCAGACCCAAACACCCACGTATACAGCTGATACGAGGTGCAGCCGTTTCTATATACAGTTGAACTTGCTTAATGCATACACTACACCCGTGGGACCAAGCCCTGCTGTATGCATTATCCGAGTGTACGCATTATCCGAATACCCCAGATTTTCAACAAGGAAAACGCTATTATGCGATAAAATCATTTTTAAAGAAAAATCAGCAATACAAGTCTGCTTTAATATATTTTCACGCTTAAAGTCACAAAAGTCTTCGATATCATTCATTTCGCTGTGCTACTAAAGTATACGTTGAAGACAGACAACGTATTCCGCAAACTGTAAAGCCAAGAAGGATATGAGAAATAATGTAATAGGGTACGCTATTTCGCTATTTTAACTGATCATGGAATTCGAAATAAAAGCCGTACGCATTATGCGAAGACTGATCGCATTATCCGAGGTGAAAAAATACATGCCTGTTTAGTTTTATTAAAAATTATTGTTAAATAATTATTCATTTATACAAAATAAACTTCAAGAAAACAAATAAATATACAGGTATACTTAATACCATATTACCTACAAAATAAGAAGTATAACAACCCAATAAAATAACTAGCATGTATAGGCATACCGATGGATAAAATCGGCTGTACGCATTACGCATTAAACGAGTACGCATTATGCCATGCTATTGTCTTATGTTTTACATTGCCTTTTGGTGCGGACCTAGCAAAACAGTACGCATTATGCGAGAAAACGCATTATCCCGTGTACGCATTATCGAGTTCGACTGTATTTAACAATGATTGCCTTCTGTTTATTTCGATACAAACAGTAAAGTAAATAACATCACGATGCAATCTACTTACGCTAAAACAGCATTCTAAAACAATGTACAGAGATCACAGAGCGTAAATTGCCAATAATTGCTTATGCGACCGGGATTTCAACAAATACGCCACGTAATAGAAAATCAGAGGAGGAAAAGAATAAAGCTCACATGAAAGACAGACACCTATGATACACGATAGGAAGAAGGCGAAAACTCTAGAAAAATAGATTGGTACCCAGGCTCGGATTTAATGGTGGCGGGGGGCGGCCGCCCATCCCCATTGGCCAAAAATATATGGCGAGATAAAGAATGGATATGCAATTTGCAATGATTTTTGGCCGTTAGTGACCATAATTTCTCAAATTTTTTCAGGCGCTACGCGCCGAATGATATCTATTAATGACCTTTTATTAACTTTCTTGGCGACCTGGAAGCCATTTTTCTGTTCTATTTTTTGCAGTTTTCTTCTATTTTCAATTGAAAATATCGATGTTTCGCATCAAATGCTATAAAAACAGGAAATCAAGCAGTAAATCATGCTTCTAGACGTCTATCCGCCTTAATTTCATGAATTGTCCGGCGCTACGCGCCAGATTTTTTGTGAGTCTTAGAAATTTATTGATTTTTTTCGCACAAAATTGTCGAAAATTTTAAAATTTTTCGGAAAAATATTGCGTCAAAAGCGATTTTATGTAAAAGTATACAAGGTAAAACAGCAAAAAACGCTATTTCGCGCGTTAAGAGCAAATTTTCGGACCTATTTTTGACTGTTTTTGGAAAAGTTTGGATACCGCCCCCCTTAGGAAAATCCTAGATACGCCACTGTTGGTACCGATCACACTGTAACGTGAACGTCCCTATTTTCAGGAGGGAGGTAGTAAACAAAACTAAAATGTATAATTTAGGAATAATCAATAAAAAATAAGGATTACAATTCTAAAAATAGAATCAATAACAAGTCAGTTACCAAAAAATGGCAAAAGATCAAAACTAGTCTAAAAACGAAAGCTTTTGTCCAAAAATGAGGACCACCATACGTGAGCAGCAAGAAAATTCTGGGGGGGGTGCAAAATTTTTCAAAAGGTCAAAAAATGGCCTTAAAAATGGTGATATTGCGTAAAAGACACCATTTTTCGACGTTTCTCATCAAGCACTATCCATTGGCATCAAAAAGTTGCGAAAAAAACGAAAAAATTTACAAAAATTGAATTTGGGGAGGGGGTGTTTTGATTTCTGGAGGGGAAGGGGATATTTTGGTTTCTCGGGGAGGGGGGCTGCATACCATAGGTGAGCAGCACCAAAATTGTGGGGGGGGGGTGAAAGGATTTCTGGGGTGGGGGGATTGAAAAAATTTTTAAAGGTCAAAAAATTGTCTTGAAAAAACACATTTTTTCGACGTTTCTCGTCAAGCACTATCCAATGACATCAAGAAATTGCTAAAAAAAGCAGAAAAATTTTTTTCTGGGGTATTTTGATTTCTGGGGGGGGGTATTTCAACTTCTGGGTGGTGCATACCCCCAAACCCTCACGCCCATGTGTGGACCCCCGAAAGCCCCCCCACGCCCAGGTGTGAGGACCACCGATTTTGGGGAGAGGAGATTCCTGTTCCCATTGTTCCTCATTACGTGTACGGGAGGTGCCTATCTAAAAAAAGGTAAAAAAACGAACGTGATACAGAATAGGAAAAAAAACGCAAAGCAGGAGATGAAAAGTTTTTATACAAAAATGTTTTGCAAATATAAAAAAGTAAAATTTTAAAGCAGGAAGAGTAATACAGAGAAGTACATAAGAAGCAGGATAAAAGAAAAAAAGTAGGCAAATAGAAGAAAATTTCCATATCCGAGACTATCTGAAAAAAGTCATGAAAACGATATTGGTCTCTCTATCTATTTAAGCTTAACTGAACTGGCAGCCTTCGCAGAATCAGGCGTTTAATTAGGAAAAACAGAGCTAAAAAGAAATGGGGAAAATAATGAGAATATGAAAATGAAAAATTCAATGAAATAGGAAGAAAATGGAGTGAAGAATAGAGAAATTTGGATGAAAAACAAATTAAATTACTATACTAACACATAAAAAAATCAAAAATCGCTACAAACATTATTCTTCACTGATCGCTAGACAGAAACGCAAATTCGAGTAAACAAATTAGAGCAAATCAATTTTTCGTTAATCAGGCAAATTAAGTTCGAAATTTATGGCTGCAAATATACGTGCAACAGGGCGATGAGGAGCTCAACCAAAAGTCACCCCACCCCCTAAGACCAAAATTCTCCCCGTTTTGGGCTGATTCTAGCGTGTAAATGTCATTTTGAGTGCTTTTCTGCCATTTTTGGCAAAAAAACTGAATGTCATTTACCCCTCTCAAATTCTATACCTCTCTCCATTTTGTGCAAAAAAGCTTGAGTTTTCAGGTAATTTTTAGGTGATTTTTCGCAATTTTTTCGGCGAAAAATTGAAAGTCAGTCATTTCTGGCCCACCCAAAATTTTGGGCCATTGGGCGCTTGGGTACGAATATATGCAGAAATCCACAAGTTAAAATTATTTCTAGAAAAATAATCAAAAATAAGAAAAATTAAAATTATTATTATTTAATCAAAACAATAAAAACAGATATTTATCAACAATCACACAATCGCGTGGTCATTTCTCGAGATTCGGTTCGTTCTAGTCAAATAAACTTCATCATCACTGGATATTATATGACCAGCCAGGGCATCATTATCATGTTTACTGTAATCAATGTGTGACGTTTTTGATACGTTGCACCGACACACGGGACACTTATCGATTTTTCCATTCATTAGTGCAGAATTTTTGGCCGAAAATTCTGTAGTTTGTTGACTATTATCATGGCCCAACGAAACTTCCTCATACATTGTGGAGTTTACCGCTGGGATCTATGGGAAAAATTGATTTCCTCTAATGAATGCAGTAACTGGTCAACGAGCGAGTAGGTGGGGTCATACATGTAACAGGGGAGATGGGGGATCCCCCAAATAAAGTCGGACGTCGCCCCATACCTCCCAAGCCAGAAAATTTTTGACCCTCCCCCGATTGGAATCGAATTTTTTAGCTGTCCTTAGACGTTTTTTGACCGTTTTGACCAAAAATTGAAGGTCATTCACACCCCTTAAAATAGCCGGGAGCCTCCCTAAATTTCGAAGCGTCACATGATGGGTGGGGTGCACACGTGGGCGTGGGAAGGTTGAAGGGTATGCAACCCCCAGGAGGCCGAATACACCCCCAGAATTCAATTTTTGAATTTTTTCGTTTTTTCCGCGAATTTTTTTTGATGCCAATGCCTTTTGATGAAAATCTTGCACACCACTCCCCCTCGAATTTTAGTGCTGCCCACCTACAGTGGGGAGGAGAAGAGACCCGCATGGGCAAAGCTAAAATTATAAGAGTCCCAAACTTTCAAACATCAAAAAAGTGTCAAAAAATTGACAAAAAAATAATATCTGCCGATGTTCCTCTTCGAACCATATCCATCGGTATTAAAAATCGCCAAAAAACGAAAAAAATATTTGGAAATGTAATTCTGGGGCCGGTTTTTGAAAGAAAGGGCTAGATATTAATGGGCTACCTTCAGTCCAGGGGCCAGCTAGCCCGGGGGTAAGTTAGCCCTGGGGCTGACTCAGCCCCCTTTCTGAATGAAAGTTAGCCATGGGACTAGCTAGGCACAGGCTAAAAAATTTAGATCCAGGGCCAAGCCCGTAGCCAAGATTTTATTTCTAGGAGGGGAAGGGGACAAAGAAATTTTGAAAGTCGAATACCTCGAAAACCAAAAAGGGTTTAGTAGAAAATAAGGGTATTTTAGACATTTCTCAACAGCTCTACATAATAATGAAGAAAAATTCAAAAATTTTCTGTATATATTCTTCCATTTATTCTTACTCATACACAAAAAAATCTATCGGTTAAACTATCATCGCATCGCAACTAAAGTATCATCGTCAAGCCCATAAGAAGTTCTTAACTTTTCGTATTTGCACTCAAAATCTGTGCTCTGCAAAGAAAAACCACCAGAAAATTAGTGATTCGGCGAAAAGCGCTGGGTAAATTTGACATTTTTCTCCATGTCAAACTTAAATTTGAATGTTTTTAAAGACTAAACTCGGCGCGAAGCGCCGCAAAATTATACGTTTACTAGCTCAAAAGTGCGCAGAAAATCTGTTATGACGACCCAGGCCCGTATCCAGGATTTTATTTGGGGGAGGGGGCGAAAATTTTTGAGGCCAGATGTCCCGAGAACCATTAGGATATAGGCGAAAATAAAGGCAGTTTTGAGCATATCTCGGCGACCTCTATGCACACCTGGGCGTGGAGCCCCACAAATCAGAATACTTCCCCCAGAATTCAATTTTTGAAATTTTTCCTCGTTTTTTTCGCAATTTTTTGATGCCAATGGATAGTGCTTGATGAGAAACGTCGAAAAATTGTGTTTTTATCGCCATACCATTTTTGAGGCCATTTTTTGACCTTCAAAAAATCTTGCACCCCCCAGAATTTTCTTGCTGCCCACGTATGCCTCTGCGCGATGGTGAAGAAAAATTTCAAAAAAATTTGAAAATTTTTCACTCTATTTCATATTGATATACAGCAAATTTATCACTCAAGCTGATTTCTCATCGCTTAATCGACGAATCATTTCTTTTCTCTTGCTTTTGCACTTAACCATTGTGCTTTACAGAGAAAAACAATACAGATAATGAATAGTAATTCGGCGCCAAGCGCTGAAATAAATTGACATATTCTGCATTACAAGCTCGAATTTGAGCGGTTTCGAGCGGGCTAGAAGACAAAAAACATATATAAACAATAAATACGGCGCAAAGCGCCAGAAAAAATTCATGTTTCCCATGTCATAACTCAAATTTGAACTATTTTGAGTGAGCTAGAAGGCAAAAACTATAGCTGAACAATGAATCCGGCGCGCAGCGCTGGAAAAAATTGACATGCTCTCCATGTCTATCCCAAATTTGAACGATTTATAGCAGTTTAGAAGACAAAACTATACATAAATAATAAATCCGGCGCGAAGCGCCGAAAAATTTTGAGTTTACTAGCTCAAAAGTACGCTAAAAACCTGTTTTGGCGCTGTTTCAGACGCACTTCGCCAATTTTTCATTTTTCCCTTTGGGGGACCCTTAGGAAAAACAAAATTTTGTTGCCATTTCGGGAAGGGGCCACACTTCCCCCGCCTCCCTGGATACGGCCCTGTGACGACCTTTTTACATGCACTTCGAGAATTTTATATTTCTCCCTTTGAGGTAGGAGTACCCTTTTGAGGAGCAATTTTTTTTGGTTTTCGGTGGGGGAGAGGCAACTGCCCTCTTGGCTAGGGGCCTGCCCACGGCTAACTTTTATTTGAGCGAAGTGAAAAGCATAGGTAACGTAACTGTAAGAAACGAGGTTAATAAAATACATAAAGTTTGCTCTTCCTCACTGACTTGCAGGGACGCATCACTGTCTTTGTTTTCTGTTATTTTAACCGACATTGAAATGGCGCGTTACGGAGCCTTTACAGCTTATCACAATGCTTAGCTATCTACCATATTTTTTAAAATATCCTACGCACTGTTTTTCGTAAGGTAACAAAGATTTTGAGGCTGGCTCGTACAAAGATTTTTGGAGCGATCTTTGTACACAAAGTATAAGCAGTTTTTAGCCGATTTTCCATTGCGCACAGAAAATCTGAGTTTTTGTACAAAAACAGTGATCTTGCGTCTTTTTTGTAATCATTCTCGATATTGTTCCCTCCCTTATGTGTCTTAAGACATTTGGCAATAGCAAATATGATCTTACAGTTCGATAGAAATTCAGTGTGACGCAGACTGTCAGTTTAATCAATTGTGTATAAGCAGAACCATATCTGTGGATCTGTGAGCAGACATGCACAGCGTGGGAATTCTGGGGGGCTGAGTGAAATTTGAATGTGCCCTTTCTGGGTCCAAAAATGAAGAATACGCGTCAAAAACACGGTTTTTTTTGGCATTTCTAACAATGATCTATCTTTCTAAAGCATATAGGGTAAAAAAAAATTTCGAAAAAGAATCAAAAAAGTCGAACAAATTGAACAAAATATAGTCAAAACATGAATATAATGGCGCGGAGCGCCAAAAATTTGTCACTTCGAGCAAATAGATAGCTGAAAACGCTAAAAAGCACCTTTTCTACGAATTTTCAGAAAATTTTGGGGATATTTAAAAAAAATCGCCATTTCTGGGGGAGTGAAAAAGTGTTTGCGGGGTTGAAAAATTTTCTGGGTGGGGGGGGGTGAAAATTATTCTGGGTTGAAACCCCCGCATCAAGATCATGTAAGTCTGTGAGAAAAATTATCTTAAAACGGTAAATTGTCACAAATATCATTGCTGAACGTGTTTTCACCTAATACCAAATTTGTATCTAAAAATTCATCATAAACTCCGAAAATGTAGGAAAGCGCATTGATAAACAAAGCTGAAAACCATCTTGTAACAAGACCCGTAATATTAAGCACACAATTAGTGAGATAGCCCTAAGTCAACACTAGGGCCCGATTTTAGTGGGCTGACTTTTAATTTAATATTAAGCCCCGGATAAGTTAGCCCCCTCATTGAGAAACACGGGCTAAAAATCCATGGACATTTAGTCTTGGGGCTAACGGGAAAAGGGCTAACTTTTGACACTTTGCACCGAGTTAGCTAGCCCCTTCATTCAGAAACGGAGGCTTATATAGTTAGCCCATATCTTCTGACTTAGCCCCCCCGGAAAATTTAGCCCCTAATTCAGAAACCGGTTCCTGGGCATCCACCAGCCCCACGCCCACATTTTAAATTATAAAAAATGTATATAAGTTTAAAAAAAATAAACAATTTAAATGATGATAATAATATTCATTATAATATTCCGGTAGATAAAATCAATAAAAATTGAAAAAGACTGCTAACCAGGAGAAATTATAACTCCAGTAGCACGCATCCACACTTAAGGGGAGGAGGTAAATGGGGTATCCCCTACCAGGATCTTTCAAAGTTATACCCGTCAGCACACATGGGCGTGGGGAGGGGTTGCGGGGTATGTACCCCCAGAAGTTGAAATACCCCCAGAAGTTAAAATACCCCCAGAAATCAAAATACCCCCCTAGAATTCAAATTTTGAAATTTTTTTGCTTTTTTAGCGATTTTTTGATGCCAATGGATAGTGCTCGATGAGAAACGTCGAAAAATGGTGTTTTTTCGCCATACGACCCCTTTTAAGACCATTTTTTGACCTTTGAAATTTTTTCACCCCCATCCCCCCAGAATTTCGTTGCTGCCCACCTATGCCCGTCAATCCGTTTTGGGACCAAACCCATTGCTCTAACCATGGAAAAGCAACCAATCACGTCTAAAAGTATAATTTTAAGTACAAATACTTATTTTTAGCGCGGCAGAATGTTCAATTCGTTCATTCAGCCACTTTTCTTTCATTATTTTATATATATCTGATGTTCCAGGTCATTCCATCGCCCTTATTTTTATTTGTTTTCATGCAAATTTAAGCAGAAAAATTCTTGAAGAATAACATACAACGAATTACGTACGTAAGTATCAAAATTTGACATTAACTACGTAAAAAATTACTCATTTACCACCCCCCCCCCCAAGGAAACTCGGTTTACCCCCCCCCCGCCGAAGCTTTTGCCCTTGCGCATGCATATCCAGTAGCGATGGCAATTATTATAGTAGCAGCTTTTTAAGATTTAAACTGAAAATTTGAAAAAAACAAAATATACAAAACACAAAAACGATAAATATAGCGCGCGAAATAAGGATTCACTTCATTTACCATTTCCCTTCATTCCTCAGCATGGTTTCTAGGCTATGTTTCGTATGGGAAGGGTGTAGACGCAAACTTTCGGCCAAAAATGACAAAAACAGCACCTAAAATGGTCTAAAAACGCAAGTTATTGCCAAAAATTAGGGGTTAAAGAATTCTGACTTTGCGGTGGCGAGGGGACAACCATAGGTGGGCAGCACCTGAATTCTGCGGGATATGGGGGTACCTAAGTTCAAAAAATGAATGGTCATAAAATGGTAATATGGCGAAAAAACGCCATTTTTCAATGTTTCTCATCGAGCAATATCCATTGGCATCAAAAAAAAATGGCGAAAAAAGTTTCAAAATTAAATTCTGGGAGGGAAGGGGATATTTGGGTTTGGGGGTATTCGGCCTTTGGGGGGGACGACCGACTTTGGGTTAGGAATGGAGTCCTTATCACCAGACATGCACAGCATGGGAATTCTGGGAGGGGGTGAAATTTTAAAGTGCCTTTTTTGGGCCCAAAAACAGTGGCGTCAAAAACATCGCTTTTTGGTGTTTCTGACGATGCTCTATCTTTCTAGAGCATAAAAACATAAAAAAATTCGAAAAATATCAAAAAAGTCGAATAAATCAAACAAAATAGAGTCAAAGCATGAGTATATGGCGCGAAGCGCAAAAATTTGGCAATAGCTAAAAACGCTTTAAAAAGTACCTTTTCTAAGAATTTTCGGACAATTTTTGGAAACTTTTGTAAAATCGCGAATCCTGGGAGGGAGGGAGGGGGTTGATAATCTTTCTGGGGAGGGGGTACGTTTTTCAGAAGTAAAAAAACACCATTTTTCAACGTTTCTTATCGAGCACTATCCATTAACATCAAAAAATTGCAAAAAAAAAACAAAAAAAATTTCAAAAATTGAATTCTGGGGAAAGAAGTATTTTGGTTTCTGGGGGGTTTTCGTCCTCCTGGGGGAGGGATGCACACCCCCACGCCAACGTGTGCTCATCACCCTGTTACATGTATGTACTTTTATTTACATTGTATTTTTTCCATTTTTTATTTACAAAAAAATGACATTTTTTTTCCAAAAAGCTGATACTCAGACGAACAATTTTTTTAAATGCAATTTTTTATTTTTTGCACATATTATACCAAGTAGACAATGCCAAATTAATTTTTATGCCGAACTGGCTTTATTCTTGCCTAATTTTGACAAAAAAATTTCAAGTTTCTTCTCCATGAGGCCTGAGCTTCATCTTTGATACAAAGGTCTGATTTAAATTAGATTTGTTTAGGTTTTAGAAATATAACAAATGTTGAATTAATCATTAAATCGAATTAGATTAACAAATATTAAAATATGCAACTGATAAGGACAATTATTTACCTTCTGTTCATATTTTGGATCCCAGAAGCCAACGTAGTAGATAGTAAGAGCTAAAGCCGGTATACAGATCGATATCAAATATCCGGTCACAGTAGCAAGGCGAACCCATCTGGGGTAGAATGATGGAATAAAATTAAACAAGGGAGAAAACTACAAGAAAAAATTTTAAAAAAATCAAAAATAACTCAAAAATGTCAAATAAAAACAAAAGCGCTCAAAGGCAACTTATTAGAGTGTAATATTTCTAAATTAATACTAAATTAAGCATTAAATTTAAATTCAACCTCGAAACTGAATAAGCTAGTCTTAGATTAAAGCTGTGTTACCATAAATAGGCAGCTAGAAAATTCTAGGGGGAGGTCCGACAGGGCCAAATAGCCAAAAATATTACCAAAAATTCAGTTCTAGAGGTCTATCAATTTTGATGAGGAAGGTCTTTCAGATTTTGGGGATCCAGACCATACGTGGGCAGCAAGATAATTCCGGGGATGGATCAAAATGGGTCCAATTGCCAAGAATGTTACTAAAATAGGATTCTTGGGGTCTATAGGAATCTGGGGGTTTCAACTCCTTGGGGGTACAAACCCCCACGCCCATGTGTGGTCCAGGCCCCCTCACCCTCCATGTGTGTGCGTAACACAACTCGTGTCCAGAATTTTCGAGCTGTCATATGTGTTGGTGAGAGAGCACCGCCAGACATACTCAGCATGGCAATACTGAGGAGGGGGTGAAATTTTAAAGTGCCTGTTTTGGGTTCAACAAGGGAAAATACGCGTTAAAAACATCGTTTTTTGGCGCTTACGACGATGCTCTATCTTTCTAGAACATACAAACCTTAAAAATTTGAAATCGAAGAAATTTTAATTAATTTAAAATTAAAATTTTTTAATATAAATTTAAAAAAATAATTTCTTTAAATTCAAATAAATTGAAGAACAATGTAGTCATATAATGAGTAAATGGCGCAAAGCGCGGAAATTTGACACTGTTGAGCAAGCAGACCCCTGAAAACGCTTCAAACAGCACATTTTCTACGAACCAGTGTTTTTTTTGTACTAAGGTCCGTTTGTACATGTACAAAGATGGTCCCCAAAAGTCTTTGTACATTTTGCACATGCAAATTTTTGTGTACTATAATATAGTACAGTAGCGATTTTAGTGTGGTAAAACAGGGTTTTCGATCTTAGGTAGTGTATTTTAGCTAATTTCTGGGTTTATGACGCTAAAAATTACTAAAAATTATCTGAAAACGGCGCGAAGCGCCGAAAAATATTGACATTTTTCCATTCTAAATGCAAATTCTGCCATTTTAAAGATATATAGGACAAATAATTTATCAGATCGGCGCGAAGCGCCGAAAATTTTGGGAATTTTACACCTTTTTACAGTTTTTGTCTTCCTAAAAATCTTTGTACATTTTGAACACACAAAATTTTTGGGTACTATAATATGGTACAGCAGCGACTTTAGTATCGTAAAAACAGAGTTCTTCGACTTTTCGTAGTGTGTTTTAGCTAATTTCTGGGTCTCTAAGGGCAAAAATCACTAAGAATCGTCTTAAAACGGCGCGAAGCGCCGAAAAATTTGACATTTTTACTTTTGAAATGCAATTTCTGCCATTATAAAGATATATAGAACACACAATTATTCATTTCGGCGCGAAGCGCCGAAATTTTTTCGAATTATAGACCTTTTTTGCAATTTTTGTCTTCCCAAAAATCTTTGTACATGTACAAAGACGGTCCCGAAAAGTCTTTGTACATCGGGAAAATCTTTGCCGAATACAAAAAAAACCGTGCTACGAACTATTTGGAATTTTTCGGAAAATTGCGAATTCTAAGGGGTGGGTGAAAAATTTTCGGAGGGAGTTCAAACTCCCCTCCGAGATCATGTATGAGTACAGCTACCCCGGAATCAAGACTCGAATTGCTGTCACGTGATTTTCGGCTATCAAATTTTTTGGGGACGAAAAATATTGTAGGTAAAATATGTAAATATAAAATGTAGTATACACAAACGTTTCTGTCTTGTTTACTCATTAAATGTCTAAAGTTTACTAATAAAAAACTCGAAATTTTCGATCTGTTGTATTTTTTATGGATAAAGTAACGGAACTAATAAAAAATTAACTAAAAAGCATTAGAAAATGCAGTCTTACCTCGTTGGAGGTTTCATTAAATCACTTCAATAATTCCCGCATTTTACGTGTAAAAAAAGCAAGAAACATAAATCTGCTGGTTCCGAATTTAGAGATTTCACCTCTCCCTTAACTACGGGCCTTGAAAACCAGACATATAACAGGGGAAATGGGAGATCCCCCAACTGAAAGTCTGTCATCCCCATATCCACCAAGGTCAGAAAAATTTTGACCCACCAATTTAAGGAGAAAATGAAGTTTTATGACCGTTTTTATGTGTTTTTCAGCCGCTTTTAGCTAAAAATTGGAGGTCACTACTTACCCTCCTCAAAAATGGTCGGAGACCTCCCACCTAAAATTTCGAGCCATGTCATGTATGTTTAGCACAATGACGATTCGAACGAAATCATTAACTCAATTTCCAAGCTAGATAAAAAGAACAGAATATTAATGTAGTGTTAGAAATCGATTAAATAACTGCCACAACAATTTACTTTTTATGTTCTCGCTGACTAAATTTAACTCGCCGGTCAGTCGAGTAAATGGGCGCCTTATTATAACGAATCTGACTAGAGGCCAAAAATGCAGGCATTTAATGAAATTATCGCAATAATTTCAGTTTGTAACGGTTCATAAAAAGCAAACAAGAATAAAGCCTGAAAAATAAAAGCATAATATTCACTGTGCGTAAAAAATAAGTGTCATGAGTCGAATTGAAACTTTAAGTGATCATCAATTGTATATGCATTGGATACAGCATACACTAATCACACAGTGTTTCAGTCATATTCAGTGGCCGAAAAATGTTTTTTGAAAAACAGGACAATGCATAAAAAGATGCAAAATTGTCTTAGTCGTGAAATCTTCAAATTTTCGGCACTTCGCGCCATATGATAGTATTTTTCATAATTTCAGTTGAAACGAGACCAAAAAACTGACAATTTTGATTGCCTTCTGAATAACAAAAAACTTTTATCCGATAAGTTCGAATTTTATGATTTTAATGGATGAAGCATATCGAAAAACGTCGAGAAATCTGGTTTTTGCGAGCTATCCTGAATTTGTTTTCGATATTGACCGAATCATATTGAGTCCGCCCTCCACCTCATTTGGCTGAATGTTGGATACGGGCCTACTCATACGTAAAATTATTGGTAGGTATGGCGAAAGACGATTAGGTTAGTAAATGATGCACCTATAGCTGCTGTGCGGTACTGTTTAGCGTTAAGTACGTCTACGTTCGACCCTAAAAATCTGCTACTCGCGTGAAAAATCATTGTTACCCAATACGTAGGTTTAGGAATTCAAATTGCTGCCAGTGCCCTGCTTCCACAATTTTCCAGACATATCCTACGTTTTTTTCAAATCAAATCAAAAGTTTATTTGTCATCAAACGAAAAATTGGGCAAATAATTTAAGTAAATCGACATAGAAACACGCGTATTATTCTTCAAATGCACAAGAAAATTTTTGATACATACATTATATAATTCCAAACGATACCCAGACAACTACCTGCGTGCATAAATTACGGTTTTATTAATGTGAACTAATATTAAATCTTGACCAAAAAGTTTGATAGACAAGGACACGTAAAGGCCAATTAGAAATGCGTTTACTTACGGCCCTGAAGAAAAGCATCAAAATCAAGGGTCTTCAATCTCATCATAAACGCTTTCGAGTTAGGAGCTTGTATAACATGCTCAGGCAAAGAGTTCCATACAGAAACAATTCGATTACAAAATTCATATTTTCTAATGTTCAGATTTGATTTGTTTACAATTAGTTTCCAAGAGTTTGTGGCACAATTTGACCCCGTATTGAGAACAAAAAGTCTTCAAAAGGCGGTGCTTGAAATTTTATGATAGAATAGGCCATGTTTAAATCAAAATAGAGCCGTCGAAGTTCTATGCGTTCGAGACACAATTCCTTCAATCTTAAATCATAAGATAGAGTTTTTATCATTGAATAATCGCTTTGTGAACCTTCATTGTACATTTTCTACTAAATTTATGTCCTTAATGAGGTAGGGGTTCCAAACTACAGTGCTGTACTCAAGAATGGGCCTAACATAAGTTGTAAAAGCCTTTATCAGCATTGTGTTTTGTTTCGAAACAAAAGTTTGAAAAATCAGGTTCGAGACTCTCATCGATTTTTTTACTATATATTCACAATGAACTCTAGATTTCAAATTTTTTGATATAAAAACACCAAGATCTTTCACGACAGTCGCATCTTTTGGTATTTGAAAATCATCGATTTTGTAACAATATTCATGGGTTATAATTATAATGTTATAATTATAATAATATAATTATAATGTTATAATTATAATGCTTAGGGTCATAATTGCATATGCGTGTCACTTTATACTTTAAAAATGCCTCGAATGGTATCAGCGCATTTGAAAACCTAGGAACACCACGACGCGGAGTAACTTAAGAATATAGTACTTTCAGAATACTAAAAAATAAACTTCCGAAAAGCGGATTTTTCGCCAGTACTTATAACATGTTGAAAGAAAGCGCGGAAAAAAATTTTCATCCGTCTATGATCAATATTACAAAAGCTATGGGTTTCTTCAATTAGCCTCTTCTCGACCTAAGCAAGCATCTTCTCGACCTACGTATTTGAAGATTCAAACAGTTGAATGCAGAATCACATGTAGATACCCAATTTACGTCGACCTAAGCATCTATACATCGACCTTAGCATCTATACATCGACCTAAGCATCTTTACATCGACCTAAGCATCTATACATCGACCTAAGCATTTATACATCGACCTAAGCATCTATACATCGATCTGAGCATCTATACATCGACCTAAGCATCATACATCGACCTGAGTGGGAGTGACCTCGACCTAAGCAGCTTGAAACACCTTTTCAGATATACTAAGCCTAAGCCTGAGTATATTAGAAGCACAAACTTAGATGTTCGTATATCTTATCGAGTAAAACCGAAAAAGCCATGCAAAAAAATATGAAAATTTTTTTAAGTTTTTTAAAATTTCAAACAGCTTTCCGCGCCATTTTTCTTTTTTCTCCTTCATTGCTATGCTTCCTCCCATAATTTCAGCCCATATTATTAATTTCTGACAAATGTGTAAGTCCTTGGATCGAGCCGTTTAATCGTCCCACGCAACACTCAAATCGAGAGTTGCCTGAAACTTTGCAAGTATGGCTCAGATTTTCACCAATTTTTTATTCCGCGCTTCAATTTATTATGTTCTACCATTTAAGCAAAAAAATTTTGGCATTCTGTATTTGTTTTGCACCTTTTCCAAAAGTACCATATTCGTAAGTTTAGCCACCAAGCGCTTCTACAAACGCTTTCTGCTATCATACTAACCACACACAAAAGGGGTAATTAATGAAGATGACATCATCAAACAAATGCCTGTATCTCGACCTAAGCGGTATTGGTACCGACCTAAGCAGGAGTGATACCGACCTAAGCGAGAGTTCTACCACCCACATAAATCTAAGCATCAGCCTAGAAAAAAATTCAGAAGTTTGAAAAAATCTATAACTGTTGCGACTATATTTTGCCTAACAGCAGTTACTATTCTCTATTAGTGCCACAAAATGTAGGTGCCAACAAAACGTAGGAATGCCAGTAGTGTCAAGTGCTTTATCTGAGAAATTTTTCGATTTTCAGAATTTTTCGCTTGAAGTTGCCTAATAAACTGGTTCCTGATATATTGCTAAGCATGACAATGCGTTTTAGCACTTCTTTTAAATTTTCGAACTTTAATTGTTTTCCAACCCTGTTTACACCCAACCCACAGAATTAGAAACCCTCCGCAAAAATCGATAACCCTCGAATTGAATTTTCGGCATGTTTTCTTGTGATTTTGCTGGTTTTGACCCCCTTCTACTTAGAATTTGGCTGCTGTCCACATATGCTACGTACCTATGTGAAAACAGACCAGGAGCAATATTGGATTGTTAAAGAGTTTACAAATTAGTACCTCTGCTGATAGCAATACTGAACTAATGGGGGAATTTTTTCTAATATGGTTTTGATCTCCGATTCTCCTACAACTACTTTTTTCTGATAGATTCGAGAACGCTGAGTCCAGAAATGAAAAGCGTTCGGGGGGCTGACGAATATTTGTGGCGATAGAGCCCTTCAAACTTGCAAAAAACGTGTTTATTTCAATGTTCTAAGGGCTCTATCTCCACGAATATTCGTCAACTGAACGCTTTGTTTTTTCTGGACTCAGCGTCCTCGAATTTATCAGAAAAAATTGTTTTTAGGAGAATCGGTGACAAAAAAATTTTTTGAAAAAAAATTATGCAAAAAAAAATTATGCTAAACCCAATTTTTAATTTCTACATTACGGTTCTGACGTTAACAAAGCCGAAGCAGGGTGTAATCAATTCATCACGGTTATTATTTTAGACTTGCCGTGCATATCAAATTGGTGCCAGCTGATGGTCTAAGCCTAAGGCACAATTGGGGCAAAAATTGCTCCGCTCGCTTCACTCGCTCCGCAATTTTCGCCCCAATTGTCTCAGGCTTAGACCATCAGCTGGCACCAATGTGAATACACTTTCTAAGCCTAAGCCTAAGATGTTCGTATAAGCAAGCTGGTGAGTTGTGGGCAAGTATCTATTTGCCAAAAATTTGGTACTTGTGCATTATCCCCCGTCGAATTTTTTCTATCTTTTTTAACATTATGGTATATACAGCATTACACCATTATGATATATCTATCATATGATATAATCCTTGATTTTCTTCAGTTTTTTAGAATTTTTTTCAATTTTTTTAATATTTTTTTTGTTTTTTTTAATTTTTTTTCATTCTTTTCAGATTCATAATCAACTTTTGTAATAATTTACTTGATAAGATATAGGAAAATGTAAGTTTTTGCTTCCAATATACTAAGGCTTAGGCTTAGTATATCTGAAAAGGTGTTTTAAACTGCTTAGGTCGAGGTCGCTCCCGCTTAGGTCAATGTATAGATGCTTAGGTCGATGTATAGATGCTTAGGTCGGTGTATAGATGCTTAGGTCAATGTATAGATGCTTAGGTCGATGTATAGATGCTTAGGTCGATGTATAGATGCATAGGTCGATGTATAGATGCTAAGTACCATTCCCTCATTACTTCGTTTTTATTTCTAACGAGAAGGTGGCTTAGCCGATTGGTAACATGTTGCGCTGTAGAGCGATAGGTCGGAGGGTCGAAACCTGTTACCTGAAAGTTATTTTCTGTGTGTTGAAAACTCGAGTGAGAACCCTGGAGTTAAAAAAATATGGAAAAAATTCACCCTGTATATACCCTAATGTTAAAAAAGATGGAAAAAATTCGACGGGGGGGGGATAATGCACAAGTACCAAAAATTTAGCTCGCATGGATCTAATCACCAAATTTTATCTAATATGGTTTTTTCTCAATTTTCCCGATAACAGTGTTTTTACGCTTTTTTAACGTCAGAACTGTAATGTAGAAATGTTAAAAATGGGGTTTAGCATAATTTTTTTTGCATAATTTTTTTTATTCAAAAAATTTTGTTGTCACCGATTCTCCTAAAAATAATTTTTTCTGATAGATTCGACAACGCTGAGTCCAGAAAACAAAAGCGTTTAGGGGCTGACGAATATTTGTGGAGATGGAGCCCTAAGAACATCGGAATAATCACGTTTTTTGCAAGTTTGAAGGGCTCTATCTCCACAAATATCCGTCAGCCCCCTTAACGCTTTTCATTTCTGGACTCAGCGTCCTCGAATCTATCAGAAAAAATTATTTTTAGGAAAATCGGAGACAAAACCATATTAGAAACTTTAGCCCTAATGGGCATGTAAAAACAGTAATCTGTCTGACTCGTACCACAGTATTTATCTCGCTTTTTTTTTTTAGGAACACTTTACATCTTAATCAACACAGTCTATTTGACGAATCATTCTTTTTTGTAAGTAATGCATTCGAACTTGTTTTACTGACTATAGTCTGTTTCATTTATTCGAGAGCTTTTTCAGTTAATTTTTTGAAGGTTACAATAAGCGTAGAAAGATCATTCAGTGTAATTCGACAGATATGCTCAGTGAGGGCAAGCGGCTGGTACATATGCTTCCACTTCTTAATGCACTAGACCGTCTATATAAATGTAATTCAAGCATACAATGCTACAATGCTGGGATATACTAGAGTAAGTGAGCTAAATAAAACGGTAGAGGCTGGAATCGAATCCGAGTTGTTTCGACGTCAAGCAGACGTTTTACCACTGAGCTATGCTGGAGTTCTCGGCGCTTCTTGAAGTTTTAGTCTGTTGTGTTTAAAATGTCAACTTAAGATAAGCTGAATGCGTGATTTTTCCTTGCAAGTTGATTGATCTGATGGAAGACGAGTAAAAATTATGTCACAAAAACGTTTACTGAAAATCCCTTCTTTGCTAGGCACCTACAGTGAGCTCTAACGACCTACAGTTTGTAGCAGGAGTGCTACTACACGGCTAGAAATGCCTACTTTGAAGTTTAACCCGTGACGTTGATGTTTCATTGTTTCTCAATATTATTTAATACTTTGCGCAGTTGTGAACAAGAGTCCGAGTAGTCGATCAGTACTACACACGCGAATTAGTGCGGAAAATCCGGGAAAAAATTTTGCTCACGTAACGGTGGGAGGCGGCGTCCCCGTTACAAGTTGATGAAAAAGATGGCGTTGCTCTAGCCATGAAAAACATGTGCTTGCAAAACTCTCGGATAAATGAAACAGGCTATAGTCACGTCGATCGGGGCGGGGTGTTTTTAGTTAGAATTACATCTTAAAAGTTCATTGTTTGCTTCAGATCGATCTGCAGAGTGCAAAATATAGTTGTATGCATGCGTCCTTTTAGAACTCTTACATTGTAGTCAGGTAATTTCAATGTATAAATGTTTTCGCTTCACAGATAACCGTTTAATACGCTTAGCTTAGTACGTTAGGCTAGGTTAATTCGAGAGGCTACCAAAGAAACCTATATCTTAAAATATATAAAAAAACAAATATGCCACAGTAACAAGTATTTTGAATGCGTTGCAAAGCGTGAAGATGTCGTTTGAAATGAACAGACTTCGTAGTATGTATTGAACATTCCTTAACATAAATGCACGTAAGCTATGTCGCTTTTCTGAAATAAATCGGCGCAGCTGTTACTGTGTTTATGGCTTTCGGTTCGGTCCGGTCGGCACTCGGCAGCAATATTATTGTTGGCTTTTGCCTTCTTTTCGCTCGTTGTGTAGTGCGTTGCGCACTCATTTTGGTTTCGCTATTTGCAATGCCAAATTTTGACCTGATTCATTCTTCTCACCTGCACAGCTACTTACCTAAAAAAAGGCGAAAACTTCTCCGTTTTTAAAAATCTGAGACACCAATAAAAGAAGGTGCAAAAAGGATCTTACTTTGCTATTACTTTATACCTACTTAGATTAAGCATTTTTAGGGTCGTTTGTATTTTTGGCACTGACGAATTTTCAGAAGCCCAAATATCTTTACCTGGTTATCAACCTAGTCAAATTTTCAGCGGAATTTGATTTTAAAAGTTTTTCTGAAAAAATTTGACCCATCTCCTTTATTCCTTAAATTATGCAAGTGCCCAGGCAGCGTTTTTTGGCATGTCCCCGTTAGCAGTAGTGCACGGGATAGGTTACATAGACACGCCAATTTTTTACCGGTATGATATCTACATACGGTGTCAGTAATGCAGGTCCTTTTGTTTTTTACTTTGGCTGTTTAAGAATGCCGTGATATTCTACAGATCAATGTTTTTTCTTGTCAATATTTTTTCTAGATCTGCATAAATCAAGTAATTTCTTGCTAAATCACATGCTCAATAAACTTAGGAACTGATACCTCTATACCTTTTACAACATCAGAAATGATAATGCGGTCGATTTACTAATTTGATATAAAAACAGACAAAACTGCGCTTATGAATTGAATTTAAAGGAACAGAAAGAATCTAATTTTGCTTTAAAGAACAGAAAACAGTGCAAAGTTGTCATAAAGTAATTAATATGTGCTAGAGGTTGGTAAGCAAATAAGCGAGATTAATGCTAAATCTTTTAGATTGTACGTAGATTGATGGTGGAGTATCTAAATCTTGCGCAATACAATCGACGCGAAGCGCCGAAAATTTTTTGGAATTTTCGTTAAAAAAATACGCTAAAAAACGTCAAGTTTTCTACACTTTTGCCAAAAACGCCTTCATAACCGTTAGCACTTCGTACTAACGGCCAAAATTTTCATTAGCATGGGGCAACTTTCATTAGCGTGATGCTAAAAAACCGTGTGCCCAGACCCGTATCAAAAATTTTGTTTAAGGGGAAGAAGCACGACCAAAATTTTCAAAAAAACAAGGGGGTACCAAAAAATGGAGTAAAAAAGACATTGTACGATACGACCACTAGATCTGTATTTATACTTTGTAAATTTCGCTACCCAGATGCCTTAAATATGGTGAGAATCCAATCGATACCCTCTTTAACAAATATCATTTTCTGCATAAAACCTGTGCAAACCATAAGACATAGATGCAAAATACGCTTTAGGTTGTATAGACTAAATATGGATTGTTTAAACCGCGCGCTTGGGAAAATAGACTCTAATTATGATTGTGAAATTTTTTTGTCATTTTCGGCTAAAAAGCAAAGGGGGAGTAAAGGAAAAAATCATTCTCACATTATATTTCGGGGGGACATGCCCCCTATCTCTCCTGGATACGGGCCTGGCTGTAAATGGGTAGCACAGCACCGAAATTTAGGAAAGGGTTTCAAAACTTTGTGAAGATGGAAAAATTGTCAAAAAGTGGTAGGGCGATGATTTTTGATGTTTTTTATCGAGTTCTATTTTGGAAAAAAGGTGGTAGTCACACGTAAGCGTGGGAGGAAGGGGGCGTGGGGTGTGCACCTTCCCGCAGAAGGCCGAGTACCACACCTGGGCGTGGGGAGGGGTTTGGGGGTATGCACCCCCAGAAACCAAAATACCCCCCCCCTCCCAGAAATCAAAATACCCCCCCCCAGAATTTTGAAAATTTTTTTCATTTTTTTCGCAATTTTTTGATGCCAATGGATAGTGCTTGATGAGAAACGTCGAAAAATGATTTTTTTATCGCCATACCACCATTTTTAAGGCCATTTTTTGACCTTCAAAAAAATCTTGCACCCTCCCCAGAATTTTCTTGCTGCCCACGTATGCCGAGTACCCCTCCCCAAAAAAAACCGAAATACCCTCTCCCCCGGAATTCAATTTAATTTTTTTTGTTTTTTTCGCGATTTGATGCCAATGTATAGTGTTCGATAAGAAACGTTGAAAAATAATGTTCTTTCGCCATAAAATCATTTTTGAGACCATTTTTTAATCTTTTAAAAAATCTTGCACCCCCAGAATTTTGGTGCTGCCCACATATGGTGGTAGGGCGACAAAGATTCATTTCTGATGTTTTTGATCGGTTTCTCTCTGCTGACATAAGAGAATTGCGATGATAAGAAAATAAGTAAAAAGCCTTATGAAGGGGTCTGTGGTTTTTTTAATCCTGAGGGTGAAGTGAAGAGTCGCTCGTGTCGTGCATGACCATCTGAAGATACAACTAGCCTAATTTCACCCAAAAGTTGTTCATCCATGTTTCATCAGGGCCCAGGGGGTATTTTTTTATTTTCTACGAATTTCGAGCTATAATTGCTTTAGGTCAAGTCAACTGCTTCGCCTGTAATGACTCATTGCCTCCCAAAATTTCAAACTGCTACCTTGTGCTAACTAAATTGGCTAGTCATTTAATGATAGCATTTATTACGACTGTACAGGGCCGTTTTTATGGGGCCAGGGACAGCTGCTGCATCCCTTGACCGTAAAAAAATTTTAGCGGGTAAGATAATGCATGGAAAGAAGAGAAGATTTCATCTGGGTACCCGAAAATTGTCAGATTTTCGGCGTTTAGCGGCGTACGTAAAGTACTTTCTATAATTTTGCCTCAAACGCGGTAGAAAATTATACTTTTTATAGCCAAGAGCTCAAAGGATAGGGTATGTTGAAATTGTCGAAAAATGCGGTTTTTACGAGCTATCCCTACAAAATTTCCTTTATATTAACCAATTTACATACTTTGGGTCCGCCCCTCTTCCTTGGCCAGACCCTGGATACGGGCCTGACTGTATTTATATATTTACTGCATTTTCAGGTCAGGCGGAATGCGACAGCCCGTGATTTTGTGTAAACGGTTTCGACTATTTGCCAATTTAAAATATAATACTGCTGCGTGTAAACCGCGATTTTTGCTTCACACGAGCTGTACTTTAAATCACGGCGATGCTGCTTATCCCTCGACTATGAACGACGCTAGTAACGCGAACCCTACGGATTTGAAAAATCAAACATCGGACTCGGAACGCGCGCGAATGACCCAATTGAGCAGCCAGAAAACGCCTCGTGGTCGACTGGATCAGTTTACAATGCTGCCTCGAAAGTCGGCCACCGACGAACGCGGTTGGCATAGAGATGCCGAAAAACAGCCCTTGGAGCCGTGGCCCGACGGCGTTAATCCGCAAACTGGCGAAATTGGCGGACCGAAGGGACCCGAGCCCACTCGATACGGCGATTGGGAGCGTAAAGGACGCGTTTCGGATTTTTGACCCTTGACCTTCAGTTGAAGATAATTACACATTCATCTTTTGTGAATAGTTGTTTTTGAATGATAGCAATTTTGTCTGTATAGTACTTTGTACGTTAATAAACAATAGATGGGAATAATATGTACTCGTGCCACATGTGGTTGAATTTGACAATTAATCAAAATTTAGCGAAGAAAACAAAAGCTTGTTTGTATCCCTGAAAAATTTTGATTATGAATCGCGCGCTTATGAAGCCTGTTTCACATAAGTTCGGGCATGAATTTTAAGAATTTTTTCCGAAAGTATCAGCCGACGGATTACCATAATTCAGATCAATGCAGACCGCAATTTCGTGGTAGTTTTAAAGGATTTTGCTTACGCATGTGTTGAACATATTGAACAGACTACCTATAGTCACTGGATAGCGTATAGTAGGTAGGGATGTGAAAGGTTCAGATTTTTACCCAGATAAAGATCGGGTTCAAATTTTCTGGCAGATCCAGATCAGAAAATAACTATAATAGATCCAGATCGTTTTGCCAGATCAAAATTTAAAAGATCCAGATCCAGATAAAAACATTTTTTGTGCACCTATTTGTATTGCTGAAAAAGGGTGTAAAGCGCCCGAGCCCACATGGATTGGGGGTCTCGTATGGCGGGACTAATATTACGGCCCCCAGAGGAGTCTGGGGCAGAGCCGAGGAAAATTTGCATTTTAGAGCTTTTACATAAAAATGATATCAGTAAAAATTGTCTATAAAGTAAAAGCTACAACATTAATGCAAATTGCGAATGCAAGATTTTTAAACAAACGATACATTACCTATAAACAACACAAAATGCAATACTATGAAGAAATCTGCTTAATTCCAATTCAACAAAGAAAAATCGTAAAAAGTCGTGAAAAATGACAGATGCACTTACTAAAACCATACATGTACAGCATATAAATTCTGGGGATGAGGGGAGGGTCGGGATCACGACAGTTGGGTGAATGACAATTCGGTGAATGACAATTGGGTGAATACGACAATTGGGTGAATACGACCATTGGGTGAACGACTATTGGGTGAATACGACAACTGGGTGAATACGACCATTGGGTGAACGACTATTGGGTGAATGACAATTTGGTATATACGACAATTGGGTGAATGCGACAATTGGGTGAAAACATGTTTGTTTCTTTGTTACTTGAGAGCCAGAAACAAAGGTCATAAATCAACGTGTTTCCTGAAATTAGTGATGGAAGAAATTCATATTTTCTGAAATAAGCGATGTTTTAGGTTAATTAATAAGGAACAAAATGGAAAAAACTTGCTGTAGAATGGGGTCAGTAGAGACGCAAAGCATGGCCAATATGGGGGACAAGCCGGTCTGAGATGTCAAAAATAGAGCTTTCTCGGGCCAAAATGACCTGAAAAAGTGGATTGAACGCTAAAATAGCATTGAAACTAACACAATTTTTGGTCAATGTGAAGCACTTTAATAGGAAATTTTCAATTTTCATCTGTTTTTGGTCTTCATTCTGCATTTTCCCCACAAAATCTTTTATTTATCCATTCTGGAGGGTTAGGCAGGACCCCTTTAACCCCCAGTGCACGTCTGGTCTAAAGTACCAGACCCCCGCACGCCTACATATCTGTGGCCCTTGCCATAGATAAGCACTCGAAAAATTCTGTTGGAATGAATTAACCAAATAAGGTACAAAACTCGAATGCTGGAGGTATCAATGCTTGGAGGTCCACCCATTTCTTCGGGGTGGATGAAAGCCCCTCTGCAGTCTGCACCCATGTGTGGTTTTGGCAAGCGTCAGAAGGGGTGCCGATGCAACCCCCAGAATTCCAGCGACGCAATAGTTCTATATAGACCTAATTATTGTATTCACCCAATTGTCGCATTCACCCAATTGTCGCATTCACCCAATTGTCGTATTCACCCAATTGTCATTCACCCAACTGTCGTTCACCCAATTGTCTTTCAATCAATTGTCGTAGACCCGGGAGGGTCAAGGTCAAATTCGTTTTCAAACATCGAAAAAAGCGATAAAAATGGCCCATGGGCACTAAAAACATTGTTTTTAGACGTTTCTCGATGTCACGCATCCACTGAAACAACTTTTTCAACAGAAGTTTTTCGGAAAAATTCAAAATTTTCCCATTTTTAGACAAAAAAGTCTCTAAAAGGTCAATTCTGATGATCATTTATGTGAAAAAAACAACCTTCAATACATTTTTATCACTTAAGTTACTTTTCTGCAGAGCTCTGAAAATTTTTCTAAAACCAAAAAATTATGGGGGTCAGCGGCACTTTTTGGCCATTCTGGGGGGTCAGCACGGATATAGGGGGTCAAAACCCCCAGCGGACCCCCACCTTCACGTGCATGTAAGACTACAACTACTTAGATAATACAGTGAATCGTAAAACAGAAAGAATACCATCGCGCAAGAATAAGTGTCTGATCTGTTTAACCAGATATAACTTGACTAAACAGATCCAGATAAAGATCGGGTTCAGGTTTTCTGGCAGATCCAGATCCAGATCAGATAAGCAGATCAGAAAATAACCAGATCCAGATCCAGATTCTCTGGATCTGGATCTGAATCTGGATAAAAAGATCAGATCCAGATGATCTTTTACATCACTAATAGTATGTAAGTCCTCATTTTTAATCGTGCATGTAAAGACGTTGATTATAGACAACTTAATGCATTTACGGCATGAGAATTATGGGGGTCAGGCCCAGATTTTTTAAACTAGTTATTGGGCTTCAAAACGGTCAACATGCGACTAAAAGCACAATTTGTCTATCTTATCTATAGTCGATTTCATATAACTTTGTGCATGGGGAGACCAATTTTCAGTGATCTAGCGAGCAGCTACAAAAGTGGCCTTTAGGCAACTTACTGTAATGAAATTTTGCATGGTAAAACTTCATATGCTTATCAATTGCTATGCATAGAATCGTAAAATCCAGAAACGGAAGCGGAAACGTATATAACTGTGCCTACGGTACCGTCGGGAATTTCTCCGCCCTGGGGGCATAGTGGGCGGTACCAAAATTCTGTGGGTGCAAGATTTTTCACTGGTCAAAAAATGGCCTTACAAAATGGTGTTATGGTGACAAAACACTATTTTTCAACGCTTCTCATCAAGCACTATCCATACATAGGCATCAAAAAATTGCGAAAAAACAAAAGAATTTTAAAAATCGAATTCTGGGGGGTATTTTGCTTTCTGGGATGGGTGCATACTCCTCAACCCCCTCGCCCAGGTGTGCCTGGGGTCGTCCAAAGTGCCGGAAGAGGGATTACCCAAGTACAGCCCATCAGGGTGAACACCCAACTCCGTTTTCGGCAAAATTTCTCCCAAAAGGTGAGGGGTGGGGGGTTCGGTAAGGGGATATTCCATTATTCATATGTGAAGCTGACCCCGGTTCCGTCGGGGGTTTTCTCGCCCTGGGGATAGTCTAAAGTGCCGGAAACAGGGTTCCACAAGTAGGGATAATCAGGGTGAACACCTCGAACCCCGTTTCCAACAAAATTTCTCACTGAAGGGGGTTTAATGGCTCGGAAACGGGATATCCCATTATTCATAAGTGAAGCTGACCCCGGTTCCGTCTGGGGTTTCTCCGTCCTAGGGGTAGTCCAAAGTGCCAGAAATGGGGTTCCTCAAGTAGGGCTCATCGGGATGAACAGCCCCAACCCCGTTTCCGGCACAGCGGACTACCCCCATGGCGGAAACACCCCCGACAGAACCGGGGTCAGCTTCAAATATGAATAATGGGGTACCCCGTTTCCGAGCCTCTAAACCCCCTTCAGTGGGAGAAATTTTGCCGAAAACAGGGTCAGGGTGTTCACCCGGATAGGCCCTACTTGGGAAACCCCGTTTCCGGCACTTTGGAGTACCCTCAGGCGGAGAAACCCCCTACAGAACCGGGGTCAGCTTCAAATATGAATAATTGAGTACCCCGTTTCCGAGCCCCTTAACCCCCATCAGTGGAAGAAACCTTGCCGGAAACGAGGTTGGGGTTGTTCATTCTGATGGGCTCTACTTGGAGATGCACTACCCCCAGGGCGGAGAAACCCCCGACGGAACCGTGTGCACAATAATATACGTTTCTCCGGATTTTACCCACCACACCTCTTTTTAGTCCTTTAACCAATTTTCGACTTTTCAGACCCACAGGATTGTGGCCATGTTTGTGCGTATGCTTGTGTGTTATATGTATGTGAAAGCGATATTATTTCGACTGACTCTAACTCGATATATGATAGAAACTAATGATATTACCTTCTTTTCGTTCAAGGCAAACGGTACCTATGTACATCGGGTGCTGATGTCATATATAGCACAAAAATTTATAATAAAGGCGCATTCGAATTTGCAGGTTTGTAGAGCGAAATTCGTTGAATGCGGGTTTCGGGACCGAAAATTAATGATTATGATACGCGTGCGTAATCAGCACGCTTCTTTTTTAATTAGTCATATGTTGTATGTATATATAATTTTATTAACGACTTCGCTTTGCAGTATGAAGTTTTTGATATTGCTTAATGAAAAATTTAATTTATTCAATTAATTATGATCGATTAAAAAATTAATATCGAAGTAAGAGAAAAGGAACGTAAAAAACGTAAGATTTTTATTTATGTATCATGATATATTTATCTGGAAATTATATAAATATGCATGTTTCATAAGTGAAGTAAAAATGAAAATGTAGCGAAGAAAAATAAGTGAATTTGAAAAAATAGTAAAGCTAAATCGAAAAAATCAATAAGAGCAAAACAAATGTATCCGGAACACTAAATCTTTATCAATTTATCAATTTATCAATTTATCGAATTCTGACAAATAATTTGTTTGAATTTCGCACTAAATTTCATTATCTTAATTCGAAGCCTTCAAGGCATCTCCATTAAAATTATGCACTAATATATTTTTATTCAATTCAGCAGTTAATTTTACAAAAGATGCCTAAAAAGACGTTAAATCTCGGGTTTTTTATTGAGCGGATAGAAATTTCACAAATTTAGATTCAGAAAAAAAGTTAAATAGAATATCAGGTTCAATGAGATGACCAGACATGCACAAGGAAGTTTTAGGTTTAAAACCACAGAATGGAAACATGAATTATTTTAAGGAAAATTGAGAAAAATAAAGACCTAAATGAATAGAAATTAAAAACTTTCTAAAAGTAAATGATATTGATCAGAAACTGCGAATTATCATTTTTTTCATATGATTTTAACATTTATACCACTTTTTAAAGCTTTTTTTACTACGAAGCACTTTGACTGGCCAAACGCCGTCCAATCCTTCCACAAGACCGACCATGCTGTGTATCTGTCTGAATTAAGCATATGTTTTTAAATTTCATTGGTTTTTTCTATTTTTTATACTTTACTCTTTGTTTTGTTCTCTTACTTTATCGAAAACTTTTCCTAATTTTTTGCGTTATAGGATTTGATAACATCCAAAGTTATGAGCTTAAGATTGAGGACAGTATTACGACAATACTTGGCATCAAGGCGCCGGTGTCGCGCAGTGTTTTTGGCTATTTTTTTCATCAACGCCATAATGCTCTGCCGCCATCTTCCGAATATGGAACGAAAAATCGGTCCGAAAGTGATCATTGTTGAGAATATCGACCGGTTTCACACGAAACAAGATCAGGCAAGCGTATATGTTTTTTGACCTAAAAAATCACCAGATTTATTAAGAAATACGGAAGGAATAAAAAAACGATAGAAGTTAAATTTGAAATCATAAAATTATAATAAGAATAATTACGGAAAAAATATAATAGAAATCTCAAATTTCTGACGAACTAAATAGCATTCAAAAATATTTGAAGCTTTTACATAATATCAGATTTGATTTATTTAATACAAAAATTTGATGGTATTGATTCCTCGGTAATAAATGATCCACTGACGATTATCGATTAAACATTGACAGACTGTCACCAAGCTGGACTGACCTATCTTTATTTACAGACTGACTTCTCTTCGAGAAGACTTTGAAGGGATTATGGAAAAACGTGAAATTTTTTAAAATAAATTAGGCGAAATGCAGCTTAAAAACTGACGAAAATGGAAACTTTTTTTTAAAACGGAACATTGACCAGAAACTGTATATCAATATACGTGGTTTTACCGCTATTTTAGCATGTTTTTGACGCATTTTGGCCAAGAAAGCTTCATTTTCGATTCTCCTTGACCGACCATGCTGTGCATTTTTGGCCTGCACCCAGAATTTAAGAGACACCACTTTGAACCCTGAAGACTCGCAAGAATGAAATTAAAATTTTTTTTTAACATTTTTTTGATGCCGACGGAAAGTATGACGAGAAACCGCACAAAATAACATTTTTTGCCCTTCCGTCAATTTACATTTTAAGTTTTTGAAACCCCACCCGAAACTCTATAACCTAGGTGCTGCCCACACGTAGGCGTGAGAATGGTGTTTGATGGGGGTATGCACTCTCCTCCAGAAGGCCAAATAACACCCCTAGACAGCAAAATACCCTCAGAATTAAATTTTGAAATTTTTTTTGTTTTTTCCGGCAATTTTTGATGCCAGTGGATACTGGTCGATGAGGAACGTTGAAAAATGGTGTTTTTTCGCCATTTTAAGACTATTTTTAAGAATATTTTTTGAACTTTGAAAAATCTCGCACCCTCCACCCAAATTTTGGTGCTACCCACCTATGGTGAGCCCATCATGTTCACCGTTTGTCTCCTACTTTATGCATACCTACATACATTATCCTGAATCCTACAATTACGAAATATCGTACGATTTTGCTTGGCAGATTTCGGCATCAAAGAGCAAGCTGGATGCGACTAGCATGCAATCTGGCTGCAAAATGCCCGAATTGATGATACATGACCCGAAGCTAGCGCATTTGTTCCAGAAACCGGAGCCACTGAAATGCGACAGTATAGTGATTGTTTGAGAATAATTTCTTAATTTAATGGCTCACTCTGCTAGCTCAGCGTTTCTTGGAGCTAATACAAGAAAACGTGTAGAAATATAAAGTATATAATCAACTCAATCTTTAAAACTCAATGAGATTTGTAGATTATATCAATCAGACATGGGCGTGCTAGACCATAAGTGAGCGACACCCAAACTCTGAGGGGGGGCTGCAAGATTTTCAAAAAAGTCAAAAAGGTCAAAAAGTGACCTTAAAAATGGTGGTATGGTGAAAAAACACCATTTAAACGTTCCTCATCGAGCACTATCCATTGGCATCCAAAAATTGCGAAAAAAAACAAGACAAAATTTCAATTGAATTCTGGGGGTGCTTTGGTTTCTGGGGTGATATTTTAGTTTCTCGGAGGGGGATGTATACCTCCAAACCCTCCACGCCCAGGTGTGTGCTAGACCCGCTGTAAATTTCACGGTTTTTTAGATGAGAAATGTCATCGAGAAATAGAGTTTTTGTCCATTCTATCAAATTCCCAACATTTTTTCGACTCGAAAAAACTTCTGGAATTCGCTCAGAGATTGGGTGTAGCTCATTCATGAATTTGACGCGCCATTTGGTTTTATAAATTATTCAATTTAATCGCTTGTACCACATAGGAAACTCGGATGACTAGCAATCCGCCACGTAGACATATATAGTTTGCCTAACTTTTTTAATTATTGATTTTTAGTTTTTAATTGATTTTTCAAAGATTTAGTATTTGAGTTATTATTGAGTTCGCTTTGTAAACGAAGCCAAGCAAGGTTATTATTGAATACACTTTATTAACGAAGCTGAGAAGGTGGGGTCATAAATATATTACTCAGCCTTATTCTGTTATTTTCTTTTGGCGTTTTGGCCATTGGAACTCCAGAAACATCAAATACTTTCAAATTCTCCTGAAAGTTGATTGCCTACTACGTGAACACTATTGTTTTTATTCGATAGAATGCAAAATTATTGCAAATTAGAGACGGTAGTCTACCAAGACCAAAAGGAAAAATCCATGAAAATCCAAAAGGAAAAATTCTACCAACGGTCACAAATCGAAATTATGGAGGGGTCGGGAAATTTCAGATCAAAACAAGTGAAATTGGCATTTTTCGAAATTTTTTTTGTAAAATTGATGCTCAATTTTGACTAAGATAAGGTCTGATTGCACGGGTCTATTTTGTATATGAACAGTTCCAAAATTCTGGGGTTCTTGGAAATAAAAATTTTGAATGTCAGAAGTTGTTTAAAAAATTGATCGTAGGAACGATTCGACGTTTCTCGCGGAGCATTATTCATCGGCATCAGAAAAAAGCGAAAAGAAAATTAAAAATTCAGTTCCAGAAGTTTTTCAGTTCTAACGTTATCTAGACTCAAAATATCTAATAACCAGCAAAATGCCTCAGACCCATAAAATGATCTATTTTTCCTAAAATCGTAGAAATTGTGCTATTTTAACGCTTTTAGCTAACTTTTGGGTCAAGAGTATCAAATTTTTGATGCTTAGTGTCGTGTATTAGATTATTATTCAATTTTCTAAATCTTTTCCGAATTTGTTTTATTTTTCAAAATAGAAGAGAATCGGCCAAAACATCAAAAACAGTGTTTTGAAGTGTATCTATGTTTAAAGCCGAGAAAAGGATGCTTTTCTATAATTTGTTGAGGCTGCTGGCTAAGCTCCTGAATCACCACGCTTTTACACATATTGTGGTCAAACGATTGAATCTCTATCATTATATGCAGACATGCACAGCATGAATATTTTAGGGGAGGTAATTTAAAAGTGCCTTTTTTGGGCTCGAAAACAGTTACGCGCCAAAAACAACATTTTTAGACGTTTCTGACGATGCTCTACCTTTCTAGAGCCTTGAGACATAAAAAAATTTCGTAAAAATAATAGAAAAATTCAAGTAAATTGAACAAAATATAGTCAAGAATCAGTTACGGCGCGAGTGCCGAAAATTTGATACTTTTGAGAAAAGAGATGACTAAAAACAACACTTTTTACGAAATATTTCGGAAAATCGCCAATTCTGGAGATGAACAAATTTTTTTGGGGGGGGGGCTTCTTTTCGGCAAGGGGATGTTAAAATTTTCCCACCTGCCCAGATCATGTATGCCCTTTGATTATTGAATAAATAAGCCAATTGCTCGTCGCAGGAGCCGAATTGGGTCTACGTCCATAACGCCACGCTTTACCTGAGTGACCACGCCAAACGCACTTATTCAAATATCTCGTGCACTTTGACCCCGGTCGAACGCGGCGTCGACGATGACGCTCCTTTAAAATACGGAAAATCGATCGAAATTTCCGACGGCGATCGAATCGAAGACGATATCGTGCGAATTCGATGCATTTCCCATTCGCAAGTATTTCATTTACAAAAAAATCGTTAAAAAATAAATAATGATTTTAATAAAATGTTTAAATTTTGAGGAAGGAAAAATTTATTTGAACGTACACGCCGTCGCGGCGCGGAACCTCGAAGCGATTCGGCGATCGATGGCCAAACGAGTCGTTGACGAAAAAATTAAGCCTACGTTGAACGTTTATATGCTAATTTTTGACAGCCTTTCGCGCATGATGTTCATGTAAGCTTTCGAAAAACAAAAACGCGTGCGAATTTTATTTTTATTTAATTTTTTGAATTCGTAAAAAATTTTTTATTCAATTTTGTTTTATCAGAATATTACCTAAGTTTTATTTTGTTTTATTTTTAGTTTATTACTTGTTGTTTTTCGGGTGTAGACAGCTCCCCACTCTCGTTAAATTTTGAGCATTTTACGTCCTTTCTTTTGACCTTTGACACGGTATTCTTTTCTGGCCTTGTGATTTTACGTTCAGAAAAAATATTTCAGGTATTTAATTTTTGTATTTTATAGTGTTTTATAAAACTTATGTTTTTTAAGTTAAATTATTTCATGTTTTAATCTATTTTTCGTGTGTAGACAATTTTTTTTTTACACAGTTTTCTATCTTAGGCTTTAACGCTATTTTACGTTTTGAGAATTAAGATATATGTTCTTACCGGGTTTCTCGACAGTCGTACATTTTTAAATTTTGCCTTGAACGCTAATTTTCAAATAGAATTTAGAATTAGACAAAAAGAGTGCATGCATTGAGATTTGTCCAAGTTGTACAAACAGGCACGCGCGAACCTGAGAACTTTGATGGCCTAAATACATAGATAATATATAGATGTTCAAAATTTAAAAGTATTTGAATAAAAAATTAAAAATTTGAAATTTTTTGCAAGACACAGTTGACTCCTTAAACACGTTTTTTCTAATTCTGCGAAACTTTTTTCAACAATCTTACGGTTTTTGTCGCGCAGTTCAGGCGTAAATTGCCAAAGACTTATGATCATTTGAGGAACAACATGAATGGTATCGTGCTAGAAGGATATAACATAGTTGGAGATGGAACGCCACAAGCTTTAATACCAATTCTTACGGGTAAAGCCGAGTTAGAATTGCCGATAACGAGAAAACGATTTCCGGACGCTAATTACGTCGACGTATATCCCTTGGTTTGGAAAGATTATGCAGATAAAGGTAGTCGGACTGAATAATGTAAATGAATAAATAAGGAAAAGTTTGAAATTAATTTATTGTGCTTTAAAATAATATAAAACACACAAAATCATTCAAAATCCAAAAATCTTTGCCGACATGAAATTTTTGCTTTTTTTGCAATATTTATCTCACCAGGGTCCGGTTACAAATAGCTCTTAGGACATAAAGGAGCTAGTAGTTAGGAGTAAATCGGGTTGCCTAATCCTAAGCTAGCAATTTAGGAGTAGATTTACATAGGAGCTAGGCTAGGAGCAAATAATCGGTTATCTAGGAGTAAACATAAAATTGGGCTGCAGATGTCTAGGAGGAAGTTTACTCATAAGTGTTGCAACACAATTTCTAGAATGCTTTTTTGGCTGTATTAAAAGTCATTTGTTTTGTGAATTCATCGCAAAGTACAGTATAAGCGATGATTCTGATGACTTTATTGCATGCAATAAGTCCTCATCTAAGCCCAAATCAATTTCGAGAGACATAAGACTAAGTTGACAGACCGATAGATTGATATGTACTCTGAGTCCCAGATTTTCACTCTGAGACTGCTCCTAGGTCTTAAGTCTTTACTCCTAAACTACTCCTAGCTAGGAGTTACGAGTAAACGTTGATCGCTCCTTAATTTACATCTAGAAATTGCTCCTAATCTAGGAGCAACATCTGCAATAGAGCTGTGCCGGGGCCAGGCCCCGGCCCCGCTCCCGGGCGCCGGGGCCCCGGCCCCGCCCCGCGCCGGGGCCGGGGCCAGTGTTAGAGTTGATTATAATGTAGAAAATTGATAATGTTTTGGGCAGATTTACCTTCAAGCTCAATTTCAAGCAGCACCACAGATCTTGCTAATTCAAATCTTTATTCCATTATGTCAGATTAATGCAAATTTCTAATTAATAATCAGAATTGACACATTTTAAATTGCAATACACGGGCAGCTCAAAAATTGTGGGGGTCCAAAATTTTTCGAAGTCAAAAAGTGCCTGATAATATACGGTAGGGCGAAAAAACACCGTTTTCTTGCGTTCCTCAATGACAGCTATCCATTGGTATCAAAAAATCGCAGGAAAAACAAAAAAAATCTGAAAATCAATTTATGGGGGTCTAGCGGATTTTTTTCGAGGGGGGGGAATGTGAATTCTGGGTGAGGTCCAGACCCCCCCCAGACTACCGGATGCCCATGTTTGGTTTTATCTTATAATCCCAGCAAATATTACCGCTTGACGCGCATATTCACAAGCAAGAATATATACATAGGTTTAAGGGGCAGGGTAGGGTCGTAAGATGAGCACGGTAAAGCACGCTTCTCTTGCCCCGGCCTGGCCCCGGCTCCGGCCCCGGCAAAAAAGGAGACCCCGGCACAGCTCTAATCTTCAACCCGTTTTAGGAGACTCATAATCTAGAAGTATAGATCTACTCCTGCTCCTCTGAATTGCTTGACATCTGCAACAGGCGCAGATCCGCAGAATTTGGGTGCTGTCTATGTCTGGATTGTGTTACTGTCTGGTCGTATTTTCTACATTGATCGAGTCTGGTAATTTTGATATTTAAATACCAACCACTCTTTTGTCCATTTGATATGTTTTTGACACACGGAGACATACGTGTTCAGGAGTTTAGTCTCCTTCAGAAGCCCATACACAGTTCCACGCAGTTAAAGATTTCAAAAAATCATTCGCCATTTTCATCAAGAATTATAATTTGCTTTTGCAATTAATTGTTCGGCCGTTTGAATAATTGAACATTTTCGATCGAATTTTGAAATTAGGCAGAAATGGACCAGAATAAATAGGTTCATATGAATTATTAAATTTCACTTGAAAAGATTGAATTAAACTGAATATAATTAAATTAAATTTATTTCTATTAAAAGGAACAAATTGAGCATAAATTCGATAGAAATTCGGCTCTACCCCTAGTATGATATCCGAATAATAAAAGTTCTGCTTAAAAAACGAAGATTAACAAATGAAGGTTTTGTTCAATTATTCTGCTTAAACGATTTGAATTTTTTTTCGTGTTTTATTTCTTTTATTGTGTCCTATTTTTAGTTCTTTTATTATTTTGTAGGATATGTGACGCTTTACGGCGAAGATTCGGCTACGGTGGGTACGTTCTCGTATCGGCTCAAGGGTTTCAGGCAAAAACCCACCGATCATTACATGCGAACTTTTTACGCCGAAACCGAAGAAGGAACCGGATTGGACAGCGAATATTTATTTTGCCAGGGCAGCGAACCGCATCATGTTGTTCATTTCCGGTACTTGGAAAATTTTTTCGACAATTATCCGGCAGAGGTGCCCAAATTCGCTATTCAATTTCACGCGTCGTACAGTCACGACGACATCAATCTCGTTCAACTGGCCGACGACTATATGGTCGGGCATTTGAAATTCTTTCAAGTCAGTTGTGAAACAGACATAGACGTTGGGGTTTGGAGAGTATGGCTAACCCCCGAAATGGGAAAAGTGGTAAATTTTCTGGCGAAAAAATGATGCAAAACGAAGGCCAAACATGGCTGAAAACTGAAAATTTTCTTCAAACGTGCTTTAAATTGACAAGAAACTGTAGTTACGTAGTGTTAACGGCATTTTTAGCGCTTACGCCGGCTTTTAAGGTCATTTTAGCTGAAAAAATTTATGACCCCTGCCGAGACCAGTTGACGCCCCAGATCGGCCATTCTCTGCATCTGTGGCCTAGACTCCAGACCCCTAGAATGGAAAATGGGGGATTTTTCCGAGAAAGGTGGCAAAATGAGGGCAAAAAATGTATGAAAATTGATAGCGCAAATACCTGTTCTTTAGGTCATTTTGGCCCAGAAAAACCTAAATTTTTGACCCACTTCAGACCGGCTGACCCCTCCCAAGATCAGTCTCATGCTGTGCATTAATAGTTGCATGCAACAAGACATGCACATTAGGGTGTCTGAGGAGTCGCTAGACCCTTCAGAGTGAAAAATGAAATATAACGAGGCAAAATGAAAGCCTAAACTGGCTTAAGATCTAAACTTTTTTGTTAGGTTGCTCGAGGATATAATAGGATAATTTTTGGCACTTTATTGATGATCTTGAGGTCTTTTTGACCCAAAAACCCATTAAATGACTTCCGCTGATTGACTGGCCCGACGCTGTGCATCTATGATACAAATTGGCGTGGAGAGGGCTTCTGGGTCTTATCGAATCCTAAAGATATCCATAATCTAGATAAATCAACAAATAAATTATATTTTTTGGTTTTTTCCTTTTTTATGCCATGGAAAAGAACCTGACTAAAAATGCTAACAAACTGTCATTTTCGCTAGAGCCATACGTGAACTTCAGGCACGAAGCTGTGGGAAGATAGGGGGACTAGTCCCCTCCAAAATTTTGAAAGTACGAGTATTTTTTGTGAGGGTCCATGGAAGAAAAAAATTGAAAATTGTTCAAGTGTATTAGAAAAACCCGTAGAATACATTTTAGCATGTTTTAAGCTAATAGGCCCAGAAGTCGAGCGCCTTCAAAATAGATTATATATTTTTTTCAAATTATCTCTTCTCCAATAATTAGAGGTTGCTGAGAGACGCTCAAATATACCATTACTAGCAAACAAAAATGCTCCGATGGAACAAAAAAGATGAATATACTTGGAATTGTGGATTATTATGGATGTAAAAGGAGGGGACTAGGTAAAATCTACCTAAAGTCGCAAAATCTGCTAAAAATCACACTTCCTCTAAGCAACGCAAAAAAAAAAGTATATTCTGCGGCTCGAGCAAAGTGTCTTTTTTAAATAATGTTCAAAGTTTCAGATAAGAGTGTATAAACGAAATCTGCAATGTTTACTTTTTTAAATTGCTGGCAAGTAGCAACGCTGACTAGCTTCGTATCTTGATTGATAGAAAACTAAGTGGTATTGTATTTAAAATTGTTTTATTTCGTTATGAACACTATAGCAAGCAAAGCAGGGGCCGATTAATTAGTGCACACTATACTTAAGTCAACTTACGCGTTTCCTACTGTTTCAAACCAATAATTTCTTCAGTTGTCTTGGATGCATCGATGTTTGCTATTTCATTCAATTGGCTTAAAAAGACTGTTAGTTTACTCAATATCATTTCCCATAGCTACTGCATATCTAACGTGCTGCTTTTTCAATCATTTTTATGGTTAAAGATTTATTTTAATCTGTTGGCCGCAGAATATACTTCGATTTTTTGCGTTGCTTAGAGAAAGTGTGATTTTTAGCAGATTTTGCGATTTTAGGTAGTCCTTAATAATCCACAAATCCAAGCATATTAATCTTTTTTGTTCCATCGGAGCATTTTTCTTTGCTAGTACCCTACTTTTATTTAGCATGATTTCAGTACATCAGTCAGTAAACACATGCAGTAACATACCACAATAATGACAGTAGTCCAAGAACGCGGAAAACAATATTGTTCTTAACATCAGCATTATCCTTTTTAAACAAGACAACCTTACATTATTTAAACAGATCAAAGTTTTTCAGCATAAACTTTACGCAAATATCAAGTATAAGGAACACTAACGCTCAGATTTGGAAGTAAAATAAATTTGTAGTATAAACTACATATTGACAACAAATGAATAGTGCAAACTTCACACAACTACTAGGTGTATAGAAAACTAACAGTCATATTCCCAATTCTGATTTTACGAAGGACATTTTGAAAAAAATTAAACTTCCGCAAGGTTCTAGAACTAAAGTTAAGATGCAGTGTAAACTTTACACAACCACATAGTATAAATAAAATTTCAGTCGGATTCGTAATTCTGATATTACTATGATATTACGATCAACATTTATAAAAGAATAATTCTCCACAATGGACCGAGGACAAATAAATATCAGATGTAAACCACCTTGCACCATAGGCGTAGCCAGGATTTTGGTTCGGAGGGGGCATGCACATAAATTTTTGAAGACTACTTTCGTATCGAATGCTTTGATGTGGTACAGTGGCACGATGCATTGTAGAATTGAGTTTTTCGACCATTAGTTGTGTAGCCTGGCTGATTTATGGGTATCTGACGATCAACAATACAAAAAGTGTGAATCGGCGCAAATCGCCGAAATTTTTCAATTTTTTTTACCGTTTTCGTGTAGAATTTACGGCCTTTTTATAGACAAACAGTTCGGAAATCATGAGTGACTCAGAATGCCCAAAAATTAAATCATTTTTACCGCCGCTAACATTTTGTAGCCCTGTGAATACTGACAGTCTGACAGAGCAGAAAATTATCGAATTTGTGCAAAACAATTTTGACAAAATGCCGTAAGTTCAGGCTTCTAACAGGAAAACTGCGCATTAATAACTTAGTATGAAGCACTAGAATATTTTGACTGATTCAGGCTTTTAAACGCAATGCTGAAGGTTTAAAAGAGAAACAACTGTAACCGGCGGAGCCATGCACCAGAAAATTTTGACGCTTTTGCTCTTTAAACTTAATTTATACCTTTACATCATACAGAACAGACAAACTTTCCAGCGCCGCCGAAAACTTTAAGAAATTTCTAACTCTTTTACTCCTTTTTGTCCTACTAAAAGTTTTCTTACACGTGAAGTAGATTTTAAGGCTGGCTACCGCGGAGTCAGTTGCCGTACCCCGGAAAATTTTGTAAACAATGCACTTCAATGTTGAATACTAATGTTAAAATTTTTGCAAAATCGGCCAAATCTTAGTTCTAAATAAGCCCAAAAACAGCTAAAATTGATCGACTCACACAAGACTTCTGAAGTGAAATGCATTTTTCGACCTCTGCTAAGTATGCAGCAACGGGTCCCTGGAAAATGTATCCATAAAAATTTTGTTCTTACCGTTTTCAGATCCATTTATAGCCTTCTTATTAACAGGATGTAGTTCAGAAAACAGAAAATGCCTAAAACACAAGAAAATGCGGATATTCTTTTCGATTTCAATAGAATTATGTGTTCTTGTAAAGAAAGACAAGCAGAGAATAAGCAAACTAGTACGCAACCATTTTCACACTTTTACTATCATGCTCAATAAGCATGCGCAGTTTCATTCAACGAACAAATAGTGGATTAAATCACTAAAGTGATCTGAAGCGCTGGATTACTTTGCTTATTCAAGCTTCTAAACTCACGGATCTATATAACAATAAATAATAATGACTCGGCGCTAAGCGCTGCAAGATTTTGACGTTTTTTGCCTCTTTGAACTCAATTTTCTGATCACAATTATTGCACCACAAAAATCAACAAAATTTTAGAAAAATTTCGGAGGGGGCATATGCCTCCTATGCCCCCCCCCTGGCTACGCCCTTGCCTTGCACCACTGTTGAGTGCAAACAAACTGGCGTATTACATTTGCTTTCTGGTTAATTTTTAGACTTGAGATTATGTCCAGACTCATAACCCAGAACTTGGAAGAAATAACAAGACAGAAACACGTTAATTACCCATTTTTTTGAATTTACACCTCCCTAAAAAGCTAAATGTTGATGTAAACAAACACAATTCGCAGTGACGCGTACCCCTTAAAAAGTACCTTATTTTTGTCCTATTCGACCTCGCCCGACTTCTGAACAGAGAAAGTGGCGAACAAAAAATGGACAAACACGTATTTTCCACTGTCCACCACATTGTAAACTTTAAAAATCTGAACCTAACGCCCCATTGAGTGTGAATAAATTCGGTTCGGGCCAGTTTGTAGCCCTTTGATTGTAGTACGTTTGAATGTGCGAAACTTATGTTCCGCAAAATATTTGACATGATTTACCAATCAAAATACGAAAAAAACCTGTTTTTTCGCCCATTTTACACCTCAGATTTCGAACTTTACACCCCCATAAACAACTCAATATTACGTTTTTTTAACGCGGCTTGCTTCGACCTGTAGCCAATAAAAGTCATTTTATTCTATTTTATTCAATTCATCCTAACTCATAATCGAAAAAGTTGGCAGAGAAATCTCGGACAAAATCTATTTTTTTACTTATACATTAGAGTTTAAAGTTTAAATCCCTGGTACTAATTGCGTATTGATTGTAGAAAAGTTTGCTGGTAAACACAAGATAGCCCTTGATCCATAGTACATTTCTATTTGAAAAAATTTCTTAAATCTCATAACCGGAGTTGTTGGCAGACATAAACAAGTCGAAAGTGCATGGTTTTGCCGAAAGAATTAAAAAAATGAAAAAGTCAGTACTCAGAAGATTTGAACCCATTAGTCTTTTTTAAACCCGCATGCGAGAACTGATGCGTCAGCCTCTGCACCAACTCGACAAATCAGCGAATTTTATTGACTTAGTCAATGATTAGAAAATATTAATCATTCTACTGAAGTTTAAGAATAGTGCATTTATGATAATAAAAATAATTATTTATTAAAGACGAGTCAAAAACCTCTGAAATAAGAAAAATCTGATCAAAAATATGCAATACGGAGTTATCTATCGGCATTAGAAAATAGATGTAGATATAATTCAAAGTTCACCTCTTCATACCTCAACAGATACTGACTGTAGAAAAGTTTAAAGGTCAGATTCGTTTTTCTGACCTTAAGGAGGACATTTAAAAAAATTCATCATCCACAACGCTCTGGGCGCAAAAATGCTTCTCGGTGTAAACTTTACACTTATGCTAATACCGCAATATTAGGTGTATAGACACAAAATAAACTGAGATCTGTAACGCTAAGGTCAGGGCACCTTTTAAGCATAATTAGCATGTTCCGCCTACTTAGCGGAGTAGTTGAAGAAATATCGTTTTTCGTCTCGAACCCTTTGCACTAAAACGATCACAGATCAAGAAATATTGCAATATAAGAGCCAATTTTTACAAATGTTGCCTCTGAGCTGTAGATTTTGCAACCCTCTACAATATAAAACTGATTGGACTGCACAGAAACCAAAATTGAGTTAGATAAGCTGAAGGACACGCAAGGAGTAAAAAACACGTATACTTTACACTTTTGTGCAACAACCATTGAGTGTAAAGAAATTTTAAGGTCAAATTCATAATCTACAGCTCAGAGGCAACATTTGAAAGAATTGGCTCTCCGCAAGTTATTTGATTTTTCGGTTTACACTTTACACGCTCATTGCTTACTCAGTATTGAGTGTAAACAAAAATAAAGGCGGCATCAAATTTTTTAATCATCCATCGATTAAAAAACACCGCACCTCCCAGGTGTGTGCCGTTGTTGCTGTGAGGGGGGACACAAATTTTGCACTCGTTGTGATAAAAATATAAGAAAAAGGATGGCCAAGTATATTATAGGTACGCGCTAACGCGCTACCTATGATTTTTATCTGTCTTCAAGTATTTGTTGGGATACTTGACTTCAAAATTTTAGTCCCCCAAAATTCAGAAGACCAGCTACGTCATTGGTGAACTTTTCGACACTATTTATACCTTTCCATTTTCAACTTCCGTATTTATTCTAATAAAGGCCGCGCCTTTTATTTTTTCCTGAGGTTCTTGTTGCGGCGCTTATTAGAGGGCGGCGTTTATTAAAGGGCGGCGTTTATTATTTTTTTCGAAAATTTTCTTACAAACCGTGACAAAAAAAGATCAAAATACAATAAAAACGGAAATTGCTACGTTGCTCCTAAATTGCTTCAATAAAAACGGAAATTTCTTAACCATTGCTACGTTCGGAACTCGATTCAAGAAAACAAAAGGAGACCAAGGAACAAAGTTTGAAATAAACCAAGATGATTCAATGTACATACAATAAATGCTTCTTTGTTAACCTAAATTGAAACACAGTTTCCAATAAACGCCGCACTTTTCAAAAGATGATTATCCTCCAATAAACGCCGCGGCGATTATTGGAAGACGGCGTTTATTAGAATAAATACGGTATGCCTGATTGTTAGACAATTGAATTCTTCAAACTATTTAAAAAAGTTGTCCAATCGACGAGTAATTTGAGATTTATGTTTGAAAAGACTGTCTTCTAAAATATAGTTTTATTGCAAGCGAATTTTGACATTTGAATCAGAGAGGTAAGTAGTGTGATTCATAGGCTCAAAAAACACAGTGTCAACCAACACACACCGTTTTTCACATTTGACCAGTTTCAGAATATTTTGCTAAGATTCTACTGAATTCATTGAAAAAACGGTCAGATTTAAAACGAAAGATTTATTGAGTTGAAGTGTCCAGCGGTGATTCGGTCATTATTTTATTTTTTTGTTATTTTTCGTTTTTTAATTTTTTTCTTTATACCATTTCTAAATACGCGCAGTTTCTAATCGGCTTGCGTAAACAATAACCTAAATTAAAAAGCAACGATTTATAAGTTATTAAATTTGAGCGTATACAGGCAATTGTGAAAAATAGACAATTAAATAGATGAGAATGGTTTTTTAAATGGAAAATTATTTAAATGACTTAAACAATGCAAAATTTTTCGCAGAATCGGAACTACGCTAACAATACGATTTTGATCGTGATGTCGGATCATGGCAATAGATTTCACGCTCTGCGTCAAACTCAGCAGGGAAAATTAGAAGAGCGACTGCCCTTCGTTTCGTTTATTTTGCCAAAATGGTTCGAGAAGCGATACCCGACCGAAACGGCCAATTTAAGGGCGAACGTTAAACGCCTTACGACGCCATTCGATCTATGTTATTTTTAGAATTTCGCATGCCAATCGTAACTGCATGCCGGCGATTGGGGGGGATTTTAGGATCCCCATACAAAGTGTTTCGTCTACTATCCACCTTAAATTCAAATAATTTTTGACCTACCTCCGATTTTTTGTCGAAATTTATAAATTTTGGGCCGAAAATTGGAGGTCATTTACCGCGTTTTTATCTAAAAAGGGCTGAAGATTCCCAACCTAGATTTCGTGCCGTTACATGTCTGGGCATAATTAAACCCTAAAATAACAAAAAACTACGTATACTTATAATCAAATTTTTTAAAATTTTTCGTTTCTACGCGATTTTTCGATGCTAATCTTAAACTTGTGTTTATGTGTATTTTCGGAATTGACTAGGAATAAAGCCTCATTCGATAGCATTTTACAGCCGACATGACATTTCTAGCCTACTTCAACATAGATTAAATTAAGCTAATGCGATTCGATTTGGTCTTCCGATAATATTTTAAATTTATTAATTTTTTTGTAATAGGCGTTAAATGGCATTTTTATTTTTTAGCTTCTAAATTTACGTCAACGTTCCGGGTTCGTTCCACACCTGGGCGTGGGGGGTTTGGGGGGTATACACCCCAGAAACCAAAATACCCCCCTCCCAGAAATCGAAACCCCCCCAGAATTCAATTTTTGAAATGTTTTTTTGTTTTTTCAGCAATTTTTTGATGCCAATGGATAGTGAGTGCTTGATGAGAAACGTCGAAAAATGGTGTTTTTATCGCCATACCACCATTTTTAAGGCCATTTTTTGACCTTCAAAAATCTTGCACCCCCCAGAATTTTCTTGATGCCCACGTATGGTTCGATCTAATTTGAGTTATTTACAATAATTTAATATAATTTAATTTAATTTAGACGCTACGTTGAAACACATATTGAATTTGGGCGAATCGCGGGAAATGAATATTTCAGAACCCCTTCCACGAAGCATCAGTCTATTCGACTCGGTGCCAGATGAAAGAAATTGTGCCCAAGCGAACGTCGAACCTCACTGGTGATAAACTATGTTAAGTAGCAAATGATACTAATCATGTAATAAAATATACAGTATATCATTACATAATCATAATCTGTACTAATTAATTATATAGTAATCAAATATGTTATCGTTGTTAAACTTATCATTATCAATCACATAATCATTAGTGTAATTGCTGTATTCATCAGGCACGTAGACGTTGGGGGTGGGAATAGTTCAACAAAATTTTTGAAGCACTAATATTTTTACAAGAGCCTCCAGAGGAAAAAGTGAAAATTCTCAAGATTACCAGAATAGATTTTAGCTCAGTTTCAGGCCCGAATTTATTGCTTTTCTGTAATCTTTGTCTTACGAACGTCCTAAGTTTGACTTGGTGAATATGTCAAAATTTTCTGATCCTCTGCGCAGAATTATTTATTATTGGTACCCATTGCTTTTCTTTGCAATGCACAATAATTGAGTACAAAACAATTAAAACAATTTTCAGCGGGTTCAAATGTTTAGGAATCATTTTTGAGGCGATTTTAAACAACTTATTTTTTGACTCTGATTAAAATTTTGTCTCCAGTATGCAGATTTCGCTGAGAAACGCTCAAAAATACAGTTATTTTTGCCTATTTGCCTATTTGCAAGCATTTGTTGAGATATCTGACTTTAAAAGTTTAGTCCTGGTGATTTTGAAGGTTCATGTTAAAACTTGCGACTCGACTGATGATATTGAATTGATTTAGAAGCATAATGAAATTCAGTGTGAATCAGCAAACATAATTGCCCTTTCTGTAATATTTGATTATAAAACTTTTCTGCTGAATTAAATCAAAAAGTATATCTATTTTCCGGAAATACATGCGATACCAAATTTTTTAATTTTCTAAATCGTATAAGTTCCTTAATTATTTCATAAATCACTTACTTACTATAAAAATCGTATAATTTAAAAATATTTACTCACATTTCCCTTCTTGTTAAGTTGGACACATCATTTTTTCACTTATTTAATGTATATTTTATTTTTTTAAATTTTTCGATTTAATTTCGATTACACATTTTACCATTATTTCCTAACGCTTGCCACTCGTGACTGTGGGTCACGAGAGGTCGCAAGTTAAGCTTCGTTAGACCGAAATAAGCTCAAAAACTGATGTTAATGCTAAAATGGTTAAAACTACGTTATTCCATAGTTTCTGGTCAATTTATAGCATTTTTTAGGGAAATATCAATTTTCACCTCTTTTTGGCCCTAATTGTGCCTTATTTTTACAGAAAAATTTTCAATTTTCTTATTACACGGGTCTAGAGCCCAAAACCCTCACTAACGTGCATCACTGTGGACTATTTTTACACGCGTACTACCTTTATTTTCGTATTCTTTCCAGGCTAATTTTGTCATGTTTATTTCGAGACTACAACAAAAGTGGCCCAGTTGAAATGTTTTTCGTATTTTCGAAAGGAGGCGATGCGTTCAAAACTAAAATGCGGTATTTTTGTGTGGAAAATCCTGAAAAAAACTCGCGCAAATAAGTTTAAAGATGAGAAAAATCGCTAAATACCTACTATTTAACGAAAATTTTCACAAATATGTGTAAGTTGACTAAGAAATAGCAAAAATTTTGGCAGGTGCGCCTGTATGGTCTGGCATCCGCTAGATTCCGGCGATTCAAACGCGTTGTACGTAGCCCAGGCTTTGGTTGAAGCTATTAATAAGAGAACACTGAGCGAAAGATCGTTGTGTGCCGAATCGACTTTACACTCGATTCGAGACGCGTCTACGTTTAAACCAGAGGAGAATGTAATGCGGTACAAACAGGCAAAGGACGTCGACGGGGACGACCCGGACTTTCTGGACAAAAACGACAGGTACGCGTACACACGTAACAGGAAGATGGGTCGATCCCCCACCCAAAATTGGTAGTCTCCCACCCCCCCCATGCCAGAAATTTTTTGATCCTCCCCCGACTTTCTTGGCGGTTTCTGGTCAGAAATTGGAGGTATTTTAATCAATTCTCTTACTCAAAAAAATGGCAGAGGATCCCCCTCCATTCAAAATATAGAGCCGTTACTTGTACGTACGCAAACGCCTAAATTTAAGAGTCAGAGAGATCGAAAACTAGGAAGAAATAAAATTTTTGAGTAAATTAAAATAAAACAAAAATTAATTAAATGTCAAGGAAAAATAAAAAATGTAGTGCCGAAGATTGGCTTTAGAGCTGATAACACCTATTTTATCGTTTCTTTTTTTAATTGTATCCGTTTGCGTCAAAAATCGAAAAAAGATGAAGAATTTATTCAATATTTAAATTCTGGTAATCTGAATACGGGCCCCAACCTCTTCGCACTTCGACGCGTACCATAAAAAGTTTTTCAGGATTAAAATGATATTAAAAATATTAAATAGGTGTTAAAGAATACAAATATTATGAAAAATTATTGAAGAATTTCCAAAACGAAGGCGAAAAAATTGTCAAAATTTTTGATTCTTTTATGAACTATTTTCGATTACCTGGTCTTTCACAGAAATCCTGCTCTGCAACTTTAGATGTTCCCGGCAGAGGTAATAATGGGGGTCTTGTGATCTTTAAAATGGCTGCTAACCCCTGCAAGATGTTGCCGACTTCCCCTTCAAGATTTCGTTTATTTTCCGGAGAAACCGTAAGAAATATGTTTTTGGGCTTCTTTTGAACAGCCCTTGGCTCGAATGAATTACTTAAGTAAAAGGAAATAGTTACTGATGTAAATACTACATACTCATTTTTTGACTATATGTTATTTAATTTAGAGTTTTTTAAAAATTTGCATGTTATTATGCTTTAGAAGCAGTGCACATGGTTAGACAGATAAAAAATTGTGTTTTTACCCTTACCCATTGTTTCAAGCCAAAAAGGCACATTTGTAGAAACTGTTTGGGCAGACCCTCAGAATTTTCATGCCGCACATCAATTAAGTTGAAATAACCTTGAAAATTTTCAAAACAATCGTATCTTTTATCTTTTTTTGTCGTGAGAAAAAACAACTTCGAGACTCATTTTTGTCCCTCAAGGGGGAACGCATTTTTTGATAACTATTCAAAAGGCACGTCCAGCGGAATAGGTCAGATTTAATGTAAGCAATTTAAGCAATTTGGCTACAGCCTGAGACTTAATTCTAATCTTTTTATCTTTTATTTTCTCATCACTCGAAACACTACTGCACAGCTAACTCGCACGTCCACGATTATTTTACAGCTTCATCTCAAATACGTATTCGAATCCATTTAAAACATGGCCCTAAGCAGAATGGTGATGGATTTGTTAATTACCTTATTCAGATTTATCAAAATTTGACTCGTTTTTTAATAAATCCAGATTAGTACAGATGACTATTGATCATATCCAAATCACTTTTGTGACTGAGCCCGGTGGAGCGATGTACGAAGCGTCGGTCAAATGGAACCGAAACAGCGACGAATTGTTCATCAGCTTCGATCACATATCCCGAATCAATGCATTCGGTGATAACGCTCACTGCATTATTGATAAGGATCATACGTTAGCGAAATGGTGTATGTGTCGCGATAAAATAAAGAATGACGTATAATAAAAACATGTATGCGTACTACATGTAACAGGGGGATGGGGAATCTCCCACCTGTGACAAAAGAGTGATTTATGTATCTTTTTGACTAGATTTTCATTTTTTAAGTAGCTTAACATTATTCTTACTGTATTCAACCTTTTTATTCTTCCGCACGCCTATAATTTTTATTCGTAAGCTATTTTTGAAAAACTGTTTTTGCCTCAACAAGTGAACGAGTGTGTAACTTAGACACGTAATCTGTCAAAACACTCAAAATACGCTTAAAATTAAAGTGTACAAAGGCTGACGTGTTTCGGGGTTATCGAAGCGAGTAAAGCGAGAACTATATCAAAGTTGCAGAAGCGAATTAAAACGAGGACCACAGTCAACGCCCTTACAAGGCATAAACTCCCCCAGGCGTGCTAAAATAGGAAACTATAAGTAGAACTTTTAATAAATGAAGGAAGCTACGATTGAAGGCGAGAGAAGTTAGCGAAATATTTAGTCAGTAACGTGATCAGAAATCAGAAGCAGTCGGATCGGATACGGAAATAGCGAGTAAATTAATCGAACGGAAGGATCGAACGTTATAAGAGTTGAACAGTTTTTCGGAGCTAAGCGGCTAAAGAGCGAAATTTAAGCGTTATCAATCGAGAACAGCTAACGACAAAATGTCTAAACGGTAAACGATTCGCATTTCGTATCTTATTGTACATCGAAATTAACGTACTTACCTATTTTTTGTTTTTCTCCTAATAATACATTAAAATCTAATCGGTTCTTTTCTTTTGTTACTAAGTCGTAAATGGTCGTTCCTCTATTCCCCCAAAGCCAGAAAATTTTTGAACGCCCCTTCCCTTCCCCCAATTTCGAAAAACCTGCATTTTTGGCAGTTTTCACGTGTTTTGACCATTTTTGGCCAAAGAGGTAATTTACCCACTCCCTTCCCTTATAAAAATGACCGGAGACCTCCGCCCTGAATTCTGAGCCGTTACACATACGTGTACAATGCGCGTGTTCTAGAATAGCTTTTGACCAACCAGACACGCACGGTGTGGAAAGTCGGGGGAGAGTGGAGAAAAATTTTTCTTAGTCCTCTTTGGGCTCGAAAAAGGTGGATTTGCTTCAAAAACAACATTTTTTGGCCTTTGTAACGATGCAACCTGTTTCTAGAACGTAAAATAAAACTTTCGAATAAGAACAAAAAATCGAACAAATTGAACAGAGTCAAAAAAACGAGTACCTATGGCGCGCTGCACCGAAAATTTGACATTTTTGAGCAAACAGATAAAAATAATTTTTAAACAGCACACTTTTCCGATTTTTCGAAAAAACACGAGTTCTTGGAAGGGTGAAAAATTTTTTGCGGAGTGGAGGGGCTAAAACCGTTCTAGGGGGGGGGGTTAGAAACTTCGAGATTATGTACGCCTCTGACTCCTGCAAGACGCTAACGACCTGGGCCGATCCAAATAGCCTACTACGCCTATGGGCCTGGCCGCGGAGAAAGGTCTATTTTCAGAACACTTCATGAAAATGCTCCGGCGCATAGGCGCATGCACACCTGGGCGTGGAAGGGGGGGGTTCGGAGGGGTATGCTACTCCCCCGAGAAACCAAAATACCCCCCCCCCCCTTAGAAATCAAAATACCTCCCCAGAATTCAATTTTTATAATCTTTTTTCGTTTTTTTCGCAATTTTTGATGCCAAATGATAGTGCTCGATGAGAAACGTCGAAAAATGGTGTTCTTTCGCCATACCACCATTTTTAAGGCAATTTTTTGACCTTTGAAAAATCTTGCACCCCCCCCCCCTCAGAATTTTCTTGCTGCCCACGTATGGGCGCATGGGCGTTTGCGCGCACTTTCAGCTAAGCATACGAGCATTAGCACGCATTTACCCATTAGCGCCGCACTAAATATGTACCCATTAGTTCAAATATGCTAACCATTTGTACATGCGCCCAAACTTCCGGAAAATAGCTATATTCTAATGTTAGTCATATCCCTATCTGTAGCATACATGCGCCCAAACGTCTAGAAAAAGCTAAATCCTAATATTAATCATGTCCGTATGTTTAGCGCACAAGCGCCCAGACACCCCTAAAAAAGCTATATCCTAATGTTAATCATATTCCTATGTTTAGCACACATGCGCTTAAGCATTAATTCGCCCAAACGCCACCGGCGCCTAGAAATTTCGAATTATTTCGCTAGTGCGTTTAAATTTACGTGTATCTTTCAAACGCGCTTCAAGAGCTTTTAATTTTTTCCTTGAATGAAAGAAAATCAATCAGAAATACGTTTTAACGAGCAACAGAAACGCAACGTAAAAAGAACTTAAAGAAATTAGAATAAAAAACAATAATAAGAAGGGATTACAAATAGGGGGTGGGTAAAATCTGGAAACGCAAACGGAAACGTTGGGTAAAATGCGCAAACAGAAACGATGGGTAAAATCCGGAAACGGGAAACGTAAATTGTGCTCTCGGTTCCGTCGGAGGTTTCTCAGCCCTGGGAGTACATATGTAGTCCAAAGTGCCGGAACCGGACTCCCTGAGTGGGGCTTATTATGGACATCACCCCCAACCCCGTTACCGGCAAATATTAACCCATTGAAGGGGTTTTAGGAGCTCGGAAACGTGGTACCCCATGATTCATATAAGAAGGTGACTATGGTCCCGTCGGGGCTTTCTCCGCCCTGAGGGCAGTTTAAACGTGCCAGAAATTAGGGTTCATCAAGTAGAGCCTATCAGGGAGAACAACTCCAACACCCTTTCCAGCAAAATTTCACCCATTGAAGGGGAATTTAGGGGTTCAGAAACGGTGTACCCCGTTATTCATCTGAGAAGGTGACCTCGATTCCGTCGGGGGTTTCTCCGCCCTGGGGGATGTCCAAAGTGCCAGAATCGGGGTTCTCCACGTAGAACCCATCAGGTAGAACACCTGCAACTCCGTTTCCGGCCAAATTTAATTCATTGAAGGGAGTTTAGGGGCTCGGAAACGGGGAACTCATTTTTCATATGAGAAGGTGACCCCTGTTCCGTCAGGGATTTCTCTGCCATAGGGGTAGTCCAAAATGTCGGAAATGGGGTTGGGCGTGTTGACCCTCATGGGCCCTACTCGTGAAACCCAGGTCTGCAACTTTGCTTGACCCCCAGGACGGAGAACCCCCGATGGAACCGGAGTCAGCTTCACATATGAATAATAGTGTACCTTGTTTTTTGAGCCCGTAAACTTTTGAGCCCAAACTCTTCAATGGGTTAAATTTTGCCGGAAACATGGTTGGGGTGTTCACCCTGATGAGCTCTACTTGAGGAACCCCGTTTACCACACTTTGGACTACACTCAAGGCGGAGAAATCATCGACAGGACTGTGTGCACAATAATTTCTGGATTTTACTTTTCCCCTGACAAATGGAACAAGCTAGAACAAGGTAATCAGTTCGATCTCACATTTTGGTGCTGAGTGAATTTTTGTTGACTGTTAGGACACTGGGACTGTATGGGACACATTGGAACGTGGGACTGTTGGAATTATTGGTGGCAATATAGGACGTTGGGGCTGTTGGGACCGGTGAGTTTGTTAAGATATCACCTCCTATACTCGTTTACCTTCAGGCGATGCTTATGTATGGTTCACTTACACCCAAAATAAGTGCAATGACTGACACGTTCGGTTTACGGCAGCAAAGGCAATAATTCTCAACGACGCACTTTCAGAGGACCTTTTTTGCAAATTATGTGGAAAAAATACGCATGCTAAATAAATAATCCAGGTTATTCGCGCACTTTCCACTAAAAATCACGTTACTCATACGAGTAGTGAGAAAAGATTTTTCTCTTTATTATATACATCTTAAACCTACTTCACACCATTTCTTCGATTACTTTGAGAAGAACTCAGATATCACAAACTTTCAGAGCTTTAGTATCAAATGAAGTCAGGATTACTTAACTTGCATTTTAATCGCAAATTTGTACGATTTTTCCTTCGTTTAAATTTTTTGTTCGAATGCGATGCAAATGAGCGACAGAGTTTAATCTCACAGCCGTTCTTTCATTGGCAGTGGGAAAAAATTTTATTGAAAATAATAGCCAATTTAAAGACGAACCATTGCAAGTATAAACGCAGTAATACGCGTACAATAATATAGCCATTACCAGACGATAAAAAGTTCTTTCGGAATCCTTTCTATGCTCCTCTAAAACTTGATTTGTGCCAAAGAGAAAAAATTGGAATATGTACCTAAGCATATCACCAGGGGGCAGGAGATTTGCAACCCTCCCCCCAAAATAAAAAACGTCTATTTTTCGCAAGTGCCCCTAAGGAAAAGTTGAAAAATTTCCGAAGTCCTGTAAAGTCACCAATAAGATTTGCGCCGGCTTATTTTTCTATGTCTGCTGCCTGAAAAGAGCACAAGCTTCATGCTTAATTGCAAATATGTTAAAACTTTTCACACCGTTTCATCGATTTCCGTATTATTTTCATTTAAAAAAGCTCAGATTGAGTACAAAATCTAAAATTTAACAATTTTCAAAAGTCAAGCTTGCACGGCAGTATTTAAAAAAGTATAGTCTATATGCAGATGATTAAAATAATAGATTTGTATAAAGTCTGCAAGAGCCATTCTTCAATCCTTTTGGAATTTCTACTTCACCATTATACACAGAGTTCGCCTGACAAACGATCAAAAACGCCTATTATTTTTTAATATCCTAACGATTCTCAAGGCGTTTGACATCGACGTCTTTGAACCTCCGAAATAAAATTTTGCTTACAGCCCTGGTGCATACCACAAAGCCTCTAAAAAACGGTGCGCCGACATTAGAGCTCGCGGCATTAGAGCGCAGCCATAATAGATATTCTTCACGCAACTTTACAAAACTTTTATGCTAATGGGCCAAAGTTAACTACCTACTCAACAATATTTCAGTATCAGGTAGTGATAACTGCATGCGGTTTCTTTTGTTTTGTGGAGCAATGAACAGACTTTTAAATTCTTTCTTTACTTTCTGGTTGAGTTGTACACTGGTTGAATTAGTGGATGTACGAAAGTATAAATTTTGACTTTTTCACTTACCTTTGGAAAAAGGACAGTAACTTTTGAAGCAGTAGGTTTTGTGTAACGCCATTATACCCTTTTCACTTATTTTCTTGACACAGATTACGGTATTCATTTTCACAATTTTTTGTAAATTGTACGCATTTACTGTCATGTTGTGCAAATCAAGCGTGAAATTTATTGCTGCAGTAAATAATCATAAAACTGTAGTAAATAAGCAAAACATCAGAGTTTGTGTAAGCTTATCCTGCAGTTATGTGTCAAGATAAGGAAATGAAAAGGGTAGAGTTCTATTCAAAAGTGCATGAAAAGCTACAAAATAATGTCCTAAAATGATCACTACCACCGTAGTTTTAGAGCTGTATGTGTCAGAACACAGATCAGTCTACTCCAAATAAGTTACACCTACAAGTAACTTTAAAACTAGCATTGCCAGGGGTCGTTTGGAGACACTGTTTTGCAGAACATTTATCTCACTTAACAGCCACTTCTTAACCAAACAAGAAATTTAAATAATTTTCGTGATGTATGCGAGGTATGTTTTTGTACACCAATTTTTAGAAACAAAAAGCTACAAATTTTTTCGTGGCAAAGGAAAAATCTATGTCTGCCTCCATGACTCACCATTGTGACTGCACTTTAATATCGGCGCTCTAATGTCGCGCGCTCTAATGTCTGCGTGCCATAAAAAACAGGAATACTCACTGAAACAATTTCCCTATGCGTTAAATAGCGTTTTTTGCTGTTTACAGTGTCTGATCTTAGAATTACACGTAATACTAAGAGTTTTTCCAAAAACGTCTGTATTTTTTTAAATTTCATATTAAGCGAATATGCCGACTAAATTTGATTACACCGCATTCAATGCCAGAAATCTAGTGCAACGTGCGTAAAATTAGAAAAATTCAGACTAATTAATGGCCAAGTATAACTTCTATCACTGCCAAATTTTTGCGATTAAGGCAAAATATAAAGTTCTTAAGGGATTCGGCGCAAAGCGACGGAAATTTTCTCGTCAAGAAATACAGAGCTTTGGAACCACGGCAAACAAGGGTCTAATTTAAGATCAGAAAAAACGCATGTAAATTGTTTACCTCACCTGCGGCTTTGCTACGACGGACTGGACAGCGACCCCTGCAACCTCTTGAACCCGTGCTTCCTAATCACAAATGATTTACGACACAAAAAATGTAAAATGTACTAAGATTATTTTAAAAAACCAAGGCGCATTTATTTTATTCATTTTCTAGGGAGATCAGTGCCAAACGATGCCCATCATAACGACTTTGACAATATTGACTGATTCGCGCACACACCACACGTTTTCGGCCACATCAAATGAGCAACGAGTCGGCCTGAAGCACCGTATCTTGCACACATATCTCTTTTAATGGGAGCAGAGCTACTAGGATCCACATCGTTGCACGTGTAATTCCGAAAAGAAAAACCAGCATTGCACATATTGCAAGTACGCATGCAACTATTCAAGGCTAAGCCAAAGAAAGGGGTTCCTCGTTCTATACCGCACACACTTTCAGAAATACTTGAGCACGTGCTGATTCCATCTTTGCACGACGGGTCTTCGGCTAAAAGTAAGAATTTTTTGAATAATTAAATCTTGACAGCGTTAAAACTTAATCGAGAAATTATAACAGCTTCTACGCAATCGCGTTTTGTGACTTGACCCCATACATGCATACGGTCAAAAGTTCTGGGAGGGAATAAGCCGAGTTTCCGGGAGTAGGTGAATGGATACATAATTTTAATATTCAATGCCGAATTCAGATACTTAATAAGTTGCATCTTATTCATTAATTTTTGAGCTTACACTTGCATGCAAACAAATAACAATTAGGGTGATGGAATTATTTGCAATGTAAAATATGTAAGAAATAATGGAAACAAGTATCCGCATGAACAAATGTAACATTCTACTTGCTCGGAAAAAAATGTTTGTACTTGAAATTGTACTCTTAGACGCATACATGGAACAAACGGGATGAGGAACACACGTGGACGTAGAGGGTTTATGGGGTATGCATGCAACTCCCAGCAGGCCGGATATTCCCCCAGAAACCAAAACTTTCCCCCACACCAGAATTCAACTTTTGAAATTTTTTTGTTTTTTCTCGCAATTTTTTGATGCCAATCACACCTGGGCGTGGGGAGGGGGTTTGGGTGGGGGTATGCACCCCCGAGAAACCAAAATACTCCCCACAAAAATCAAAATACCCCCCCCACAAAATTCAATTTTTAAAATTTTTTTTCGTTTTATCGAAATTTTTTGATGCCAATAGATAGTGCTCAATGAGAAACGTCGAAAAAAGGTGGTTTTTCGCCATACCACCACTTAAAGATTTTTGATTCCCCACCCTCCCCCACCGATTGTAGAGTAAGACTGGAAATCCTGCATACAATTAACGACATTTTTAAGTCGAAAAACAACTTAATAGACCCAAAAACTAATCTTTAGCTCTGAACAACCACTTTTTGGGCTAAAACAACCGATTACCCGCTTCAGAAGTAAATGTCAGCGATATCGACGACTTTTGTCTCTGATATGCACGATATCGCCGACAAATAATCGGTGATATCGCCAATTTTTGTCGGCGATATCGCCGACTTTTATTGGAGATATCGGCGCGTCGCCGATATCGCAGACAAGAATCGGCAATATCGCCGACGTCGCCGATATCGTGGACAAAAATCAGCCATATCGCCCATGTCAGAGACGCCTGAGAAGCCATAAATAGATACAGTGTATGCGTATCATGCAATGCATGCATTTACTTGCATACATAATGGGACATGTACATCACGCAATATTGTGAATAGGAATGTTAAAATAAAACTCAAATAAACGAAGTAAAATAAAAAAATGACATAAAAAATTTTGAAACATATCAACGAAAGTAAAATATAATAAAAATTACTTCGAAAATTACACAGATACAGAACTTATTTTTTTTGAAAACCGGAAAAAAAGGTTTTAGTATGCTCTCATTCCTCATGTTTTTCAATTTTTTTTAAATGCGTAGCCAGGTAGGGTGCAGAGGGGGTACGTGCTCCTCCGAAACCATTGTTTTACTTTTGGAATAACTTCCCATTAATTTCATTTTTCGCGTCAAAATTTCTGAACTTATTCCGAATTTCAATGCATTTTCCAGTGTCAAAAATCTTCTAAATTTTAAATTTATTCTGGAATTCAATCCATTAATGCATTTCTGACCCGTCAAAGATCCCAAATTCTGTACTATGCACAATTTTATTATTTTTTGCATTTCTGGATTCAAAAGCTCAAATTTGGGCGTTTCGCGAATTATTTTTGTGTATCTCTTGAATTCATAATTTCAAAGATCCATGTGAACTTAATTATTTTAAAGCATTTTCTACTGACGGAATCTCCAAAATTTATACCTAAAAAGCTAGGCCGTTTCGTTTACGAGTGTCTAAAGACTGCACCCGATGCTGTACAAAACATAGTAAATAGGTATTCATTGCTGGCTTCACTTTTCGCACTCACTGAGCCTATGCAAGAATTAAGGATTGAGCACCTTGAAAGATCACTATTGGGAAGAGATAAGCAAGAAAAACAAAAACAAAATTTATCACGGTAGCTATGTTTTACATGCACCGGGTGCAGTCTTTAGATGCTCGTCGGCCCGTTTCTGATGTGTTAGATCATTTCTGCATAACTCCTGCCAATAAAATCCCAAAAAATTTATGTGTTTCATTCTCTAGCATTAACAATTTCGCAGTTCACACGAATTTAATCAATTTGTGTCAGCTACATTTCAAAGCTTAAAATCGGACGTTTCAAGTTAATAAAAATCGTCTGAATGCATTTTAACATTTAATAATGTCCAAATTTTCGAGCTTCGTACTTATCGAATCTACAGAAGTTGTAAATCCCTCGCGTCTTTGATCATCTGATTGCATTTTCTCAGAAAAGTCATTTTCAGTAATGCGGATTTACTTATTTTACATGTTTAACGGTAGGTACCCAGAAGAATATATCTACTCATCGTTAACGTAGATAATTTTCGAGTAGCCTTGCAGCAAAATAAAAAAACGATCTAATAACTTTTTAATTCTTGTGAGGCGCGCGATGGTGTGAAATGCGACAAACAGAACAGAACCATGTTTTGGAGATGAAACGTGCAAACGTGGTACAATAATAGATAAATAGCAAAAACGCGTCCGAATACTCCAAAAACATTAGAAAAAGTTTACATGTGTGCCCCTCCGAAGGCAAATCCTGGCTATGCTTTTGGTTTTTTTGAACATGTCAGAAAAATTGAAGTAAATGAGTAAACAACTGTCTTAGAAAATTTAGGATTTTACAAGTCGAAAAGCGTACTATATCACTAAATTTGCCCCTTCCCTCAAAAGTTAATTCGAGAAAAGTAATTTGCAATTTTTAATTTAATTGATTTATTCTTTATTCAGCATTTAAATAATTATATAATAAATTAATCAATTGAATGATTATTAAATGATTTCATTAGAATTGATTAAGTCATTCATTCTGATTAATTATCTTTATTTAGTATTTTAGTCTACCTAAATTTGCTGCTTTTCAGCTCATCAAAAATTCATGTCCAAAAATAACTAAATATTTATTGCATATGCACGCCATACGCGTGCACATATATTCCTTCCACAGACTGTACTGTACTTTGTACACAAATTTTTGATGGCGATATCGCACAGAGGAGTAGAATGGATCCTATTCTCCGATTTTAGTTGGCGAAATCGCCGACGAAAATCGGCGATTCCGCTGATAAGGTTGGCAAAAGTCAGCGATGTCATCGTTATCGCCAACAGAAAATCGGGAAAATCGGGGCACTCGAGAGCACACGTAGGCGTGGGGGGTTTGGGGGTATACATCCCTCAGAAGTTTGAACACCCCTTAACAGAATATCAATTTCTGAAATTTGTTGTTTTTTCGCAATTTTTTGATGCCAATGGATAGTGCTCGAAGAGAAAATGTTAAAAATTCGCCATGCCACCATTTTTAACCTTTGCAAAATTTTGCATCCTCCGCCCCCAGAATTTTGGTGCTGCCCACCTATGCTTGTTAGCCGGGAAAAACGGTCGGCGATATAGCCGACTTTTGCTTCTGAAGCGGATTTTAAAGCTGAACAACCACTCTGTATACTTGACGAATAATTAATTTTCAAAGCTAGATAACCACTGCTCGTACATGTGAAACCAATTTTTGAAGCTGTACAGCACGGTTTTTGGACCTATACAATTATTCAAGATGGACATTACACCGCCTCTGTCTGAACCAGGATGGTCAACCCTTTTGATTCGAAGGAAGATTGGACGGGTGAAATCACTTACCGTTACCAGAAAGTCCGTTTCATTTATCCGAGAGATTTTTCAGCAAATCTTTTCCGAGGCTACAGTAACTTTATCTTTCCTACTTACTGTAGGTCGTTAAGAGATCACTGTAGCTAAATAGGAAGGAAGGGTTTTTCAATATATATTTTTACGGCATAATTTATTCTCGCCTTCTAGCAGATCATGCAACTCGCGGGTGGAAGTTGCGCATTCAGCTTGTCATAAATGGACCGTAAACACAATAGACTAACATTTTAAACATCGCCGCAAACTTCCGCTTAGCTCCGTGGTAGAACGTCCGATTGTCGTCGAAGCAACACGTGGTTCGATTCCAGCCGCGAGATTTTTATTCAGCGCACTTACTGCAGTATGTCCCAGCACTGTTTGGATGCTTGAACTAGGTTTATACGGACGGTCAAGTGCATTAAAAATGAAAGAATGACAACCATAGGTGGGCAGCACCGAAATTCTGGGGGAAGGGGGGGGTGAAAAAAATTTCTAGGGTTGGGAAAATGGTCTTAAAAGTGGTCGTATGGCGGAAAAAACATCATTTTTCGACGTTTCTCATTGTGCACTATCCAATGGCATCAAAAAATCGCTAAAAAAGCGAGAAAAATTTTCAAAATTTGAATTCTGGGGGGGAATTTGATTTCCTGGGGAGGGGTATTTGATCTTCTGGGGGGGGTGCATACCCCCAAAACCCGGCCTCCTCCGCCCATGTGTGATGACAACCGCTCGCCCCGCTTTTTCTGTCGAGTGACAGTAAATCACCTAGTAAAGCATACTGCAGTCTTTAAAAAATTTACTAAAATAGCACTTGAATAAATGAAACGCACTATAGGTATGCTAACATCAGCCTATAGTTACCATTTTTCCTAAAACTGCTATTTCAAGCGTTTTTAGTGATTTCCTAGCTCAATAAAATCGATCATTTCGGCGCTTGAGATCAAATGGGCGTTCCAAAAGAGGCACTTTCTAGAAAATTATTTCGGGGCTGAGTTCCTAAAAATCCTATGCGAAACGTGCGTGTATGTCCCTTACTTGGTGTTTCCATGCAAACTTGGCACAATCTAGGGCACAAAAGATGGGCGCGCATCCGAGTACTCGAATTTTTACTCTTGCAATCACCCGTTTGATACATTTCGTAGCAGTTGACGTCAAAGTTATCGCATAGAAGTACAGGATTCTGGGGTTTGTGCTCGTGACAGAACCGACAGGTTTTTCGGCATTGCTCTTTTACTGCACGAAACAAAGTTGATCCGTCATGCATAGAGCACATTGATTGGTCCATATATTTGCAAGTTCTGATGTTGTCTTTGCAAGACAAATCATCGTGAGCTGGACGAGCATCATGAGCTGAACGGAAATATTGAATCAATAATATACATATAAAATTGTCTCAGTGTCAGTTCTAATTAGTTTGTTAATAATAAAGTAGGCAAAAATATTTTTGCAGCGTTTTTCGCACTAAATCAGAATTTATAGGAATAGTTGTAATAGGCAGATAAATGTACCTACGTTTAAGGAGCCCAGCTAATCTTGAAGCATGTACTGATACGAGAGAAGCACGATTAATTACAGACAAAATTGTTCAAATAAGCAGCGTGGCTCGGAATGTGTGTAAGTAATTATTATACGTCTTTGTAGATTTTACCAGCATTTCTTTTAAAACAAATTCGACTTCCTGATCAAGTTTTTCTTATTTTCTATTCTGTGATAAAACCCTGCACTTTACGTGCTTGGTGTTGGTTTACATCGCCATCATTACAAGTGCAATGGATGCTTGATCGAGATTTATCCAAGTCGCTAAACAGGATTTATGGTCGAGGCTAGACGTTTTGTGAAGTTGACTCCCCTCATAATGGCAACTGACTGCCCACACAAATGACTGATACCCCCCCAGAATTGTCGATTTTTTGTAAAGTTGCCGAAAGTGTGCCCTTTTAAGCACGCCTTAGCTCACTTTTGGCTCAAAAACATTTTTTGACTATATTTTATTCAGTTTACTCAATTTTCTCAAGTTTTCTGTAAAAAGTTTTCTACGTTTTTATGTTCTAGAAAAAACGAGCGTTGTCTGAAAGGTCGCCTGACTACCCCCAGAATTCCCATGCTGTACATGTATGCTTCAGGCGCACATTGGAGATGACAAAAATTCAGTGAAATTATAAAAAAATGAATTCTGGAGGAGGGGATATTTTAGTTTCTGGGGGTATTTGGCTTCTGGAAGGGGGTTGCATACTCTCAAACCCCCTCACCCCTACGTCAACGTGTCGTTGTGACCTCTTCGTTTTTACAGAATCTGTTAAATGCAAACTCCGTGCTTTACAATCCTCCCAATTAAAATAAAGTCAAGATTTCATACGTCATCATTTTTACAAATCAGCAGCTTACTATCATCACTAACGCAGACGTTACAGGCCCGTGGACAAGTAACGTGGGCTACGACTCTTTGCCTTATGTCAGAGCTATTACAGTCGCCGCGTTGCGCCATCCTGCGGCAACGGTAGTTGATAAAATCGCGGCAAGTCCTGCCGATCAATGGTGCCAATTGCTTCAAACGATCGCAACGGCGGCAGGTTGAAGAGCAGGCCTTGACGATTGATATTTCAGGCAACGATCGAGAATTGAGGACGCAAACTTCTTTTTTCGAAACTAGCACATGTTTTTATACTGTCCGAACACGAAGGAAGAAACGATGCCTATCAAATATTGCGACTGATAAGTCATGAAGGTGGAATCTAAGGCTAGTAAAAGCAAATAATTGACATGCCTCACGAATCATGTCATTCTCTGTCTGCAGTTCTTTGAAACAGAAAAATGAGAGCAAAGAGTTAAGAGCAAAAACTTATGGCCGTAAATTAAGAAACTACAGAATCTTCAGAGTTACACAATTCGATCTCGACCCGCGCATAATTGATTTACTACGACGACATTTAAGAGCATATGCAGTTCGGTTTAAAAATCGGGGTGTCCAATTTTTAAAAAAACTTTTGGCTCATCTATTTAAAGTAACTTGGCTCAGCACAAAGGAAACTTTTGACACTTTTTACGCCGTTGAAACTGATAATTAATGAATGAGTAAACGAAACGGCTGAAATTTAGACAAGGGTAGAAGAATTAAGTATCGATTCAGCAAAAATTATCTAATGATAAAAAATCATAAAATAATCTTAGTGTCTTGAAGTTAATGATAACTTAGCTTGATCTATGGTAAATTATCATTTTCATTTGTGCACTTATCGTAGGCTAAACTAAGATCATACACGAATGGAAATTTTTTATCACTTAGGATCTATGTATTGAATAATTAATGCAGATAGTAATCTATCCAGATCTTCTAACATCCTCAATTTGAAGAATAACAAGTTATTGATCTTTAGGATTAAAAAAGACCTAAGTCTTGTATTTCGAATTTTGAGCTTCTTTCATTAAAATATTTTTCAACACAAAACTTTCAAATTTTAGGGCATTTAGCGCTAAAGCCTATGTGCGTACTCTTGCTCAGATGTGAGGTGTTTAAAAAATCAATAATTTTTTTATAATTTTAACTACCCTTATGCGTAAATTTAAAAAAATCATCTTGCGTTTTAGCTGGATGCTTGCTTGAATTAATTAAATTGACAAAATAAACATTATATTTTCATAGGTAGATTTTTTTAGTGATTTTTCTCCGCCTAATTCTCCAGTTATAAGTCAGGACAAGTTAAATAAAATAAAAATAGAGTACTAGTCAGGGTCTACATGTCGCAGCAAACTGCGTTTAAAAAATGCAATATTGAGTTATTTATGGGTGTGTAAAGGTAGAAATCGCGGGTGTAATATTGTTAGGAAAAAACACGTTTTCATCCCTTTTTTGATTGGCGTGGTCAATATATTAAATACTTTGTGGAACAGAAGTCTTTCACACACGAATGTACCACTATTTAAAGGCTACAAACTGGTCTCAATCGAATTTCTTTACGCTCAATGGGGAGATAGGTTCAAAATTTTAAAGTTTACAATGTGCTTTATTGCGAAAAAATATATTTTCGTCCCTTTTTTCGTGTAGAAGTCGGGATAAATCAAATAGAATAAAAATAGTGTACTTTCTAACGGGCACAGGTCACAACAAATTGTATTTATTTAAATCAATATTTTTCTTTTTCGGAATATGATAAGTCAAAAATCGTTTGTATTAAGCGTGTTTCTGTCATGAGTTTTTCTGCCAACTTCTCCGATTATGATGCAGGACATGACTCGCAAGTCTAAAAATGTACCAGTGGTCGAACGTCATACGTCAGTTTTAATAATGGTGTAAAATGGTTTACACCTAATATTTATATGTCTTCAGACCATTGTGGAGAATTAATTTTTTTTGTAAATATTGATCATCTTATCGCAGTAATATAACAATTAGAAATCCGACTAAAAGATCTGCTTTTACACTCAGTGGTTGTGCAAAGTTTACACTAAAAATTAGGTTTAGTTCTAGATCTTTGAGGAAATTTAATTACTTTTCAAGGTGTTCTATGGAACGTGTGGATTACGAATAGAATTTTAGTTTTCTATACATTCAGTAGTTGTGTAAAGTTTTTACTATTCATTTATTGTTATGTGCAAAAATTACACTACAAATTTATTTTACTTACAGAGCGTTGCAAAACGTAAATTTTTTTCAAAATATGTTCCATAGGTCCGAGAGCACGAATCTGTATGTTGTCTTTATACCCAGTAGTTGTGTAAAGTTTACACTAAAAATTAACTAGTTTTAAAGCGTTGCAAAAGCTTTATTATTATTCAAAATGTGCTTTGTAACGCCAGGATTACGAATCTGAGTGTAAACCCCGTAGTTGCATAAAGTTTACGCTAAAAACATTTGATCTGTTTAAATAAGGTAAGATTGTCTTGTTTAAAAAAGATAATGCTGATGTTCAGAACAATATTGTTTTCCGCATTCTTGGACTGCTGTCATTATTGTGGCATGTTACCGTGTTTACCGACTGATTTACTGAAATCATGCTAATTAAAAGTAGGGTACTTGAAAAGAAAAATGCTCCGATGGAATAAAAAGGACGAATATACTTGGAATTGGGCATCATTAAGGACATAAAAGGAAGGGACTGAGGAAAAGTTACCTATGCATACCTGCGAAAATTGTAGGAATGTACTAAAAATTAGACTTCCACAAAAAACGCTCAAAAGCAAAGTATATTCTGCGGCTTCTAAAAAAGCGTGCCTTCACAGAACATTCTTTGCTGGCTCAGAAAAAAGATTATGTAGAAGCTTTGATGTGTTTTAATAACCGATATAGTTTCTTATTAATATTAATTTTCTCTTTCAATTTATAACCAATATTTACTTAATCAACAATGGCTTTTTAATAAAGTATGACAAGCACGTTATCTTTTCCATTGCTGCCTTTAATCACTGCGTGCCACACTGAGCGGACTAATGCACATTATGTCGTTTTTTTAATTAGTGATCGTTTCTCCTCTAGGAATAAACACTTCATCTTATTTTTACGTCGCAGGTGCGACTCCCTTCTGCAGGCCGCAGAATATACTTCATTTTATGGTGTTTTTTGCGGAATACTAATTTTTAGTAGATCCTTACAACTTTCACAGGCATGCACATGTATATTTTCCCTAGTCCCCTCCTTTCTGTCCTTAATGATGCGCAATTCCAAGTATATTCGTCCTTTTTGTTCCACCGGAGCATTTTTTGCTAGTATTATAGATATTTCAAGTCGAAAATGATTTCTTGAAAACTTATACATCATATAACTGATTAAAATACTATATTTCTTCGAATAAGGTCAAAACAATTCTACTTTTTCCTGATATAAGACGGCGATTTAGAACATCGTGCAGGCATAGTACCAAAGACTATATGCACTAAGCTACCGATTTCTTGTATACAATTTAAAGAAAAGGAAATACAATCGACATATTGGCACCGGAGATACAAGAAAGGTGTCAAACTGTTTGATTAACCAAAATCGTATATTCAGTGCGACACAATTAAAACATGTAATTTTTAAATTTCTAATCTTCACAGCTTTTTCCTCTTTTTTGAATGTAAAATCAGACGGCAATTAAGGCATGCAATTTAGCATTTGTAAGTGGCTGACGAGACATAATTGCACTCGTTAATTATTGGAAGGAAAAAACGAACATAATTGTGCTTTCAGACGTTTAGCTTTCCTGAATACTCTCTATCTCTATACTGTTGCTTATTTCGTTAAACTTTGCATTGTAATTTTATCCAATGACAGCTTAACATGGATGCGATAGTGGAAGGCACACCTGGGCGTGGGGGTTTAGGGTATGAACCCCCCATTCCCCCGAGAAACCGAAATACTTCCAGAAATCGAGATACCCCCAGAATTTAATTTTTGAAAATTTTTTTCGCCTTACCACCATTTTCAAGGCCATTTTTTGACCATTGAAAAATCTTGCGCCCCCAAGAATTTTGGTGCCCCCACCTATGGTGGAAGGGTCTTTCAAATATCATACTGCCTGCCTGGAATTAAACCTTAGTAAGTCTAATTGAATTTCGTTATAAGCTATTACATAACGACCTACATAAAGCACAATCTTTTTTTAATTTCCGTATTCTTTGACCACAATAGATTTTTCCCAATGTCTTCACATCTTGTTGCGAAAGTCCATTTCTTTGCCCCATGCGTCCGAAATTGTGTGATGCATTGATAATTGGCGTAATTGTGCATTTGTTGGTATCGTTAGCAAACTGGTAAAAAATGAAAAGGAAAAAGGTAAAGATAAAAATGTTCTTTGATCGCAATTTAAAAACAATTTCAATTTAGCCTGCATCCGGCCAGAACTTTAAATTTTGAGATCTCTAAGGGTACAGTGACTGCCACAGATGTGCAGCATGGCCCATCTGGGGGAGACAGCCGGTATGGGGTCAAAAATTGAACTTTTCTAGGCTATAATGACCTCGAACATGGTACAAACACTTTAGCGTTATAACGACGTTAGTCCAAGGTTTATGGCCAATTAGAAGTAATTTAAAAGATACATAATCTTCGTTTTCCCTCGTTTTCCCCATGAAATTTCCTTTTGTTCCATTCTAGGATTGGGGCTGGTCTGGACACGTAGAATATAAGCATAGAATATTTCCTAAAGAAAATTCGGCAAAATGAAGGCCAAAATGGATGATAACTAAGAATCTGCAAAAATGCGTGAATGTGACCATATATTGTAAAATATTGTTGTAGTTAGTTTTAGTTATGCTGTGCATTTAAGGTCCTGACAACCACACCTGGGCGTGGGGGTTTGGGGGTATGCAGCCCCGAGAAACCAAAATATCCCCCAGAATTCAATTTTTACAAATGTTTTCGTTTTTTTCGCAATTTTTTGATGCCAATAGATAGTGATCGATGAGAAACGCCGAAAAATGATGTTTTTTCGCCATACCACCATTTTTAAGACAATTTTTTGACCTTTGAAAAATCTTGCACCCCCAGAATTTTCTTGCTGCCCACGTATGCTGACAACCCCTTCCCCCGAATCCCCATGTGCATGTCCGTTGACTACAGACCTCTCCGTGCAGTGTCGCGAAATGACTAACTCGAAAGGATTGGTGAGTCCATTCAGCTATCTTCCTGTTATTTTCTGTTGAATGCGCTAAAAACGCAGCAATTCGATGCATTAGAATGAAGTCAGCCCCGAAAGCTATAACCTCCCCGATCCTGCTTACATTTGCTAAGATAAAGTTCGAGCATGGATTTTCAGATTTTTTACATGCTGCAACCGATATTTCATAGTATCAGAGGTTATTTGGTTCGAACACTAGACCTTTGAAGTCAAAATTATAAAAATAGGCTATCCACTAGAATTCCGATTTCGATTTTGGTTTCGCATTTTTTATGCTGTTAAAGATAGAGCCTGGAAATGTAAGCTGAATATATATTGTTTTCGCCACCCCTGACATGACAATTTTATGCCCTGACCATAGGCATAGCCAGGGGGCATTGCTTGAACATGCTCCTCAAAATTTTTTTAAGAAATTTTGTTGTACTTTCTGGTGCAATAATTGTTTCCAGAAAATTGGGTTCAAAAAGGCTAAAGCGTCAAAATTTTTCGTTGCTTCGCGCTGAGTCATTATTATTTATTGTTATATAGATCCAATGAGTTTTAAAGCTTTAATCAGCCAAAATAATCCAGCACTTCACATCTATAGTGATTTAATGCGCTATTTGTTCGTTGAATGAAACTGTGCATGCTTGTTAAGCATAATAGTAAAAGTGCTGAAATGATTGCGTATCAGTTTGTCTATTCTCCGCTTTGTTTGTCTTTCTTAACAAGGACACATAATCCTATTTAAAGTGTAGGGAATGGTTAAATCTTCTGTTTTTGCGCATTTACTGTCTTCTGAACTATATATTATTAATGAGAAGGCCACAAATGGGCCTAAAAACGGTAAGAACAAAATTTTCATTGGCACATCTATCTATCATAGGTAGCACGATAGCGCTGCCTATAATATACTTAACCATCCTTTTTTCTTATATGTTTATCATAGCGAGTGCTAATTTTCTGTCCCTCCCCCCTCACCGCAACAACGGCACACACCTTGGAGCCGCAGTTTTGTTTAAAACGATAGATAATTAAAAAACTCGATGTACTTTATATTGTTTACACTCAATACCGAGTTAGCAAAGAGTGTGTAAAGTGTAAACCGAAAAATCAAATTATTTGCGAAGAGCCAATTTTTCTAAATGTTCGAGTTGTAGATTACGAATCTGACCTTAAGATTCCTTTACCCTTAATGCTTGTTATACAAAGGTGTAAAGTATACGGGTTTTTTACTCTTTGCGTGTCCTTCAGCTTGTCTAACTCAATTTTGGTTTCTGTGCAGTTCAATTGGTTTTATAATGTAGTGGGTTACAATATCTCAAAACCCAATTATTTTTCTCTTTTGACGCATAATTTCTCGATCTTTGATCATGTAGTGTAAAGGGTTCGAGACGAAAAAGAAATTTCTTAAGCTACTCCACTAAGTTGGCGGAACATTGTGATTATAAATAAAATGTGCCCTGACCTAGGCGTTACAGATCCTAGTTTGTCTTGTTTCTGTATACCTAATATTGCCTTATTAGCACAAGTGTAAGGCTTACACTGAGAAGCACTTTTCCGCCCAGAGCATTGGCTATCAAAAAATTTGCGGAGGGCCATTTGTTTTTAAATAATGTTACCCCTGAGTTGTAGATTACGAATCTGACCTTAAAATTTCTTTATACACAATGGTTGTTGCACAAAAGTGTAAAGTATACGGGTTTTTTATTCTTAGCGTGTCCTGAAGCTAATCTAACTCAATTTTAGTTTCTTTGCAGTCAAATTGGTTTTATAATGTAGAGGGTTACAATATCTGAAAATCTAAATTTTTTTTCTCTAAGCAGAATATTTCTCGATCTTTGATTGTTTTTGTGTAAAGGGTTCGAGACGAAAAAAGAAATTTCTTCAGCTACTTCGCTAAGTGGGCGGAACATGCTGATTATGTTTGATATGTGCTCTGACCTAAGCGTTACAGGTCCTAGTTTATTTTGTTTCTATACACCCAATGTTACGTTATCAGCACAAATGTAAAGTTTACACTGAGAAGCACTTTTCGACCCAGAACATTGGGTATCAAAAAATGTGGAGGGCCATTTTAAAAAAATGTTGCCTATGAGTTGTGGATTACGAATCTGACCTTAAAAGTTCTTTACACTCAATGGTTGTTGCACAAAAGTGTAAGTATACGGATTTTTTACTGTTAGCGAGTCCTAAAGCTTATCTAACTCAATTTTGGTTTCTGTGCAATCAAATTGGGTTTATAATGTAGAGTGCACGAAAAAGAAATTTCTATAGCTACTCGCACTCCCCCCAGAATATTGGCGCTGCTCACCTATAGATATATGGCCTGAAGTATTAAATAAAAGAAGGGAACTAGCAAAGAAAAATGCTCCGATGGAACAAAAAAGGTAAATATACTTGAATTTCTTCATTGTTATGGATGTAAAAGGAGGGGACTAGGAAAATTTCCCTATATGCGCAGAAGCCATAGGAATATGCTAAACAGTTAGACTTCCCCTAAACAACGCAAGAATCGAAGTATATTCTGCGGCCTATGCGCGTATCTGCAGATTTTCCGTAGTAATTTCAACTACGATGGCGAGTATTTCGATTACTTTATTTTGAAAAATTAAAAGAAAATTTTTGTGGTTTTTCATGAAAACTATCGAGTTGGCCGTGTAGGTGTAAAGTTCACACTATTATATTTTACACCAGAGCATTGTAAAAAATGAAAAAACACTTAAAAACGTTTTCACATGACGCAGAATATACTTCGATTTTTGCGTTGTTTAGGGAAGTCTAACTGTTTAGCACATTCCTATGGCTTCTGCGCATATAGAGAAATTTTACCCAGTCCCCTCCTTTTACATCCTTAGCAATGAAGAAATTCAAGTATATTTACCTTTTTTATTCCGTCGGAGCATTTTTCTTTGCTTGTACATACATATATGTTATTGCCATCAACCCGTTGCTGCGCTATATACTTAACAGTGGTCGAAAACGCATTTCAGCTCAGATGTCTCGTACAATGTAGGACTTCATCAATTTCAACTGTTTTTGGGCTCAATTCAGAAGCGGGAATTGGCCTATTTTGCGAAAATTTTAACGTTACTATTTAATATTAAAGTGCTTGTTTTACAAAATTTTCCGGGGCTCTGCCATGGACCCCACATAGGGGGGGGCGTTTGAGCGCACTCCATCAGACCCCCAGCCGTGAAATCTCATTGTAATGTACGGCAAGATTTTTGGGGGTGGGGGGCAAAAAAAGTGAAAGGTTAAGGAATTTTTAAAATTTACCGACGCTTCGTGCCGGAATTAGTTAGTCTGTTTTGCATGATTTTAGCGATATAAATTGACTTTAAAGAGCAAAGACGTCGAAATTTTCAGGCGCATAGCGTTGGCGCTTACTGTTCTTTCTCTTTGTAAAGTTCCACCATTGCGTTCAGAAAGCTGAGTCAGTCAAAAGATCTCCATATTAAGTTGGTAATTCTCAGTTTTCTTGTTAGAAGCTAAATAGTTTTGTACAAATTTGATAATTTTCTGCTCTTTCAGACTATCAGTATTCACAGAGCTAAAAATTGTTAAGGGCGGTAAAAAGTGGCTAAATTTATTGGTTCTTTGCGCCACTTATGATTTCCGAACTGTTTGTAAATAAAAAAGCAGTAAATTCTACATGAAAACGGTAAAATATAAAACATTTTTGGCGCTTTGCGCCGCTTTACACTTTTTGCATTTTTGATCGCCAGAAACCCATATATTAGCTAGGCTACACTGATAAAGGTCGAAAAATTCTGTTTTACTATGCAAAACGTGTTACTCTTCTATATCGAGGCATTCAATGCAAAAGAGGTCTTAAAAAATTTTGTGCTTGCCCCCTCCCTGAACCAAAATCCTGGCTACGCCTCTGATACTCGCCGGTCTTTAAATATTTTCTGAATTTCGGCTCTGCCTGCATATGGTTCAAAACAGTTTTATTATTAAATCAGTGGAAGTCAGAAGACTGTATCAATTGTCGTTCGATCAATTGTAATGAATGCTACCTTAAAAATACCAGAAATAAGATTATGGGACCATAGAAGTCGATTAACAAAATAATTGCCAATTAGTACGGTAAAGGCAATTTATTTGAAGATGTCTATCGTTCTGGCTTTTGTTAAGTAATTAATTACCGATACAAGGGATAATTGTGCGAATTCCCAAATATTCTAATTTCTGACTGTGGTAAATATTACCATAATGATTATTGATAACGAGTCAACGCTTTAAAAACTATTTCGACTAAACGCAAAAAAGCGAGATCGATCGCCTTTGCTTTTCATTTTTTAAATTTGACAGGCCCAAGTCTGAGTACTTTACGGTATTTTAGCGATTTTATGTCAATTGCTGCTGATGTACAAGAACAGTAGTACAAAATTTGTTGTTTTACCTAAAAAGCTGCCGCTTACAAATCTTTCTACAAATTACTATTATCTGTTTCACACAAATTTGGGCATAAATTTTAAAAACTATGTCCGACAATAAGCCGACATATTGCGATTATAGCGCTGATTTGATATATTATTATCGGAATCCATCGGCTTACTTTCGAAAAAAATTTTTAAAATTTATGCCCAAACTTATGTGAAAGAGACTATAAATAGAACAAGGTAAAATTATTTATTGCATTCGAAAAAGTGCTGAATTAGTCCTTTCTAGTATATTCATATAATTTAATATGTATTTCTCGCTGATCATTCGTATTATTCTTAATTTCCGATTTTTTATAATATGCTATCTATTTTATACACTATCATTTCCCTGATTTATCTTTTAATCAATGTATAAAAACTAGCAAAGAAAAATGCGCAAATGAAACAAAAAGACGAATATAGTAGGGATTACGGCTTATTAAGGATGTAAAAGGAGGGGACTGGGAAAAAGCTATATGCCTAAAATCGCAAAATATATTAATCAGATTTTCTGTAAGCAATCCAAAAAATCGGAGTAAATCCTGCGGCCTCTGAAAAAATGTAACCTTCTTTAGATAATTTCAATGCTTCACATAAGCATGCATAAACATAATTTAACATGTTATACTTTTTGTGAATTGCTTGCAAGTTGCAACACTGACTTGCTTCGTATCGCGATTGATAGAAAACTAAAGGTGTTTTAATTTGTTATCATGAGCATCATAGCAAGCAAACCTGGCGTCAATTGCTTAGTGCACGCAATCATTGGGGTCATGCAAGTGTACCTAAATGTACTCTGTTTCACTTACGCTCACGCGTTTCTGACTGCTTTAAACCAACAATTTTTTTGTCTTGAATTCATCGACATTTGCTATTTCATTTTGCTGCTTCCTTAAATCACGTTTTTGGTTCAATACTTTATTTCAATATGCAGGCCGCAGAATACACTTCGATTTTTCGTATTGCTTAGAGAAAGTCAGATTTTTGTCAGTTTTTGCGATTCTAGGCATATACATATGTAGCTTTTTCCTAATCTCCTCCTTTTAAATCTTTAATAATCCGTATTCCCCCGTATATTCGTCTTTTTTGTTCCATCAGAGCATTGTTTGCTGGTATCCAACTTTTAATTAGCATGATTTGAGTAAACCAGTAAGGACAACAGTCCAAGAACGCGGAAAACAATATTATTCTGAACATCATCATCATCTTTTTTAAACAAGACAGGCAAGCTTACCTTATTCAAACAGACCAAAGGATTTGGGCATAAACTTTACGCAACTATTGAGTGAAAAGAAGACTCACACTCAGATCCGTATTCCTAACGTTACATGGAACAGTTTGCAAAAGCATTAAGCTTTTGCAATGCTCTGAAGCTAAAGTTAATATTAAGTGTAAAGTTTACACAACTACTGCTTGTATAAGAAATTATACAGTTAGATTCGTGATCTTGGCCCTACTGGAGATATTTTGAAAAAATTTACGTTTTACAACGCTCTGGAAATTAAATAAATTTGTAGTGTAAATTTACACATGAATAAACTTAGCATAACTACTAGAAGTATAGAAAACTAACAGATTCGTAATTCCGACGTTACGTGGAACATTTTAAAAGAAATTAAGCTTCCGTAAGGTTCTAGCACTTAAAGTTAACTTTGCAGTGTAAACTTTACACAACCACTGAACCGTCCATCACATTATAAACTTTAAAGATCTGAACCTTCCTCGACATTGAGTGTAAAGAAATTAGGTTTGGGCCGGTTACTAGCCTTTAAATCGTAGTACGTTTGTGTGTGTAAAACATCTATTCCGCAATATATTTGTGATATTGACTGTTCAAAACAAGGAAGAAAACGTGTGTTTTCGCCCCATGTTACACTCCTAATTTCGAACTTTACATCCCCATTGATAACTCAATATTGCGTTTTTTAGACGCAACTTGCTGCGACGTGTAGCGCTTAAAACGTACCTACTTCGTTTTTACTTCGTTTTTACTTTATAACACTTGTTCCGACTTATAACCGGAGAAGTTGGGGGAAAAATCTCGGACAAAACCTCTTTTTTACATGATCCACTAGGGTGTAAAGTTTAAACCCCCAAACTTGTCACGCCCGGTAGAGGTCAATATATAATAATCGTAATATTATAATATACTTTTTCATATTAGGTTACTCCGGGCAGACATAAAGAGTCAAAAACTCGACCAAAATCTGTTGCATACCAGATTTTCACACTCTTTACACTCCTATTCGAGAAGTAAAGCGAAATTCAAAAAACAAAAAGTGTCATCTGGAGCATTCATTCCTCTAGAATTTAAACCATTAAATTGTTTGAGGCAGTAATACTGAGTTCTTAACGAGCCGTAGAAAAAAGCCCCGAAATTCGCTATATGTTATAAAGTTACGCCAAAACTCTACACGCTCATTACAAACTCGGTATTGAGTGTAAACAAAAGAGCTGCATCGGGTTTTTTAAGTATCTATCCTTTAAAAAACCGCATCTCCTAGAAGTTTCCCGTTATAATTGTGAGGGGGACATATATTGGGGTACCCAAGTATGTTATAGGTAAGCGCTAGCGCGCTATCTATGATTATTCATCAGTACCGCATAAGGATGATAGTGCATGATCGAATCGCAATCGTAGGGCAACTGGTCGATCAAAGTGTCGTTCATTATATCGAAATTTTGTTCATAATTTTCCAGGATGTTATCGAAATCGACTTTGACGTACTGATCTCTGTCTGGCCTCGATTGAGTGTGTCCAAATCCGAGCGAATGGAGCACTTCGTGCATGATAGTGCCAACTCCCTTGCATCGATTCCAAAAAACTATAGAACCCTAAGTCATCAGCATAAAACGATGCGTACGTATTGTAGAATATTTAAAAGTACTTTTACTCTCTAAAAACAATAATAATAATAATAATAGTGAATCATCAATATAAAACAAGGAAGAATGGAAAAAGCGGCTGATCTAGAATTTTCCTACGCGGAGGGGCGGCACCCAAACCCAACTCTTACAAAATCGGTCAAAAATAGGACCGGAAATTTGCCCTTCACGTGCATAATTGTGTTTTGCGTTGTCTATTTTTATTTTAAACTGCTTTTAGCTCAACATTTTCCCTAAAAATTTAGAAAAGTTTAGAAAAATTCGAAAAAGCGATGAATGTCGAAAATTTGTAAAAGCTATGCTGAAAATAGGAGAAGGCTATGCTGAATAAGCTGTTCTATCTCTTGAAATCGTTTTGAAACCTATTCTCTGAGCAAAATATGACTTCCGAGCCGCCAAGAAAGCAAATAAATGTCATTAATAAGTATTATTGGGTATGACGCGCCGGAAAAATTTGAGAAATTATAATCACTGACGGCCAAAAATCATTGCAAGTTATATATCAATTCTTTATCTCGTCAAAAATATGGATGAGGGGTGCGGCTCCTCCTCCGCCCGCTTAAATTCGCCCATGATTGAAAATGCCAAAAAGAATAAAATAATAATCATAATAGAAGTAATATCAGTATAGTTGTTATTATTATTATTATTATTATTAATTATATTAATAATAATGATAATAAAATTATCATTAATAAAAAGAAAAAATGGTAAACGCGAAGCATCCCGTTAGTATGGAGCAAACAAAAAACACAAGAGAAATAGCCCAAATTATGAGAAATTATCAGTTTTACGAGAAGCAAGATTAAATGCTCGTAGCTTGTTTATCATATGTAGCGCGTTAGCGCGTACCTAAAATACACTTGGGTGCACCCGAATATGAGCCCCCGTACAGCTATAAAGGGACACATCTGGGAGGTGCGCTTTTTTTAAAAGACAGATAAAAAAATTCGCTACGTGTGGTTTTTGTTTATCTTTACTCTAAATATACACCTCGTAATGAGTGTCAAAAGTTTTTGTGTAAAGTTATAACATATAGGAACTTCGGACAGATTTTTCAGAGAGCTTGTGCACAAATCAGCATAATTTTCTGATACAATTGAAAGGTACGAAAGTGTAGAAGATGAAATTCTCTAAATGACAAACTTTTTGTTTTTTAAACCCCGCATTAGTTCTCGAGGAGGAGGAGTGTAAAGAGTGCGAAAAATGCGGGAGTAAAGTCAGATTTTCGGTCGCGTTTTCTCTTCCCTCTGTCTGCCAACAACTCCGTTAATGAATTCCAAAAAAATTTTCTACTGATAGAAATGTACTAGGATCTAACGGCTACTTTCGGCTTCAAAGCAAATATTTTACACTCAAAACGGAGTTAAATCCAGAGGTTCAGAGTTTACAATCTATTTGATGGTGTAAAAACAGGTTTTGTCTCAGATTTCTCCGCCAATTTCTTCGATAATAAAGCGGGACAACGGGACAAATTAAATAAAATAAAAAAGTACGTTTTGAGGGCTACATGTCACAGCAATCCGCAATTAAAAAACCCCAATATTAAGTTATTTCTGGAGGTGCAAAGGTCGAAATCAGCGGTGTAACATTGGGCGAAAAAAACACGTTTTCTCACTTCTTGATTGGTCGATATCTCAAATCGTATGTGGAACTAATATTTATCACACATGAACGTACTAAAACTTGAAAACTAGAAAATGGCCCTAATTAAATTTCTTAACACTCAATGGGGAGTAAGCTTCTAATTTTTGAAGTTTACACTCTGCCAGTGCACGAAAAAACGTTTTTTACCATTTTTTAGTTTGCCATCTCGCCGGTTTTAAATCAAGATGCGCAAAGTATACTTTAAATAAAGTACGCCTCAAAGTTTACACATCGCATTTAGAAGTATCTATTAAAACTCAATACTGAGTTGGCTGTGAAGTGTAAAATTTAAAATCTGGTGTAAAAAACACGCTTTTTGCCCACTTTTTGTCAGCTAACTTCTTCGGTAATGAATCGGGTTGTGCAAACTATTCAAGAAAGAAAGCACATGTCGGCGATTACAAATAACGCCTGGTCGCGATTCTCTAAACTAAATATGGAGAGTTATTTCTGGAGATGCAAAGTAGTAGCCCAATCCTTAAAAAGACGGTTTTGCAATTATTCTGTTTGCTAAGTACTCCGATTATGAATTTTTATGTCCAGACTAATGTAAAAAAATAAAGAATGCCTCATGGGTTAGATATCGCAGTTTGATTAGGTACTTTACACTCAATATAGAAATTGTTTTGGAGGTGTAAAGTGGAAATCTGGTTGAAAAACACGTTTCTGCGTCAGCTTTGCACTTTAGGTTCTTCTATTATGAGTTGTGACATGATCTCAACTCTGAGAATGCTTCACGCTTAAGGGTCACACATTCTACTGGATGAATTATTTCGCACGAAATAGGGGTGTATAGTAGTTTAGGCTAAAGGTTCATTTGCTTCCATGGTGTTGTGGAGGGTCAATTTTTTTGTAAAATATTATTCGGAAAATCAGGATTACTAATAAGATTTTAGACATTCTTTACACTCATCGATTGTGTAAAGTTTACACTGAATATTAACATTTGCTACAGAGCATTGCCGAACGTAAGTTTTTTTAAATGTGCACTAAAGCATAAGGATTTCTCCGTACTATCAGGATAACGAACTTGACTGAAATTTTCTTTCCACCCGCTAGTTGTGTACTCCTTACGATTCAGGTCATTTCAGATCGGTATTAGTATAGTATGTCGCCACATCGCCAGAAGTCGGTCGCCGCTAGTGTACATAGTATGTCGCCACATGTACCCGTGAAGGTATGTTTTCGAAATTGCGCCCGACTTCCCCGGATGAACTTATTTGTCCACATATTTAAAGTTCAGAAGGTAAACCTAAGCCTCATACATGAAAATTTAAATTAACAGATTAACCGTTGATACCATACATACAACGTGTGAATTTTGAGGAGTCAGCCCCCAAAAGATTTTATACAGTGCCTTTCCTGGGCTAAAAACGATAGCTACATTTACGTATCAAAAACACTATTTTTTTACGTTTCTGACGAAGCTCGTTCTTTCTAGAATACAAAGAGTGAATATCGTCCAAAAAATAGAGAGAGAAATATTAGAATAAATTGGACGAAAAGTGTCACAAAAAATGAGTAATAGCGCGAAGTCGAAAATTTGGCTTTTATGAGATCCATTTAATAGAAACGCTCAAAACAACACAATTTCTGCGATTTTTTTGGAAAGTCGAAATTCTGCGGGTCACAACAGCTGTGAGTCAGTAGCTAGGGTGTAAACCCCCACAAGCGCAATCAGAAAAATTCATAAACATACCTCTGTGGGTAAATGTGGCGACATATTATACTAGCGGCGACCGACTTTTGGCGATGTGGCGACATACTATACTAATACCTTTCAGATCCAGGAGGTTTTGAGGTTGTAATAGCTAAGTTTCTTACAAATTGCTCACCGTAAAATCAGGATTACGAATCTGAATTTGTTTTTCGTGATTACATGGCTGTGTAAAGTTCAAGCTGGAAATTAAATTTAATTTGAAATCGTTAAAGAAGGTAATTTTTGAAAGACTGTTTACAATAGCGTCATGATCACGAATTGGTAAAGAAGTATTGTTTGCAATGCAGGTGTTGATGTGAACGAGAAATCTTGTTTCCTGTCATGTTCAAGTGTCATATTTCATTCGGCAACTTACCCACAAGTTTATTGGTTGATTCACTCAAATCATTCTAATTAAGACTCGGGTACTAGCAATGAAAAATGCTCCGATGAAACAGAAAGGACAAATATACTTGGAATATCGGATTATTAAAGATATAAAACGATGGAACTAGAAAAAAGACACCTGTGCGCGCAAAAAATTATTAGAATCTGCTAAAAATCGGACCTTAGCATACACAAAAATCGAAGCATATTCTGCGGCCTCTGAAAAAAGAAGGTATCCTCAAAACATTTCTCACTATTAGCGTAGGGAGCTTACAAGGAAACGTTGACCTGTGCTAAATAGTTGACTTAGTTGGATATGAGCATTTATGGGCGGGGGGTTTAGGGGATGTACCCCCAGAAGGCTAAATACCCCCTAAGAAACCAAAATACCTCCCCCACAATTCGATTTTTAAAATTTTTTTTGTGTTTTTTCGCAGTTTTTTGATTCCAATGGATAGTTCTAGATTAGACGAGTTAAAAAATAGTGTTTTTTGCCATATTACCATTTTTAAGACCATTTTTGACCGTTGAAAAATCTTGCACTCGCCCAGAATTTCAGTGCTGCCTCCCCTATGGATACGAGCATACATGATCTAGAGGGCGGGGGTTCGGGGGGGTTTAACCCCCCAAAAGAATTTTTCAACCCCTCCGCAAAGAGTTTTTCATTCTCCCCAAGAATTAGCGATTTATTCGAAAGTTCCCAAAAATTTTCTCAAAATTTGCAGAAAAGATGCTTTTTATGCTTTTTTTAGCTATCTATTTTCTCAAAAGTGCCAAATTTTCAGCGTTTCGCGCCATTATGCTCATGTTTAGACTATATTCCGTATTTGTTCCGATTTTTTTTGATTCGTCTCGAAATTTTTTATGTTTCAAAGCTTTAGAAAGATAGAGCATCGTCAGAAACGCTGAAAAACGATGTTTTTGACGCGTACCTACCATGTTATACCCGAAAAAGGCACTTTATAATTTCATCCCCCCCAGAATTCCCATGCTGTGCATGTATGAATGTGAGTATCGCATTTTCATGACAATATATAATCAATATTCAGTTAAAAGGCTCATTAGATGAATTATGACATTCGCATCATGCTGTTTATTAAGGCTCTAAAGTTTCAAGTGTTATGCTACAGTAACTGCTTCGGCGTTCTACATATTAAAATTTCCGGTCTATCATTCTGCACTACATTCATTTGCATGGTTATTTTGCTCTCGTGTCCAAATTCTTTGGTGCTAACGTGTTTGTGCACGTGCACGCTTAGTGCCATGCTGCACTTATATACCATCGCAACAGCGGTCGTTCGGTTTTGTGTTCAGTTAAGGTTGGTAAACAAAATGATTTGTATCAAATCAGAGCCACAACCATACATGCACAAGGGGTGGGAATTTGGAGGGTCTAGACCCACCAGAATATAAAAATGGAAAATTTTGCGGGTAAAATTAGGCCAAAAATAAATGAAAATTTAATATTTTCTTTATAAGTGCTTCAAATTGACCAGCGACTGTGTAATAACGTTGTTTTAGCACTATTTCAGCCCTCATGACAGTTTTTTTGAGATCATTTTGACAGAAAAACTCAATTTTTGACCACTCCCTGAATATCTGACCCCTCCCCCAGATCGGCCATGCTGTGCATCATTGGCCACACGTACCTTCTGTAGGCTGCTGAATATACTTCGATTTCTGCGTTGTATAGAGAAAGTATGATTTTTTAGCAGATTAAAATGATTTTTTTGGCGCGCATAGGTGTCTTTTTCCTTGTCCCCCTTTTATATCTTGAATAATCCGATATTCTAAGTATATTTGTCCTTTTTGTTCCATTGGAGCATTTTTCGTTGATAATGAATATATATCTAACAAAATTTACATTTCAATTTTCTCAGTCAAAGCAATCCCCATTTGCAGAGTGGGTCAGAGGAGATCGCGTCTTTGCACTTTCAGCTTACATAGCCAAACTTGATGTGTTTTCAGTGTCTGGACTTTATCATACTATGCATAATGATGTTTGAATTCCAACAAAAAACGAGTCTTTGGATTTGCAGCAAAAAACTTTTTTCCGCCTTTTCCAGACTTGGTGCTAAAAATTAATTTTATTGGCAGCATTGTGACTAAACATGATCTAAAGGATTTGAAGGATTCACCCTTCCTTCTTATAGGTTTTCTATTCCCTAAATTTTATCACCACTCCAGAATTTTCGATTTTCTAAAAACGATCGTAGGAAAGGGTGTTGTTTTAATCGTTTTTAGTGATCTTTTGCCTCCAAAATGTAAAATTTTTGGCCCTACGCGCCATATGGTCATTTTTTGACTATATTTTGTCTCGAACTTGAAAAGGCACTTGGAAAAGCTTATTTTGGTTTTATTTCTCTGCATTTCATCCTGCGCATGTCTAACTATAACTATTCAACATGGATCGGATAATCGAAAACTATTTCTATTATATAAGATCATTTCATTACTTCATTCATTAATTGTTTTATTGATATCTCGAATAAATATACTTTTACTTCATATTCCATACTTAATGCATTGATGTTTTTAAGCTAGAGACTTAGGATGACAAATTTTGACTGAAAATAGATTACATATTGTTAATATTAAAAACGTTTCACTCTTACAATCAAAGTAAAAATCTAATTGAGTTATCAGGGGCCATTAAAATTATAGGCCGGAGGCGATTCTATATTGAGAAATGCTCTCACGACTTCAAAAACACATTATACACTCAAATTTTATGCACAGATCCTCGATTTTACGACGGGAGACCAAATGTCTAATTCTACTCAATAGAATCAAAATTGGCCAGAAAAATCGGCTAATCTACAGTCTATTTCACGAAACAGTAATAAAACATTGCTTAGCAGAGACTAAAACTGGAACTTTTGTGCCGAAAGGTCACAAAAAAATTGACGGAAAAGGTCTTGAGGCCATTTCTGAAAGGTTTAGTAGACATAGTAATATTATTCTCCCTGATAACAGATTCGATCTCGCCCACGTAGCTACAATGTGCCAAAACTCTATAAATCAATTTGTACAAACCTTGCATTGTGGAGAAATCAATATAGTATTTCCCTTGTCATGGCGACCAACTGGCGATGAAGCGCAAAAGCCAGGTCTACTATATTCTTTGAAATACAAGTGCGACCCATTGGGTGCCTTGCTGACCCTGACGAAAGAAACGCACCCATCGGAATTTTGATTTAGCTGATCTAAGGCTTTTTCGATGTTGTCTTTAAGATCAGTATCTGTAAGCAACATTTGATTCATTATTCACGTGACAA